>JAZKJV010001353.1:34456-99010 GCA_037367405.1 Ottelia alismoides | reverse complement strand
TGATCGCGGTTTTGCGGCTTGCCGCTGTGACACGGGACCTTTTGCCTTCACTGTGGCCTGCATAATCATAATCGTTATGTGTAAGCCCATGCATGATACAAAATCGGTTTCCTGTCCTTGCATGCGCCCTCGGCTCTGCATGCTTGCGCAGCAGTAATGTCCTCCCTTGCGCCTTGGCACGGCGCGTGCCGCAATCCTTAAGGTGGCCCGATCGCACGGGCTTGCCGGCGCTCTAACCTTCGCAGCTGTTCGCAGTCAGCCGCGTCCGCGCTCGGCGCATCGCGCCGGGCTGCGGAAGAACGGCCTCACGGGTCAGACCACATCTTGCACCGTAGGCATGACACGCATGCGCAAAAAATCGCGCAATACGTGTGCACACACGTGTTGCCCGACGAGCTACACTTTCTCCGCTCCGGACGCCGACTCACCTCCGCCACCCCCCGACGGCTTTGGCCAGGGCAGGCTGGGGAAGCCACCGAGCTCAACTGTCGGGTCGGTCCGGTATGTGGCCGGCTTCTCGACCAGGTCCTCTGGCGGCAGCGTACCCTGGTAGCCCTGATAGCCCGCGCCATAGAGGGCCTCCAGGCCTTCGACCATCAGGCACGGGCACGGCGCTGCAGGCATCACCGCCAAGGCGCATAAGCTGCATAGACGCACGTATAAGCGGCAATGCGTCCGGGCACGTATAAGCGGCAATGCGTCAGGGCCGATGAGATGAGACTTGCCGCGGGGCCTGAGTATATGTATGTGTGCTGATCCAAATGTTCCATCTCAAACGGCGCCAATACAACGTCCGGCACAGCGGCTTCTCTATTGAAGAGCCGCACAAAAGTACAGGTTGCCCGTCTGTCTCCACCAGGATCTGCTTAGCCCGCAGCTGCACATGGAGTCGTCGTGAGACTGTCGGCGGTGCGCCATGGCGCACCCCGGCCGGTATAGACGAATTGCAAGTTCTACAGACGGGGCGATGCCTATGCGTTCTTTCCTGAAATGAGAGGCCTATACTCCAGAGACGATGAGCCGCTTCTTTGGTGAAGGCCCGTACTCTCCGGCGATGGTGTTGCTGAACCGGAACACGCGACGCTATGGAAAGACGAGGCAGTGCATGTGTGTGGCGCTCGGCGGGGGTTTCGCAATGAAGGTTCGAACACAGTGGTGTGGAATTCTTCGTGGCCGCAGCGCCTGGCCGCTATGTCGCGGGCTGTGTGATAAAACGGTGCGAACGGTTCAAATCTGGTTTCAAATGGCTTTGGAGCGTATGTTGATAGCCGGTGGCAACTTGCGGTTCTGAAGCTGTCGAAAAATGGTATGGTACCGCTGTGGGCTGTTAGCAGTCCTGAAGGTGTAGACGGAAGGCCTCTGGGCTGGGTGCGCACGGGGGCATGGGGCAGATGGTGCGGGGCCGCAGACACAGATGGGAGACCTGGAAGACAGGCAATGTAAAAACAGAGAGTCCTTGCCACCATTCGCCATCGCCGTGTCGCTCTTTCACAGGACAGTACATGGGCCACACCTGCTACGTCACCAACAGCTGTGCAGACTTGCGGCACCTTGTCAACCGGGCGGCGGAGTGCTGGGCCAGGGCGGGGGCGGGGGGGGGGGGGGGGGGCGGTGGTTTTGCGCAGGGGGGGGGGTGCGTTCATTTGTCCTCGTAGTGGTCTATGTCCGCCAGGCCAGGCCAGGCCGGCCAGGTACGGGCCCTGTGGTCGCACACGGGCGATGCGGTCTGACACGGCGGTCTGACACGGCGTCAGGAGCTGCACATGCTGGAAGCGTACATCCGTACATGCAGTGCACCCGGTGCACCATTTGTAGCTGTTGTACGAATGTCTCTGTCCGTTCACCCGCCCCTGCAGGTCCTGCAGGTCCTGCCCCGCCCCTGCCCTGTCCCTGCCCGCCCTGCCGCCCCCAACCCTCAAATCCAAACGCCACGCTCGACAGCTCTTCCGCCAAGCTGTACCAAGGCTTGTGGCGGCACTGCTTGCCACAGGTGCACCACTGCTACACCACACAGCAGTGTCGGCTGTAGCAGCAGGCCTGTCGCTCCCAGGTGCCGCCCAGCCCGGCCACGCCCGCATCGCGCTGTCCCGCCCCGCCCTGTCCGCCCTGCCCTGCCAAAGAATGCCGCAAGGAATGCCGTCCTCTGGTGTGGCCCCATAACCCAACCCTGCCCACACAGGCGCGTGGCGCCACCAACCGCGAGGGCGCGAAGACCATTTGGCGAAGGCGCGAAGGCATTGGGAGCGAGCGTGCCGAGGTGGCCTTGGTGCACGCAGGCCGTCCTGGTGTGGACGCTGTCGACGGTGCCGGTCACAGGCTGGCCCCAAAAAGAGAAGGCGGGATCGGGTCATGCACAAAGCACGTGGGATCGGGGCACGGACAACGTGAAACTAGGGTACGTGTAGGTGTAGGCGCAGGCGCAGGCGAGGGCGTTGGACCTAACCAGGGTGGTTAGGGCTAGGCCGTCCCATATCGGCAACAGGACAGTAAACAGGACGGTAAACGACCAACCATGCACATGCAAATGGGTATCCATCACGTCGAGTGCAAATGTGCAGGGTTAGGTATCCATAACGTCGAGTGCAAATGTGGAGCGGGCGCACATGCACCAGGCGAAGCGAGCTCGACCAGCATTTGAGACACGAACGAAATGCCCCCAAAGCAGCCAAGGCACCCTGCATGCTGGTGCGCATGCTCGGTTGTAGTCACCTAGGGGCCCTTATCCCGCGCTTTCCGCCCGCCTTGTAGGGGGTCCTCACCTGATGTTGCCACAGCCCTGCAGCCTGCCGCTGCCCCCCTCCAATCAATGTCTCCATCAGCGCCTGCCGCTTGCTGCCGCAGCTCGGCGGAAGGCCCTCTGCCGACGCCGAACAGCACCTGCACCGGGCTCAGTCCGTGCCGACGGGCTCAGTCCGTGCCGACGGACCTGTGGCGCGCACATGGCACTCGAAACGGCAAGTTAACAGAGTGCCTCCCCCCATGCCCGCGCCCCCCCAGCCCCCTGGGGATGTCACGGCGCAAGGAGCGTGGCAACGTGGCGGTCATGGCGCAGCGAGAGTGAGCCGCCAACAAGGAACCGCGAGCCATGGGCCACGGGTACCGCAACAGCACGGCATACACACGCACTAGATGTATGGCGTTTGCGCGCTGCTACGCGCCAGCCCGACGTCACACGCACGCGCGCGCAGATACGCCAACGCAACGCAGACAGCTCACCTTGCTGTCAAAGTTCTCCTCTACATACAGCCACCAACTAGAAGCCTCCTCAATGGGTCCAGGTTCGCCCAGGCGCCAGCGTCACCGTCTTTCCGGCCAGGCAAACTGCACATGGTGCTGCGTATGCGCTGCTCCAGCTCGCCAGGCCCCGGC
This sequence comes from Ottelia alismoides, assembly GCA_037367405.1. NCBI lineage: Eukaryota > Viridiplantae > Streptophyta > Magnoliopsida > Alismatales > Hydrocharitaceae > Ottelia > Ottelia alismoides. The sequence continues at coordinate 95,641 of JAZKJV010001353.1, read as the reverse complement.
CGGCCCCCGGAAGGACGTTGGGAGTTCCACGCAAGTGACCGACTGAAAGCCGTGCATGCCGGTATCGGACGCAGGCAGTCTCTGGAGCCGGTAAAGTCCCGGCGAAGGAAGCGCAGGACCCGCCACCGTAGTCGGCAGGCCAACCAGCAAGTTCGCGGTCAGACGCGCCAGTGCGGAAAAGAGACGCCGGCTCGACGGGGCGTGGACAACAGCACATGCACTAGGAACGATGCTAGTGTAACCTGCTAGTATAAGCGGCACTTGTAACCCAGGAGTATCTACTGCATTTTGCTGGGGGCAGAGTAAATCCCGCCGACGTTGGGAACGTGCACGAATCAGACATGAGCGAGCATGCCCCGAGTGACCACAGGGACGAGCGTTTGACGCGTCCCGGAAACGTTTCATGCTTGCACGCGCACCCGCGGCCAGTCCATGCGTATGTGCTGTGCGACATGGCCCGTGTGTTCGCCGTAGACCCCGGGGCTGAGCACTGCGAGGCGGGCGGGCAGCCCGCCAAACAACACCAGCCTTCGTCTTCCGTCGAGGGTGCTGATGGCGAGCGGCCCCTAAAGGTAGGTGGCCCCCCCTATCGTCGCAACTCTGCAGATCGTCGGCGTCATGCACAGGGACTGCGGTGAGGAGGGGGGGACTTTGGTTGGCGGGTCCCGTATCGTTTTGGCAGGCGGAGAGCCGCCGGTGCAACAGGCGCCGCTGCCTGGAGCACGGAAGCTCGAGAACACCACCAGCACTGGCGGGCCTGCAGTGGAAGAGTGCGCCATGGCGCACCTACCCGGCTGGCGGCCTCACGATGCTTCGCACCTGGCGACTTCACGATGCTTCGCACCGCAGCGGCCAGCCCGAACACGCGCCAAGTGTGCACCTCTGTGACACGTTGCCCTGGCTTGCCCTGCCACAAAATCCGTGTTGTGCACCTGGCGCTGTGTCGGTGGCGCCCTCGTGATGCTCGGAGGGGAGCGCAGTTTCTTCACGTGCAAGGAGCACGCGGTGATGCGGCGGTACAGCGCGCCACTGCCGGGTAAGTGGCCGGCGCCAGCGGCGCAGGGACCACTGCTTGGCCTCGCGCGGTGAGGGGTCCGGGCACTGCGCACGGCACGCGCCAGCTAGCCAGCGCGCCGGCAGTATCAGGGAGGGGCCGGGGCCCCTCCCTGATCAGGCGCCCATGCTCTTGTCACCACGTGATGAAGAAGCAGCAGCATGCAGACCTTTTGTGCGCCATTCGCGGTGGGGTGGGACTTTGCAGCCTCGAATCGCTTTCACGGCGCAAGGTGCCCCGCGTCTGGCAAGGTGGGCAAGCAGCAGCGGCGCAGTTCTGCTGATGCAATGCCCGCTGCAGGACGGCGACGCCAGCCTGTGCGCTGTAGGCACAGACCAACAGCAACGGCCCCCCCTCTGGGCGCCCGCCACTGACCCTTCGCCCTTGTTCACCCTTCCGACCCTCGCCCCCCCCCCTGACACCCGCCCGCCCGCCCACCTCGCCCTGCCTCACCAAAACCAATCAAAGCAGACGGTTGCTGGGTCTGGGCCATACCCTGGCGATGCTCCTGCGGCCACTAGCGCATCGGACAAGGACGTGGCGGCGCAGCAGCAGCAGCAGCAGGAACAGCAGGAGCTCAAACAGCGACAGCAGCTAAAGCACCACCACTGCTGCTGCAAGCCGCATCGGCCGCAGCAGCAACACCAGCGGCGGCCGTGGCGCCTTCCTTCGAGGCGGCACGCGGAGCGGTACAGCCGGCAGTCACTGCAGCCCTGCCGCTTGTGACAACGGCGCGGGCGTGGGTGGGGCTGCTGCAGGAGGGGAAGCGGGCCCTGCGGGGACAGGCAGCAGCGCGGTCATGAAGAGGGACAGCGGTCTGCGGCCCTGGCGTCCGCAGAGGACACTGTACGACAAGCACAGCGCGGCTCTTTGGCATGCCGGCGCTGCCCTGCTGGACATGAACAAACACGGCCTTTATTATGCGGCATCCGGCCTCACAACGTTCGCGGTGTACCTGCGCAGCAGCGTGCTGGGGGTGGGGCGACGCACGGCATTCCAGCTCATGGCAGCTGCGGCGGGTCGCGCGGGCGCTGCCAGCGGACCTGCCCCAGCCCGTCAACGAGCGGCAAGTGCGGCCTCTGACAAGCTGCAGCCCACGTGTGGCGGCTGCGGCGTGGCGCGCAGCGCTTGCGCGCCGGCACTGCCGGCGTCCGTGGTGCAACATGCCAAGTCGTGGCGGGAGTGCTGCCCTCCCTGCAGGCAGGAGCAGCAGCAACCGCAGCGGCGGTGCCGCCCGGACCCAGGAAACCACCATGGCCGTGTGAATGACAATGTAGCCGCCGCTGGCGTTGGCAGTAAGGACATCGCGACTAGCAATAGCAGTAGCAGCAACAGCAGCAGCAGCTTCGAGGACGGCGCCAGGCAGCGCGCACCCGGATTTTTTTCAGCAGCGTATGTGACGAGTGGTAATCCCCGCCCGCGCTTGTGGCGATGGTGCAGGAGGCGTTTGGCGGGCCACTGACCTAGATCCGTGCAGCTGCGAGGCTGCCAACCGCAATATTGCGTGTACACCATTTCCGATGATGGCCTGTCGTTTGCCAACACCTGGTTTGGCAACGTGTACGTAAACCCGCCCTTTGGAGTGCGCAACGGCCGCAGCATCCAGGGGCTTTTCTTTGAGCAAAGCGTAGCAGAGGTGGAGGCAGAGCGCGCGGCGGCGGGCGGGAGGGGGGTCGTATTGAGCGGCGTCAGTACGACGTCAGTACATAACGCTGGCTGGCTGGCGGCTGGCGGTGTTTCTGTTCTGGCCGGCGAGGAGCCAGTACACGCGGCAGGCGCGCACTAATGGGCGGCAGGCGCGCACTTATGGCTTGCCATTCGCGCGCGCCTCACACTGCACACAAAACCGACACGCCGTGTTGGCTGCGCGGCAAGGCGCCACGGGTGGCTGTACATTACGCGCGCAACATGCGCCCTTCCGACACGCGTTAGGGCGGGCGGGTCAAGTCCAGGCGTACAGCACTGTGTTTGTATTGTATGCACGGCGCCTTTCATTGCCTGGCCATGTCTTATGCCAGCCGTGCCGTAACGCCTCTTGTTCTACAGCTCGATGATTCAGGCCATGGTTCATCCATATTCATGCATGCGGCGCGTCGCGACGGCGTTGGCTTGACAGTCTCTTACAGCGGTTGTCTTTGATGCCGTACTTTAACCGCCGCCGCCGTGCCGCGCACGGCGAGGTGGGGGCCGTGGGGGGGCATGCTAGCGGTCACCGCCCTTCATGGCGACACAGCGTTTGCGTGCATATTCGTGCATGCGGCGCGTCATGGCGGCGTCTTTGACTTGATAGTGTCCTGCAGTACTCTTCTTTGTTGCCGTCCTTTTACCGTAGCGTGCCGGCGCGATCCACTACATTCGTGCATGCGGCGCGTCGCGGCGGCCTTTTTTTGGGCTTGGTAGTGTATCGACAGCGTCTTGCAGTGGCAGGCTTTGAAGCGGTGCGTTTATGCCGTGCGTTTACCACCGCCGCCGTGCGTTTACCACCGCCGCCGTACAGCTGCGTGCACGCGCGGCCCGCGGCCCACCGTCCCATCCACTGCATTCGTGCATGCGCCGTGTCGCGGCGGCGTTTTTTTTTGCTTGGTAGTGTATTGACAGCGTCTTGCAGTGGCCGGCTTTGATGCCGTGCGTTTACCACCGCTGGCACGTACAGCTGCGTGCACGCGCGGCCCGCGGCCCACCCTGCGATGCACGCGCACGCACACCGCATGTAACAAAAGATAGGCAGCCGAAGCGCCGCCTCCGCTGCACGCCGCTCCCCCCGCTCCGCCGCGCTGTGCGGCCCAGGCCAGATGCGGCCGGGCCGGATGCCGATGCCGTACCCCAAGATGCGGCCGGGATGCGCCCGGCCGCGCAAAGATGTCAGGACGATGCGTCCAAAGATGCAACCGTGACGCAGCTGGGATGCGCCCCGAGTTGCAGCCGGGCGGCGGTTGCAGCTGTGCCCCGATGGGATGAGCAGATGGGATGCCGTACGGCCGGATGCGAACGAGGTTTAGATGTGACCGGGATGTCGGTACCCTCTGCCGCCGTGTTGCCTAGCCAGGTCTGCCTTGCTTCGGTTTCGTCTCGTCGGCCTAGTTCCGCGTCGTTCTGGCGTTCTTGGGCTGCCCTTGTGCCACCCGGCCTTGCGGCCCCCCTTGTAACGAACCCACTACGTCGAGGCTAAACCCATACGAACCTCAGGGACAGCCTCTGAGCATATACATGCCCACTTCAGAGGTCTAACCCATCGCCACTCCACACCCTCTTTCACGCTGTGTGCACTCCCGCACAACCGCTCGATAGGGGCAGCCCTCTGCGCAGATCTATTTGCAACAGACTTGTCGTACCATAATTGATCCAGGCAGGATCGACGTTGTAACTGGTAGGGCTTACATGCGCGGGCCAGGATTAACGTGGCCACTGTGCGCGGAAGTCTGGGAAAGCACTAGGCCCACCGCCACGCGCGGGGCGTGTACGGCGGGTGGCGACCCTCACAGGGGCCGTCCAGGGAGAGCACCAGACAGGTCCTAACACGCCGTACGCCCCACATGTCCAGGGCGCACAGCCACACCACACACATGCCAGCCCTTAGGAGCCGGCATAGTCACAGCGGACCGTCAGAAAGCCGTCCGGCATGCGGCCAATGAACGGGTGGTCTTGCGGCACACCCGCCCAGCCACGCCACGGCTTGCCTAACGCCACAAACCCAGAGAGGCGCGCCACGAAGTCGGCGCGCACCTCCCAGATCACACGCGCAATCAGCGCCTGCGTACCGCGCTGCTGCGGTGGTGCTTGCCACAGCCTGCACCGGCCCCAGCTCGAGCGCGCTGAGCGCAGCGAGCGCCACCACATCCCAAACATCTCGCTGCACGCCGGCGGGCGGCGTAGCCAGCCACAGGCAGTGCTGCTGCATGGGCTGCTCCATCAATGAGGACATGAAGTGCCTCAGCCCAACGCTACAGGGCACTCCCAGAAATGATGCATACGAGGGTCAGCAACGTGGTTGTTGCCACAGGACAAACCCCCACGCTAGTGCAATGGCTGTTGTGCGTACCACCAACGTACGGCACGCCGTCAACCGCCAAGCGCCATAGAATCTCCTTGTGGCTGTTCTCCCACCGCAACCGCCAGAGGGCGGCGGAATGTCTGCTGCAGCGCCTTGACGTCGTCGTCGGTTGCTGTGGCTGGCAGGGCCCGCTCGACGTAGGCTGTGTGCAGGTTGCGGCGCTCGCTGACAACTGGTGCCAGCTGAATTGCATCGCGGCGCGCACCGTGAGGCGCTGCAACGTGATGACGCCACCATCCCATGACCAGCCTAGGAGCGGCAGGACCATGGCGTCGAACGCCGCCGGGGAGGCCCCGGCCGGGAGAACGCCGAAAGGGAGTGAGGCTACTGCCACTGTAGCTGCTGCGATCCAGGCTGCAGGGATGGCTGTGACGAGGTCGGTCAGCTGCTGCTGCGCTGTTTGCAGGCGGCGCAGGGGTGACGACGCTGGGGCGCCGGCAAGGAGGTGCGGCGCAACGTTGTCCTTGTACCACTGCTGAGCAAGGTACAGCGTACGAGTGGGGCGCGGCGGCTGTGACGTACGCCACACCTGCTCCACCAGACGCTGCGCCGTGATCGCCGCCGTCACATGGGTAAGGAACGGCAGCTTGACCAGGTCCGGGAACCTGCACTCCAGGGCCGGCCCCCGCATCATTTGCGAGCAGCGGGTTGCCCCACAGCGGCGCGCCGGCACACCAGGCGCCAGGCTGCAGGGGGGCTCGGTAACTACCCGCACCGGCGGGAGGCACGCCAAGCCGTCCAGCATGCGCACGAGAGGTGCGCAGCCGTCTGGTAGGGTGCTGGCCAAGCCGCCGGTGCCGCCGGGCACCTGCCGCAGCAGCGTTAAGACTGCGAGTGGCCGTTGCAGCAGCGGGTGTTGCTGGCGGAGAATGTCCCACGCCAAGGCAAGCCATGGCGGCTGCCGTGGGGTCGGCAGCACGCCTGCTGCCACCAGACGCGCGCCCCACGGCTGCATGCCGCGCACGTACATGCTCGTGCAACGGCAGCAGGCCAAAACCGCCGTCGCAGGGGTGGCCGCTGAGCAGCTGGGCTGGCACGCCGCGCATGTACGTTGGCTGCGAGCCAGGGGGTTGTGCACGGTCTACAAAGCGCACCGTGTCCTTGAGGAGCTGCCGCAGCGGGGTGACAGTGCTGGGCAGACCGCTGAATTCGGCGGCGTAGAACAACTGCGATAGGGCATACGCTGAGGCTGCGCACGCCCGCCCAAACGTCGAGAGGCCGAGGCCTGCCAGCAAGCGGAGGCATGAAGTGGCCGCCTGCAGGCGCTGTGGCCACTTGGCGTCGGCCCCCCCCGCCCTTTAACCGGCCTTGAGTCAGGCAGGCCAAGGGCGATTACCGGAATGGGGTCGTTGGCGACCTAGGTGTCGCAAGTGTGACCTCGGTTCGTTCGGCCGGCAACCGCTCGCCCCAAAGTGGTCGTGTGTCTTGCGTCAACGCGCATTTCCCCACCCGCCCGCCCAGACAATGCGCACAGATGTAGGAATGTCATGTGCAACGTGTACGCGTGCAGGAAGTGCAGGGCGCTACAGAACGTGCGAGCGTTAGCCACCCTCCTTTGTGTGTTCGAGGCATTTGTCGGTGCGCTGTTTCAGCCCCGGCATCGGCATCGGGTGTGGCTGGCGATTGCGCACGTTGCGCACCAGCGATGGGCTCGCATCGCCTGCCCGGTGCGTCGGGCTCGCATCGCCTGTTTTTGTGGTCAGGTTCGTGGGGACGCAGTGACTTTTTGGCATTGCTGTCTTTCCCAACTGTGCCATGCACGCCGCCCCCAAAAGGGGTTATTCGATGAATGCCCATAGCGTATCAGCGCATAATGCCGCAGCGTGCGGGCTCGCAGGCAAGGAGGCCTGAAAAACTGGCGTCCACAAAACGCGGTCGAAACGTCGAGGAAAAGTGTGAAAGCGTTGGGCACCGCACAAGTTGTTGTTGCTGTAGGATTAGGAGCTCTGGTCCTTTCGAGCATTTGACAGGAAACTGCGGGCGTTGAGACTTGGCCGGGCATGGTTCGGAAAGCCTTTGGCGGTGGACCCCAAAAAACGCGCGCCATAAAGCGGTTTGTGTGGCACCAAAGCGACGGCGTTGTCGGCGCCGCATTTCCCCACCCGCCCGCCCAGGCAGAGCGCACATATGTAGTAATGTCATGTGCAGCGTGCAAACGCGCAGGAACTGCAGGGCGCGATGTTTGGCATGGAGGCATGACGAGTGTGTTGCGTGGAATGCGTTGCACACACGAAATGCAAGAGAGCGCTTCCACCGCCATGATACCTCTGAGCTGTAAGCACTGGATGCACTGCGGGTTGCGCTCATGGATACAGCGAGCCGTTTCACGGTATGTCCCGTACAGAAAGCGATGAAATCCCATTTCTCTGTGGTTGCGCCCGAGCGAGCGCTGCGACCGAAATGTGCATGCCCCACCCTCCCGCACAGCAAACGGACATGTAAGGCACACCTTGCCAAATTTATTGTGCTCATGCAGGCAACTGTGGTGCCACGCCGGGCACACCACAACCGCCCCGGCTGGCCTGTAGTCATGAGCTACTCCGTCGACACACCAGTCCAACCCACGCGCCCCATTCTGCTTAACTGGCGGCACCGCACATCTGCACACGGGTCGCAGCTTACGTCTTGTGTGCACTGACATGATGGTTCGTGAGGGACCAACCTGGGACCAACGGTTTCAGGGCATTCATGCCCGCCCAAACCCGCCGTGTGGGCTTCACACACGGCACACCCAACCCAAAGCAAGTCATTGCAGAGTGGCCCCGCTTGCCGCCAAACTTCGCGCCGAGGATCTCACTGTGGCACGATACCGCATTATGGGGTGCCGCAGTATGTGCCGGCGCAGGCCCGCAGGGCCCCCGTAGGGGGCACGAGGGCCCAACGCCGTCTTGCCTGGGAGACGCCTGCGCCAGGTCACGCCCAGGATGGCAGCCGTGCAACCAGGATGGTGTCATCTCTCACCGCGGGGTGGTGGGCGGGGGGGGCTGGAAGGAATCTTCACGTGAGCAGGAGTGGTGGATGTAGTAGGTTCGTTGGGGGCGGTAGGCCGCATGTAAAGGTGGGCAGCGGACTGCCCCAGCAGAACCACCACACATGCAGGTCCACACATAGTGCTAGCTCACCTTAGAGGCGCGCGCGCCTGCGAGCCACCAGGTTTTAAACTTTGAGAACTAACCCCAGCGATTGCTGCAACCCCCAATTGCTGTTTTCGATTGGTGCTCGGCGCTTTGCTGTGCCGGCAGGTGCACAGCTCTTCGCTCAACCAGCAGGATACACCATGGAAGCTTCAAACAGCACGAAGAGCGTCAGGCGGCGGTCAAGGGCGCCACCGCGGCGCGCACTCACCCTGTGGCTTCTAGGTAAGCACCGCGGTCGCCTATGAGCGGCCCTAGGCTTGTTTGTTTGAACATCTCTGCAGTCTCTCACATACGTGCCAGTAGTGTTGACGATGCGTGGCATTGCCCTGCCTTAGCCAGTTCACTGTTCACAGGGGTCGTTTGTTTTGCACTACAGTTCGGAACTCAACACGTTCCAACACACGTATGACCAAACGGTGCAAGCGCCCCCATTCTCCAATCGGAAAGTAGTTCGCCCTGTTCATCAGGGGTTTGGGGCTGCCTATTTGAGGATGCCTTGGCGTCGTTGCAGGTTCAACAAAGAGTACATTGTGTGATTGCAGTAGTTGCCAATCAAACTCCGGCTACCCCTGCGCAACGCTTGTCAGCACGCGAAACTTACCACGGGTATGTGGGGCCGAGCAACGACTCGCGGAGCCGCGCCCAGTCGCTCTCTCTGGAGTTGTGTGTGCACACCCGTGCACATCGCTTCCACATTGGCAGTACGCTTCACACTTATTCCTAAACCCAGAAACTCATCCCTAAACCAGTGCAACTCGTCCCTAAACCAGCGCAACTTGTGACCAACCGTATCCCGTGCATGGCCAAAGCCTTGGATCCAAAGCCCCGAAAATCCAGTAGCGTCGCAAAACCGTGAGCCCGTGTACGGGAGCCCTGAACTGGTCGCCAGGATTTCGCACGCCTGTCCTGGCGTCAGCCGCGCTTTTGCGTGCGTGCGGGGCTGGAGGTTCCATCCAAGCGCCACGGCCAAGTTCTATGCGGGCAGAAGGCATCACCGTTTTCCTGCGTGTACATGCGATAGCCGACAGCAGAGCCACACGGGAACACCCGGCCTGCGGCCCCCCTGTAACGAACCTACTACCATGGGAACAAGGAGCAGCAAACCATCTTTGTACTACAAGGCCTTGCTTGGCAGTCATGTCCAGCCAAGGTTGGCGGTTTCCTGTCCTTACATGTGCCAGTGTCGCCACGCCCTATGCCTCATCCTTTCGGGTCTGACTTGGCGCTGTCGTCATCCCCCCCCCCCACACACACACACACACAACTCTTCCTCCCCCTGGATGGTTGCAGGGCTGGTGGTTGCGGTGGCCACGTTGCAGTCTGTGTGCTGCACAGTTTGGGCACAGACGGTGCGTATGACGCAGCTTTGCTTGCCAGGGGTTGTCTGCAATCGTACATCAGTGGCAAAGGTGGCTTGCTGTCCCCACCCCAGCCACAGTGTATGCGGCTGTGATGTCCTGAGGGTTTGGCCCATGATTGAGGGCTACCTGCATACCGTGTCCCTCATACTGCGACCCCACCTATGCGAAATCTCCGACCCCAGCCACTTCAACCTATTCAGCCACTACTTCACGATCTGGTCGCATCGCGGCTGCTGGAGGCCACTAAATCATAATGTCCCGCTGCAGTGTTGTGTTATGTACCTGATACGAATCCGAGTGGTCAGGTAGCTCATTCAGCAGCATCTGGCGTGCGTGAATCAACCGGTACACAAACTCGGTACACAAACTCAGCGTGTGCACTTGGATCAGACATGTTCATCATGAGCGTCTCCGTTTCTTGCTCTCTTGCTCTTGCAAAACCCAAGCGTGCCCGCAATGCATGTCGCAACACACCATATTGAGGGCATAACAGAGCAACATTCCGTTGATCTTCTTGCGCCATCCCCGCTGAGCATCACGGCAGAAAAGGCACATCCTCTCGCTGCGTGGTTGACCACGACTACGCGGTCGACCACGACTACGATCCACCTAGAAATCTATCACGCATAATCTAAAGCGCATCAGCGACATCAAGTGCGCATATGGAACATGTGTAGACGTCCCCCGAAAGGTCGGAGTTGGACGGGGTTCATAGTGCTAATGTCATTTGTGACAATGCGAGTTCGAATCTTCGAACCTGCAGCTTCTACTTGCTGGGGGAAGATACCGCCATGGGCATAGTTGTCCACTCTTTGAGACAGGGGCTATAGCATGCTGCCAACCAGGCGAAGCGGCGAGTAGGCGGAGGGGAGCATGCCCGTAGCCGGCGGAAAAGCCGAGCTTCCACACTTGCATGCTTCCCTCTCAGGTAGCCTCCTTGTGCCGAGCTGCATAACGCTCAACCAAGTCATTCGTACTCCGACCTTTCGGCTGTTGCACGCAGCAGCCTCCACAGCCTCGGCCTCCGTCCCCCCCACGGTCCCTCCGTCGCCCCGCCCCCTCCACCTCAACGGTCCCCTCCGTTGCCCCGGTCACCTCCACGGCCCCCTCCGTCGCCCCGGCCCCCTCCACGGCCCTCTCCGCCCCACGGCCCTCCCCACCACCCAGCCCACGACCACCTCCCCAGCCCTCCATCACCTAGCCCAGACCTGCCACCGCCACCCACCCCACCACCCCCACTGCCACCAAGCCCAGACCCCTCGCCCCCGCCCAGCCCACCACCCTTATCACCACCCAGCCGCTCCCGCCACCGCCCCCTAGCCCAGACCCGCCACCGCCGCCTAGCCCAGACCCGCCACCGCCGCCCAGCCCACGACCACCTCCCAGCCCTCCATCACCTAGCCCAGACCTGCCACCGCCACCCACCCCACCACCCCCACTGCCACCAAGCCCAGACCCTCGCCCCCGCCCAGCCCACCACCCTTATCACCACCCAGCCCGCTCCCGCCACCGCCCCCTAGCCCAGACCCGCCACCGCCGCCTAGCCCAGACCCGCCACCGCCTCCCAGCCCACCAACCCCACCGCCACCCAGCCCAGACCCCTCGCCCCCGCTACCCCGCCGCCGCCGCCAAGCCCACGCCCACCGCCACCGCCGCCGCCGCGCATCTCAAGTCCAGGTTGGTTGCTGTTATGTTTCAGGCTGCTACCGAACGAAGTTTCAGGGCTGCTACCGAACGAACGAACCAGAAAGGTCATAACAATCATACACTGGGTCAAACCCAGTGGGGGTAGGGGGGATGGGCTAGCACGGAGCAGCCTTACGAACTACCCAGCGATGCGAAGGCGCGGAGGAAAGACGCGGAGACGTTTGGATAGTTTTGGAGGCCTAGGGAGTTACAGGACGGTCTTAGGGACTGACGAACAGAATCGCCCGGCAGCCAGACAGAACAAAGCCTAGGAGTAGGCGCGGCTTGTCGGCGCTGCACTCGGCCTGACGCACCAGGACCAGAGAGGTCAGGGTAGTCCATTCAGCGCCGTCTGGCGTGCGTGAATCAACCGGTGAACAAATTCAGCGGATGCACTTGCATCAGACATGTTCATGAGCATCTCCATGTCTTGCTCAAAACCCAAGCGCGCCCGAAATGCATCACGCTACACACCACTGAGGGCACTCCAGAGCAACGCCGTTCCGGCATCTTCCTGCGCCCCCGCTGAGCACCACGTTAGAGAAGGCCAATCCTCTCTCTGCGTGGTCTACCACGACTACGATTCACCTCGAATCTATCACGCATAATCTAAAGCGCGTCAGCAACATCAAGTGCGCGTTGTCGTGTGTTGCAGACATGCTCAACGAGCTTGCTATCGCCATTAGAGGTTGTGCACGGTCCACGTAAATACCTCAGGGACTGATATGTCCCGCCAGTGGAAGGAAAAACTGGACGAGGCCTTGCCACGACATAAGTCCGTGGAGGTGGCTGGCATGCGAGAGGTCTCGGGTTCGATCCCCATAGGGGTCGAGAGATTTCTGGCACGTCTGTTGGTGGTTGCTGTCTGTCATCAGGCGCAAGCCCCCTGCTGGAGACGTTAAGAACCGGTAATCTCACGGACAGCTCATGCGACCCGGCAGCTAAAAACACGCCGGTTCGACCGATGCGTAAGATTTTTATAATTATTGTTATCAGGATTGATGGGGCAGCATGGGGTAACAGCACATGCAGATCAAGTAGATCAAGCCATCAGGCAATGGCGCTGTGGGATCGGTGCCACGTGCAAGAGGAATGTTTCAGGTGTCCGGTGCCTTCTTCCGTCCTAATCCTTTGTTCTCAAAAGATTGGGAAGATTACACTTTTGTGCCCGGGCCCATTACAGGACACAGCCCCATGTGAATTGGCGTGTTGCGTAGCGCACGGTGCCGCCAGCACCTGCCCGCTACATCCCTATCAACCCGCCTCTTTAGGCAGCCAGGATTCTCAATTCAGATCCCGCCCCATTGTGCTGCTAGTTTTCAGTTAATTGACAGCTTTGTGCAGGCTCCATACTGCCGCAAGACCTCCAGCCCGAGAGCGCTTACTTCGACCCAGCGGCTTGTGCAGATGGCAGCGGCTGTGTCAACGTCGACGCACGCGGCATTGTCACGTCGTGGCGAGATGTGAAGGCAAGCCCATCTACAGCATGATGTTCATCGGTTTTCAAGCATACATGTAACAAACACATGCACATACACGTACTAGGCTTCGCTAGTCCAAACCCGTGCGTGTCAAGGGGGATGGGCACGACATCAAGGAGCGTGCACAGAGCAGCCTTACGAACGCGTTCATTAACTCACATGCGGTGTCGTATCTTTGTTGATATTGTTGTCTTATTTATAGTGGTGGTAATTGCTATTGTTGTTGTTCATTGCTTTTGGTTATTGCTATTGATGTTACTACGCTGTTGCTGTTATTCTTAGTGTTGTTTTATTGTTGTTGTTGCATTACGCTCGGACCGCTAGTGCGACGCGTGTTCGGGCCCGTCCCACCAAGCATGCATGTTGCTTGATGTTTTTGAATTGCAAGTGGCGCACGTGCATTCGCCAAATGCCGCCGGAATCGCCGCCGATCAATTCGGCGGTGCCGCCGGTGGTTGAAGTAACGGCGGAAGGAACGGTGGAAGTAACGGCGGGAACGGCGGGATTCGACTCGGGTCCGGTTGGGTCGGGTCGTCATAGCGGCAAAACCCGAACACCAGTAGCGGGCGGTGTGTGTGGGGGGGCGGTTCAATGCCCTCTTCGTCCATCCTTTGGTTTATCCACACATTTACCCCTTTTTCCCCGAGAGGTCCGAGTTGGCCGGGGCTCATAGCGCTAATGCCATTGGCGACTTTGCTATGGATCGGGAGGTTGCGAGTATGAAACTTCGAACGTGCAGGTTTCTACTTGCGAGGGCAACTCATGATTATGCTGGGCTTAGCTTTGGCATGAACCCGCCCTGAGTGATGTAACGGTGCTCTAGCTGCGTGCCTCATTGGTTCGCCGCTGCATCAGGATGTGCGAGTAACACTTAGCGAGGACAGTTATTGCCATTACGTAGAATACGTAACCTGTTTGAGATAGTTCACGCGCCAATACATGACGGATGATACCCGTCATCCAGCTGCCCGTGCTTGTGCATTGAGTGCATGCAGGGTTCCAGGTGTTGCTTATGACTGGGGCTTGCACCCTGGATGCAACTGCAGCAGGTGACGAGGGCAATGCAGCAGGGAGGGACTGTGTCCCTCATCGGGGGAAGCCCAGCAGGCTGGCGGCATGATGTCGCGTGTGGAGAAGTTGGCCGCGTTGCCGGGCTCATTTGCTGCTAGCTTTTGGACGTCCTCCTTCAACTGTATGTACCTACCATGCAGCACCTTGCTATTGTCTGCTGGCACCTGCCCGCTTACAATTTGATGCCTGCCAGGTTATTGCTCTGTTACGTGCTGTCACTCAATCTTCTGCCTGTGGTCTGCTGCTGACGCGTACGGGTATGCCTCCAGGCGCAAGGGTGCACGGCAGCATCATTTTGACTCATGCTATGGCCTGAACACCGATCCACTGCCCAATTGGAATGGAGACCCAGCGACACGCCCGACAGTTTCTTATGTGTTCACGACCGTCGTCATCTACAGAAGTGCTAGCTCGGTAGGCGGCACACGGAAACACACACTGCACGCGCGTGCACGCACTCCCACCGCATTCATCCGCCTGCAAGGCAGGGGGGTTACACCCCTGGCTGAGGTTTTCATGCGAGAGTTATGTAACGCTCGTTGTACCTGCAAGCATGAAAGGGAGCTAATGTACGTACGAGGCGTGGAGAGGGCAGCCGTTCAGAGCCACCGCGTAACGAGGCAACGGAGAACCGGGACCGAACGCCCCGCCGCCGAAGCCCGCACGCGGCAGACGTGGTGCGCACGTGCACGAGTCGCGAAATGAGCACCACTACAAACCACCAGACTCTATAACCAGGCGGGGCAGCCGGCACCAAACGTCCCGCCAGCCGAGAGGTCTCAGGTTCAATCCCGAGAGATGTCTGGCACGTCTGTTGGTGGTTGTGGTCTGTCATACGGCGCCCCCAGCTGCAGACGTTAAGAACCGGTAGTCTCACGGACACGCTCGTGCGACCCCGCAGCTAAAACATACGCCGGTTTGACCTATCGTACAATTGTGTTGTTGTTGTTGTTGTTGTTGTTGTTGGTTGTTGTTGTTGTTGTTGTTGTTGTTGTTGTGGGTTGTGGTTGTGGTGTGGTTGTGGTTGTGGTTGTGGTTGTGGTTGTGGTTGTGGTTGTGGTTGTGGTTGTGGTTGTGGTTGTGGTTGTGGTTGTGGTTGTGGTTGTGGTGTGGTTGTGGTGTGTGGTTGTGGTTGTGGTGGTGGTGGTTGTGGTGGTGGTGGTGGTGGTTGTGGTGGTTGTGGTTGTGGTTGTGGTTGTGGTTGTGGTTGGTGGTTGTGGTTGTGGTTGTGGTTGTGGTTGTGGTGGTTGTGGTTGTGGTGGTTGTGGTTGTGGTGGTTGTGGTTGTGGTGGTTGTGGTTGTTGTTGTGGTGGTGGTGGTTGTGGGTGTTGTTGTTGTGGTGGTGGTGGTGGTGGTGTTGTTGTGGTTGTGGTGGTGGTGTTGTTGTGGTTGTGGTGGTGGTGGTTGTGGTGGTGGTGGTGTTGTTGGTGGTGGTGGTGGTGGTGGTGGTGGTTGTTGTTGTGGTGGTGGTTGTTGTGGTGGTGGTGGTTGTGGTGGTGGTGGTTGTGGTGGTGGTGGTGGTTGTTGTTGTGGTGGTGGTGGTGGTTGTGGTGGTGGTGGTGGTGGTGGTGGTGGTTGTGGTGGTTGTGGTGGTTGTTGTTGTGGTGGTTGTGGTGGTTGTTGTGGTTGTTGTTGTGGTGGTTGTTGTGGTGGTTGTTGTGGTGGTTGTTGTTGTGGTGGTGGTTGTGGTGGTGGTTGTGGTGGTGGTGGTGGTGGTGGTTGTGGTGGTGGTGGTGGTGGTGGTGGTGGTGGTGGTGGTGGTCAGAAGTCAAAAGGCCAAAAGATGATGGAACGAAGTTGAAGCCATGTGTTTAGACAGAACCCTGGAAGCCAGCTGCGCTGAGCTCGTAGAGCTCGCTGTCCTAGTAATCCTTGTGCTGAAGCAATCGCCCAGCATAGCTCGTCGTGCCCGGCTTAACGCACTCCTGCGCCAAAGCGTAGGATGGATCTGATGAGGACGTAAACACCACCTTCCTTCCTTACAGATGAACCGGTGGCTTGGCACGCGAGTAGTGGCACGCGAGTAGTGATCAGTTGATGCCCTTGTTGTGTTACAGGCTGCCACCCGATACGAACCAGAGTGGTCAGGGTAATTCATTCGGCGCCATCTGGCGTGCGTGAATCAACCGGTGCACAAATTCAGCGAGTGTACGTGGATCAGACATGTTTGTTCACGACTTTACGAGCGTCTCCATATCTTGTTCATAATCCAAGCGCTCCCGGAATGCATCACGCGATCCGAAACACCATGCTCAAGGCACTCCAGAGCAACATGCCGTTCGTCATGCCGTGCTCCATCCCGCGCTAAGCATCACGGCAGAGAAGGCGAATCCTCTCGCTGCGTGGCCACGCAGACCATGGTCTATCACGACTAATGATTCACCTCAAACTCTATCACGCATAATCTAAAGCGCATAAACTTCATCAAGTGCGCAGAAGGGGCACATGTATGTACGTAGACGTGTGCGGCAGCCACTCTAGGAGCCCAAATTCATCAATTGGCGGTACACCCATGCATGTATGCATTGTAGCGACCGTAAAGGTTGCCCTTCCGCTAAACTCTCCACCAATGGACATGCACTGCCCCCGCTGCCCCGTGTTCATCCGTCCATAGAGGGTGGCAACCATTTTCAGCCTGAACCGCATGCCGAACAACACCGATAAACAACTCAGGCTGCAATCCACAGGTAATGGCGCAGCGGATGCATGCGGACCGCAGCGCACGTACACCCAGCACTCGTTGATCTGTCAGAGCGAGCGAGCTGTGCCATGTATAGGACACGTTGCTCGCAAGCAGCAGGCTAAGCAGGCGCCACGGTACAGCTGCTTGATATGTGCCGAGTCCTAGCACAGACTGTTTCTTGAGAGCCGAGTCCGCAGCTATCGGAATAAGCGCTCATGAGATAATGATGATAGTACGCTGGGTCGAACCCGCGTGTGTTCGGCAATGGGCTGGGCACGATTGACTCGCACTCAAGTGCTCATCTTAAGGCGACTGGGCAATGTCCTATTGCTTGTGCTTCCGTTTGGACTGCACTTTGCGGAACGGGTTGTCAGGCTTACCGCCGTTCTTCTTCACAGCAGTGCACTGAGAGGCCAGGTGCCCCGGACGGAAACAGTTAAAGCATTTGCCGTGCGATTCAAGCACTTGCGTGCTCATCTTACTTTCGATGGTACCCGTAGGGTATCTACCCCGCAGCCACCAGAGTGATGAACGCTCACTATACTCACTGCTGAACACCGCTGCACCGTTTTTGCAGCAGTCGACTCGGGCTGCGTCAGTCAACATAGGTTTTGGGCAGGTGTGATGCCAACCCGTTGTTGTTGGTAGTTGATTTGCGTGTATGGTCGATGTCAAGGCTGTAACTGCCCTTGCAGGCGGTGTTTGGATGGCTTCCGACACCCTCGGCATACACTTCCAGCGGAGCCCCACACCGCCTCCTCTCAACGAGTGGGTCATGGAGGTGAGCACGTGCATGGCGGCGACATCGTAGTCTGGCCAGCGTCCACACGCTCTATGCATGCACTACATGCACGAAACGTTACACGCACGGCTTGCCACCGCTTACCGGCAGAAACCTGGCGCATAACCCCCGTCTAACTCGGGACATGCTGCATGCGGTACACCGTGAAACGATGATAACAATTACAATAATGATGATGAAAATGATGAAATAAACAATGATAATGATAGCAGTTATAGTTATACTGATAGTAATAATGATAGGTATAGCAATAATCAATGGTAATGATAAATATAGCAATAATGATAATGATTGCAGACATAATGATAACAGTAAAAGTGATGATTATAGTGATAACAACAATTGTAACTGATAACAACAGTTGTAACCGGCGTGTAGTGTAGCTGCCGGGTTGCACGATCCGTGAGATTACCGGTACCTAACGTCTGCAGCAGGGGGCTGCGCCTGATGGCAGACAGCAACCAACAGGCGTGTCAGAAACCTCTCTATGGGGATCGAACCCGAGACCTCTCGCATGCCAGCCGGCCACCTCCACAAGCATATGTAGTGGGAAGACCTCGTCCAGGTTTCCTTCCACTGGCGTGAGATACCGTGAAGTGAACGCTTATTCACCACAGCAACCCACCTGACCCAAGCGCACTTAAGCCGCCGGTGTCAGCGAGCAAGTGCTCTCCGCTAGCTGCCGATATGGGAGAAACACCACTATGCTGTTTTGTCACATTAGCTGACAGATGCACCGCACACTCGATTCCCTGGCCATGAGGCATTACTGCTTCGCACCCGTTTCCTGCGTCCACCCGGCCATGTTGCAGGTTATCGTGCGCAGCGGAGCGTCAACCGGGTTTTATCACCGCACCAGCGCAAGCGGATCTCCTCCCTCCGCCCGCACGCTGCAGCTGTTCACCAATTGGACCGCCGAACGCGAAGTACCTGTTAGAAGCGACAACATGGTTGTTGGCGCGGACTACCGCGGCAAAGAACTCGTTGACGACCCGCAGTACTTCCAGGTGACTTTCGTGCCCAGCCCCCCTCAGCGTACTGCCATTGGTTTGGTTATGATGCAACAGTCCTCATTCCTGCCATACCGCACGCAATCTGTGCGCGTGACAGAGGTCCGCCAGAGAAACTGATGGTCTCATTGTTTCGATGAACAAGCAGGCCATACAGAAGGCCTTCATTGCCGACCCGAAGGCGTCACTCAAACGTTCAACCAAGCCATGGTACTCTTTTCAACATCACCATTGTTGTTCTTGTTGTTATCGCGTTTCGTTGGGACCAAGCCCGCGTGGTTTCGAGCCCGCTAGTAGTGCATCTGCATGCACTCCTACCAGCGACCATCCACAGCTCAAGGGGGGCAGCCTGCAGAGGTCTAGATCTGCACCAACAACGGTCGGTCGAAGACCTTGGGTGGTCATGTAAAAGAACTGGTATGCAGAACATGCAACCGACATGCCGTGTGCCTGCTGCGCATATAAACCACATAGCTGCCACTTCTTCTCGCTCGCTGCGATGATCAATGCCCTGCAGGGCTGATCAATGCCCTGCAGGGCAGCATTGCGGTGGTGCTGGCTTATAACAGGGCACTCAGCGCTGCGGATCTCGGCCGTCTATTCGCATTTACTACCGACGCTTTGGCTGGAATGGTGAGTGTCGTGCAGTTGACTCAGGTTGACGAAAGCAGGTGCAAGTAAGGTGCGGCCAGATGCAAGTTGGCCGCTTACTCATACACATTCATGAAGCAACCGAGCAGTTTTGCTCAGAGAGCTGTATTGAGGCTGCTGTGGTAGGAGGCCGATGAGCCGCGCAAAGCATGAACGGTTCTTGCCCGGACCGTGTGACGAAGGAAACACCTTGCTCCAGTGCCGAAGGGTGTGTGTGTGCATGTGTGTGTGCGTGTGTGTACAACTGTGTGTGTGCGTGTGCATGTGTGTGTTCTTCTTCTAAGTGTGTGTATGTGTTGATTTACCAGCCTACTAGACAGCCGATGCCATGTTACAACGAAAACGGCAAACAACATTATTGGCCACGTTCGCCGCCGTCCGCAAACGAACGCCTAATGCGTTCTCCCACCCTGCTGCTGCCCTCCAACTACTACTGCAGCTTTGCACCCCAGGGTCGACTACATGTATCATCTTAGGCCCGTTGGGGTCTTAAACCGTACACGCTGCTGGGACGTGCCCGGGGACGCGTCAACCATCGGCCTGCAGATTCAGCAGTTGGACTGCGGCAACAACAGCCCTGCTCAATTATTCACCTTCATCCCAAACAACACGGTGGTTGACGCCTACAACATTCGAACCTCCAGGGGCCTGTGCCTGGGTGTCTCTGGGGGATCGCAGAACGTGGCGCCGCAGTGGTCCAGGAGACCTGCAACGGCCAGCTAACCAGCCAGCTCTGGGTGGTGGTGCCAACTGCAAGCGATACGGAAATGGGTTTCAGGGCCGCTCACTCTCGCAGGCACGGCGGCACTCATTACTTGAATGCGAGGATATGCACGTACTATGCCTCTGTTTGGGAACCCGAACCGTATGCCCAGTCGTGCATTAGTGCATTGGCATGACCCAGTAGGCCAGTAGTGCATCGGCACCAACTGCCTTCGTCATACTTGGTCAACGGCATGCTGGATGGGTGTTGTAAACGTTGTACCTCCTACGGTCCATTCGCGCTTATGCAATGGCATGGAGGCAGCATCGGCGCTGGCGTCTTTGTTTACGGCGCGCCCTGCCTGGCCCGGATGCAGCAACAAACGACTGACGACGCTCTTTGCGTTCTGCAGGTGTATCGACGTTACAAATGGTAACACAGCCAACGGTGCCAGGCTGCAACAGTGGGACTGTATGGTCAACCATCCGCCTCAGACCTTCCTGCTGGAAACGCGTTTTGAGACACCGTCGCCCCGTGAGTCCAGGGGCCGGTAACAGTATGGACACGTATGATCACCCGCTTAATCATCAAGATTGTTTTGGCCCATGCACGTACAACTCCGTGGGACTGTCACCGGCCGGGAAACTCCCAGCATCATGCATGCAAGCAGCGCTGGAGGCTCCCCGTTGACCGTCCCTCGTACGCGGCACCAGGTGACTTCGCTCCAGGGGTGTTGTCAGTCAGAGTCCTGCGCTGCTGGCGGGCTGTGCTTGGCGGTATCAGCATGTGAACCAAGATGGCCAAGAGAATCCCGTGAATGGACGGGCTGTCTGTCTTCCGGGGCGTACCGGGCTCATGTCACTGACGGGAAGGTACTACATGAATTGTTATCAAACGTTACTGGACAGTTACGTTGCAGCCGTTCCGCTGCCAGGGCCCACCGGGCAAACACCAAAGCAGAGGCTGACCACCTTGAGGCCCAGGATTCTCATTTGGTCTTCCGTGCCATTGTTCCGCGTTCACGAATGGGATGATGGAAGCGTTGGAAGACCGTGCTTGAATGATGTTGATGCATGCACCGGCACGCCACGCGTGATGTGTCATGCCTTGGCGTGCTTGGCGGGTCCTAGGATTTGCCAACCAACAGCAGGTATAGTGGGCATTAGATGCCTCGCTTTCACGGGTGCTGCACGATGGGCTAACAATTCACTAACGATGCTGGACATTGGCGTGTACGCCATAGACACACTGCTGGAAGCGGTGCTTCATTCCATAGGCAAGCCCTGGGCCTTAGTATCCCCGCTCGTCTTGCTGTGCTGCGTGTGCGCAGCCCCCCCACTGCCGCCACCTCCTTCGCCACCTCCTTCGCCACCGCCGTCGCCACCTCCTTCGCCACCTCCTTCGCCACCTCCTTCGCCAGCGCCGTCGCCCCCTCGGCCCCTCGGCCCCCTCCGCCGCCCCCTGGTGTGTGTGACTGCATGTGCGCGCACATCAAAACGCAGTGATGCATAGCCCGTGAATGGCCGTGCCGAGCCGAGCAGAGCCCAGCCAGGTCCACGACACGCACACAACCGTCCGCTGCGAGACGAGAGCAGGAACAGGGGCGCTCAGTAGTGCACGGCCATCAATGCAAATCCAAAGTGATGACGGCAAGCCGGCCCGCGTCCAGGCCCCATCGGGGGGAAGGCCACTACGGCCGCCGCCTAAGCGGCCGGAAGTGTTTTCCGCTTTGCTACCTGCTGCACCACACAGTGACCTTCCCAAACAGGCACCTGGGCGGACTGTAGGGGGTATGTCTGTTTATGGTGTCATTGGCCATGGCATCCAATCCCGGCCCGGTGTACGTACGTACATCCCGCCACACGTTGTGCCGGCCGTGGCCAGCCGGAAACGACGCACTCCTGCTACCTTAAGCGTCGCAAAGTGATTGTTGAGCTGTGTCGGCGCACCAGTTGCAGCCTCCTTCAACAGACGTACGTACAGACGGCCAACAGCGGAGGAGAGCGAGAACCCATTTTTGTTTATCTTCAGATCTGGATGTAGTACCGCACACACCAGCAGCTCCTAAACGTCCTTTGCAGACTGAGGTTGAGGTGGCTACCACTTGCATTCTTGAAAACCGTGCTTGCAAGAATTGATTACATGGATTGACAGTAAAGGGCCCCTTGTTTGTGCCCGTTTCCAATGCTGTGCACGCGGCGCATATTCACCCAAGTTTCTAACGTTTTGCACAGGCAACACCATGTATGCCCTCAGCCGTATGCGTGGTTTGGGCTGTGATGAACATTGTTCGTTTGCTGCAGCACAGCCTTGTCAGCCGCGAACCCATACCTACAGGTGTGAACTCCTTCCCCCACCCAGTGTTCATCAGATATCCTTGTGTGATCGGGCTTACAACCATGTTTTATGCCCCTTTCAAGTTGTTCAAACGTGCTTCGTTCGGCTGGTACGTTGGGCCGGCTGGCAGATGCACTACTTCGGCCGGACCTCCAACCCGAGTGCGCTTATTTCGACAAGCAGGCCGGCGGCAGTATAAGCCGAATTAACGACACAGAGATGGTGTGGACTATGTGGACAGATGTTCAGGCAAGTGTGCATCTCACGCCCAATACGCACTTGAGCCCCTAACTGAAGGTGGAACGGGCAGCGCAGCGTGAAACGTATGTGCGTCTGTCATGCATCCGTTGTTTTCACAGTTCCTTAACAATGCAGGCATTGTTAAGACCGCGCGTAGCGCATGCAGTGTTCCCTTGTGATGATCAATTGCACAGCACAGTGAAAGAGCTCGTTGAATCATGCATGGGATGTTAACTTCGGTAGATTCATAGGCTCTCTGGCCTGTCAAGATTGCGCGCAAAACGTCTGTCTATTTGATTTCAAAAGGAGCCTACGTTTAGTGGATTTCGACAACCATGCATAAAATGATTCCAGCTGCTCTAGAGGGATGGCCGTTTAGTGGATTTCGACGACCATGCATCAAATGATTCCAGCTGCTGTAGAGGGATGGCACGACCTGGGGCCATGACAGGCATTTTGGAGAAAGGATCTGCACGTCGGCTGTCATGTGCTGCCTCTCCCTTTACAGCTCTGTCATGCACCAGCCAGAATTGTAGCGAACCAACTGGTGGCTTTCATGGCCCTGCCTCCACGAGGTTGTCATGCACCCCAGAACTGTTGAAATGCATTACGACGTATGGAGCCATTACCGTGGCCTAATGTGTGTAAACCTACACATCGCATCTATTCAACCCTGTACCTTTTGGTTTTGTGTGTGTGTGAGAGAGATTGTTTGTCGGCTGTGGTTTGTGGGTGCGAGAGAGGTTCGTGAGTGCCTGTGTCCTGTGTACGTGTGGGCGTGTAAATGCATGATTCCTTTCAGGGTCTGCACCTCTGTTTGTGTGATGGGGTGTGCGCCTGTGTGGTATCCGTGCGTCTGTGTGTGTGTGTGTGTGTGTGTGTGTGTGTGTGTGTGTGTGTGTGTGTGTAAAAGAAAAGAGACCGTGGGAAGAACAAACGAATCCGACTGTACCGAAAGAGTGTGTGTGTGTGTGTGTGTGTGTGTGTGTGTGTGTGTGTGTGTGTGTGTGTGTGTGTGTGTGTGTGTGTGTGTGTGTGTGTGTGTGTGTGTGTGTGTGTGTGTGTGTGTGTGTGTGTGTGTGTGTGTGTGTGTGTGTGTGTGTGTGTGTGTGTGTGTGTGTGTGTGTGTGTGTGTGTGTGTGTGTGTGTGTGTGTGTGTGTGAGAGAGATTGTTTGTCGGCTGTGGTTTGTGGGTGCGAGAGAGGTTAGAGTGAGTGAGTGTCTGTGTCCTGTGTACGTGTGGGCGTGTAAATGCATGATTCCTTTCAGGGTCTGCACCTCTGTTTGTGTGATGGGGTGTGCGCCTGTGTGGTATCCGTGCGCGTCTGTGTGTGTGTGTGTAAGTGTGTCCTCACCTCAGCGTCAGCGGCAGCTGCTCAGCCGCCAGCGTTTCACTTCCCCGTGTTTCCAACTTCCCCTACATGGGCCTTATGACGTCGTCCCGCCCGCCACTTCACCTCCCATCCACGGCCACCAACACACACACACACACACACACACACGCGACTCACTGGAACAGGTATGCGCGGCCCACGGCATGCATTCCAGTATTCAGCACAGCGTATTTTCTTCTTTTAAGCGTGTGCCCGCGTGTATGAAGCGTGCATGTGTGTGTCGATTGCTGTTCGTCTATTGAGGGAATCGGACAAAAGGGGGAAACGTTACGCTTGGGTCATACCCGCGTGTTTTAAGGGGCCAGAGGTGATGAGCTGTCAGCACCTCTGCACTGCGGCTTTACAAATCCACCTGGCACCATCCTTTTCCATGCTCACGGTCGGCAAGGCGGCGCCGGCATGTTCGGCTCGATCCGGCTACGGGC
The DNA here is from genome assembly GCA_037367405.1 of Ottelia alismoides. Classification (NCBI taxonomy): domain Eukaryota; kingdom Viridiplantae; phylum Streptophyta; class Magnoliopsida; order Alismatales; family Hydrocharitaceae; genus Ottelia; species Ottelia alismoides. The sequence goes on along the minus strand of JAZKJV010001353.1, from coordinate 71,555 downwards.
ATGTTCCGCTCCACCTACTCGCTCCGCCTGGTTGGCAGCATAGCCCCCGCCGCTAAGGGTGGTCAACTATGCCCAGGACGGCATTTCCCCCGCAAGTAGAAGGTTTCAGGTTCAAAGCGATGTCACCAATGACATTAGCACTATGAGTCCCGGCCAGCTCAGACCTTTGGGTGCTTGAGGGAGCAGAATTGAGTCGAAATGGTGGGGATCCATGTGCCCCCGCCTACCCGCCTTCGCCTCGTGGAGACGCAATCCAGTGCATCAACAGCGGCGATTCAATCTGTCTCAATGTCTGGGAGCCTATTGAGCGGGTAGTAGCCGCCGAGTCATAACAAATTTGCAAGTTAACGCCAGGTAAGTCAGGCCACCAAAGTGCATCAAACGAAGTGCTAGGATCAATAGGAAGTGTTTGCGCTGCTGTGGCGCTGCTGCACTTGCCGTGTGATAGTTGCTCGGACCTGCTACTTGGGTGCTCCGCGCATGCTGAGACCACCCACCAAAACCGGCCACTGCGTCACCTAAGCAGGCACTCCACCCTGGTTTGCCACCGACACAGGTGCATTGGGTATACAGGTAGCGTAGTTTAAGTTGCATTGGACTAGCCCGCCAAGCCGGTAAGCCTATGTAGTCCCAGCAGCAGCCGCAGCCGCAACTCACCAACAAAAGTTATAATGATACGCATCGGTCAAACCGGCGTGTTTGTTTTAGCTGCCGGGTCGCACGAGCATGTCCTTGAGATTACCGGTTCTTAACGTCTGCCGCAGCAGGGGGGCTGCCTGATGACAGACAGCAACCACCAACAGACGTGCCAGAAATCTCTCGACCCCTATGGGGATTGAACCCGATACCTATCGCATGCCAGCCACCTCCACCGACTTATGTCGTGGCAAGACCTCGTCCAGTTTTTCCTTCCACTGGCGGGTGTATTGTAGCGGCGGCGCCCAGGGGACGCCGGCTAGGCGCCCTCCCCCACTCTGCTGGTTCCCCTGGTGGCTGGGAAGTTCGTAAGACTGCCCCATGCTAGCCCATCGTGCGTGCCCAGCCCCTTCAACACACGCGGGCCTTACCCAGTGTATTGCGGGAGATTGTTGTTGTATTGTTGACTTGGAGTGAGGGCCGGCCTTGCTTCAAGAATTGTTGACCCCCTTACAAGTATCTTTTGGGCGTAAGAATACTTGACCCCTTAACAAGTAACTCTTTGGACGAGCAACTTGCAACAAGTCACCTCGAGCCCAGGACACGCCCTCAGCGGCCGCCCCAAGCACACGCAACCCCCGCCAAAATGAACCCAGCTTGTGGGCAGCTTGCCCGCTGACGGACTCGCTTGCTCCGGCGTGCTGGGGGCAAAGCGTCACAATGCACTCGCACTTGATCCGATTCCGATGAATGGACGCATAACCTTGGTGTGTACCTGTGCATGTGTGTAATGTGTGCTTCTCTGCTTGTGGGTGTAGTTGACGTGTGCTTTGTGTCTATCTAGTTGTAATAACGTACTTGCAGCTTACACACTGGGTTCGAACCCACGTCCATCCAAAGGCAGTTGCCGATTTCCCCATAACTCAATTGGACTGCTTGGCCAGGTGGGAACCTGGCAAAAAATAGATCTGCATGGCGCAGAACGTCTGTAAAAATGGGGTTTGCTTATACGCGAAAAACGCCGCGTATTTACGCGGTACGGCGTAAACGCGGCATATAGACGGTGCCGCGTGTTTGCCGCGTATCCCGCGTATACGCGGTGCCGCGTATACACGGCAGGATCCGCGTAATTACGCGGTACCGTGTAATACGCGGTGTATAAGCGGTGCCGTGTATACGCGGTGCCGGCCGCGTAATTACACGGTACCGCGTATACGCGGTGCCGCGTATATGCGGTCGTACACCGCGTATACGCGGCCGCGTATACGCGGTGTATACGCGGCGCCGCGTATACGCGGCAAAACGCGGTACCGTAAACAGATCCGCGTATACGCGGGACCAGCGGCACCGCGTTTACGCGGCCTTTACACAAACCCCGTTTTTTACAGACGAAGGGCTTGCCCCTGTCGAGCGGTTGTGCGGGAGTGCAGCACAGCGAGGAAGAGAGTGTGGTGTGGCGATGGGTTAGACCTCTAGAGTGGGCATATGCTCAGAGGCTGTCCCTGAGGTTCGTATGCGATTACGCTCGACAACGTCCCTCGCAACCAAGGGCCGTGCTTCGTGCATCGTTGACCTTCTTTTGTCCTCGAGCTTTCTTTATTGTCAGCTTGTCCAACAAACGGCCTCTCCTTTTGAACTTCCAATCACTTCGTCTGCCAATGGGATGGCCGCCTCACACTGCTCACGGCCGCCCTTCCTGTGACTCTACGTCCTCCAACTATTCAACTGCTGCTAATCTTTTCTATGCTTTGTTTCTCCCGCTGTGCGCCGCAACGGTGAACGTCCTTTCACGGCTTGCAAGCTTCTCGACACACTGACACCTGTGCACCTGCGCTCCTCACCGCAAAGCCACAGTTTGTGGTGGTAAGTTTAGTAGGTTCGTTCTGCCACGGACAAACGTCAGTGCTTCTCCTGTTCTGTACGTTCCCTACAACGCTGATGTGCTTGCTTTTTTTCGCGACGTTCCTTTCCTTTCCTTCATCGACTTCCTACTTCGCACAGCCCACCGCAACCGGCCGGCGTCGACCAACCGTCCGCTTTCAATGCGGGCTGAACGTTTGCTTGTTCCAGTGCGCATGCATGCAGGTGGTTCCTCCTTTTGATGCGCTGATGTGGCCTATGTATTGCCCGCGCTGAAAATGGCTGCCTGTTTCTTGCTTTCACCTCGCTGGTTCGGCGTTCTTTCGCTGTCTCTTTATGGCCCCGTTTGGCTCTGTCCCTCGTTCTGGCGTTCTTGGTCTGCCCTGGTTGTCACCCAGCCTGCGGCCCCCCTTGTAACGAACCTACTACTACCGTCCTGCTTGGCTCCACTTTTCCCTTTCCCTCTCCTGAACTTGTACACTGTTTTGACAAGTTTATCGCACCCCATGCATGCGGCGCTACATGCAAATGCACTGCGGTGCTGAGCTATCCCATAGCGCATGGCCTTCATGGCCTGCACCGCCGATGGCGCCTATGAAGGTGCATGGTGCCGTGCGTTCACACGGTTGGACCTCTGGAAACGCAACGGGGAGGCTTCCGGAAATGCTCCATGCATGCATTGTTGCGGAAGTTCGCATGCACATGCTGATGATGCACCACATGATGCACCACATCACTCTGCACATTCCCATACTGCACATACAACGTAGAACGCCTCGCACCTCCGGCAACTCCAACTTCTCCTTCTGAAGCATCAGCTCCTGGACCATGGTGCTGAGAAGGATACAGTTGTGACCAGAAGTGCTGATCTGGGCCCCAATAGCAATTCCTAGAGTTAAAATAGCTAAAATTGACCACCTCTCCGTTGGCGACCCACTGCGCCACAGCAAATGCCGGCGCCTGGTCCTTCACACCCGGAGTCTGCTTAGCAATGCGCACCAGCTCCTCCGCTTCCTCGGCTTTCGCCTTCAGTACCTGCAATGCAGAGAATCCGGGGACTGTGCGGCGCTGGCAGCTGACGTTCCCGATCAGCACGCACTGTAACCTGCTCCACGCACACTGCTTCACATCTAGCGGCAGCTGCTGCTTTTGTATAGTCTCAGGGCGCGTTGAGGCACAACCCTCAGTGCATCAGCGCTCCTTCCATCCCCTCTCGTACGCTGCACGTTGCGGGGACGAACAGAGCATGCAGGCTGCCGTTGCGACGCACCTCGGGTGAAATCTCTGCAGACACGACCCCACGCAGCTCTGCAGACACGACCCCATACTCTTTACACGCTCCACAGCAGCACAACACTCAGCTTTGGCGCCTGTTTCGCCTTCAGCGCTGCACGCACCACAAGCAGAGCCTTGATGTCCATGGCGGCTGGAAACCCTGGCTAAAAGAAACGGCATACACTACACACAGGCGGCAACAAGTACGCCGATGGTAGACAAGCAACGCTGCAAAGAGCACGGCCCTCGCACGATTAGCGGCGCTATCAATACGTCCACGTTTGACGTTCGCACACACACCGTCGCCTCCTCGGCACCCGCCTAACTGACAACAGCAACACTCCCCGCGCCCCCCCCCCCCAACCTCGGCGGCCAAACCCCTCCTCCTGGCTTTGCCCCCCCCCCCCCAATCGCAACGCGGGGCCACTCCTACGCTTCTCCCCCCAGCAACACGCGGGGCCACTCCAACGGTTCTCTCTCCCGACAATGCTCGCCCTTTACAACGCCCACGAGTAGAAACCCACGACCCAATGTCATAGGTGTAGCCCTCCCCTCCAGGGGGGGCAAGCCAACTTGCACATCGCACGTTCACACTTTGCCGGTTGCACGTGTGCAGGGTGGTCCCAACGGCGTGCGGCCCGGCCAGCACCTCAGAGTCATTGGCGACGGCTGTGACATGTATGACGGTAGGTGGATGCGCCCGTTATTGTTACCATTTATACACTACGCTGGGACCAAGCGTGGTTTCAAGCCCGTGATTGGGACGGCTTGCCCTCCTACCAGCGACCACCAGCTCAACCAGTGTTTGTAGCGCCATACGTTTGAACGTCTTGGCGAAGGGGGCTGCCCTGCAGAGCCGCCTAGATCGACCACCACCGACAGCCAGTGGACTGTATGTATGCGGTTGTCCTTTGTCGTGTTGCGCACAGTAGGGGCATGTACATGCCCGCGCTTATGTGGATGGATCATGGGCTGCATCACCCCTTGATGGCATGGGGCGCCCGGCGTCACGTCTTCGCCTGGGCATGCACTCACGCATGTGGTTGTCTTCATCGTGTTGCGCACAGGGGCCTACGTATGCCTGCGCTCGCGTGCGCGCACGGACGGAATGATGTCTGCACGCACTTCGCTTGGCTTCCAGCTCTCGTTTCGTTCGTGGGTGGCTGGACGTCTCACAAGCCGCCTACCGCCTACACCGCCCCCATGTAACGAAACTACTACTGTGTGACGTAGCGAACCTACTACTGCTGTACATGGGGGCGGTGGGCCGCTTGTGAGACGTCCAGCCACCTACAAATGCCTTGAAAGCCAAGCGAAGGGATGCAGACCGTGCGAGCGCAGGCATTCATGGCCCCCTAAGCGCGGTACGACGATAGAGAACCACATGCATCAGTGCATGGCCAGACGAAGACGGGCAAGCCCCATGCAAAAGGTGATGCAATAAGGCCACGCTGAGCAGCAGCCGCTGAGGCCCAGGCTACAACCCGGCCCACCAGCGAGAATCTACTACCCCCATGATGACCGTGCAAACCGAGCCGCAGGACTGGGCGACAAGCCCCTTCCTGTGCCAGTTCGTGCAGCAGCTAAACTTTCTGGCAAATGCTTCTGCAGCCCCGACGCTGCTCCCCGTCGTAGCTGGCTAAGGTGGCCCGGCCGCAGACTAGCATCTGGTGCACTACATCACTGGGAGGTGGGGGTGGTCGCTGGTGGACCCTGTAGTGACAGTGCTTTAGTTGGTGCAACGGTGCAGCGTCCTAATCGCGGGGAAAAGGCGGGGAATAACAGGCATAATGATAATGCTAGCAATAACAGTAATGATAAGAAAAACAGTAGAAGTTATAACAGTAGCAATAGTGATGAGCAGCAGTAACAATAGACATAACAATGTTTAACACTAACAACATGATAGCAAAACAAAATGATAGTAGTAATGATAGCAAAAAAGATAATCAGTAGATTTACTCACAGGTTAAACCGGCGTGTTTCTCACTGCCGAGTCGCACTAGCATGCCCGTAAGATTACCGGTTCTTTACGTCTGCAGCAGGGGGCTGTGCCTGATGATGACAGACAGCAAACACCAACAGACGTGCCAGAAATCTCTCGACCCCTATGGGGATCGAACCCGAGATCTCTAGCGTGCCAGCCACCTCCACAACTTGTGTCGTGGCAAAGCCTCGTCCAGTTTTCCTTCCACTGGTGGGAGATAAAGGAGGGAAAAAGGAAGGGGGTTGGATGTATCGATATCGGGAATTATTTCGCCACCTTTTGAGGCTGGGGCTGTGCTGCACACCAGGCAGAGCGAGTTGGCGGAGCGGAGCATGTCCGTGATCGGAAATGCCCGCAGTCGGTAAGCATGAGGAGGTTTGGGGGGGGGGCCGAGAGACGTTGCGCAGTGCAGCAGGTATCCTGTCCGTCTTGCGCCCGTCATGACGCCGGCCGGAGACTCGACTGGTGGTAGGGACGGAAGGCCGCTCCGTGTAATGCCCATCGTGCCCCAGCCCCTCGACACACGGGGGTTCGACAGAGCATGCTTGTATGATCATCCGCCTCGTCCCTCGAACTTGGGACATCTGGCAAGGCAATCTATTTCCCGTCAAATGACGGACTGTCCCTAGGCAGGTGAGGTTTTGGTGTGTTGTTCCTTCAGGAGCAAGGCTGCCACCAACCAGCCCAACGCGCCGAAACTGGTCGTGTCCCCGTTGGGCTGCAAGTCACACTCACGCTATCTATCTTGTGTGTTGTCGCATTACGCATTGCTTCAGATATCATTTCAGGTCCAGGTTTTCTCTTTGGGAACTGGGATGCGGCGTGCGAAGGCGTGCTCGACAAGTTGCCTAACTGGAATGGAGAAGCACCGGAGCCTCGGTATACTCTCGTCGTCATCCACAGGATTATGGGTCTGCCCTCTTCTCAGCATGAGAATCCAGGCATCTTGTGCCTGAACTGCGCACCGAACAACACGGATAAGCAGCTCAGGCTGCGGTCTCCAGGTACCGATACCTAAAGATACATCTCATGGCAGGGTGATGTGCCAAGCTTGTCTTGCACTTTTTTTTGTACACTCCTGTCGCCAATTGAATTACTCGTCTTTACTATGCAAAAGGTTCGTCACGCCATCGGATGCCTCGCTCGCACAAGCCATGCATGCAGACGATGTGAATAACGGCATTGCAGCATTTCCAACTGTCCAGCAGCTATGTAAGTGCCACGAGCTTGCGCCGATGATTGGGTCGCGGCGCGCTGGCGTGCCCTTCCCGCATTGAAGGAGCGCAGAAGCAGGGCCGTACAACCTTCCCAGCCGCAATTGTGCGGGCTCCCTTAAAATTCACGTCACGTGATCCACCTGAACTCGCTGAAGTTTTGTACCGGTTGATTCACGCGCGCCAGATGGCGCTGAATGAACTACCCTGACCACTCTGTCTCGTATCGGGAAGCAGCCTGTAGCATAGCATAACATAACGCACATACATCTGCTCCCTGAGTAATGCAAGCTTGGCCATCCATCCATCCAGACAGCCCACCCCTGCGAAAGGCGCATTGTGCAACCCTTGCCTGAATGACAATACTCGCATCGCCTTGCAGGTCAAGTGGATGTTTGTTCTGATGAAATTGGCTGTCAGTTTACGAGGCAGACGTTGGAACCATACTTCAGGGGCGAGTGGGTGATGGAGGTCAGTCACGATGGCTGGGCAGGTGTGCGGCTATCCATTCTGCATGGTCGGCTAGCTTCCGCAGTCGCTGCATGCTGCCATGTGCTTTCACACATGTGTGAAAGCACACCCTGCAGCACACTGGGTAAGCCCTGAGATCTGCAGGTGAGTCAGTGCACCAGCCGAAGGCTGCCCCGCCCATCATGCAGCGGGCATGCGCCTAGCATGTCAAGGCAGCTCCATCCAACCATCAGTGCGTTGAATCACGCGCACAGATGATCGCGCGTGCACATGCCGACGTACAGCCGGACCTGCGGTCACGGGTGCTGTTGACGTGCCTGACGCTCGCCGTTGCGCGATGGGACGAGCTGCAGGGCAGCACGACAAATACGATCCCTCATCTAGTTCTGTGATTGCGTCAATGAGCTCCTGGCGGCGGGAAAACGAGCTGCTGGCGCTCTGCGCGGCAAGCTTAAGGCGTGCCGATGGCATGTTCCGCGTACCGGTTATGCTGTGTTACAACACCATCGTCCGTTCCGTGCTATGCTTTGGTGCACAGGTCTTGGAACCAGATCGTTTGGTTACTAACTTTGATGAGGCGATGAAAGATGCTATGGTCGCCGAGCAGCGTCGCTTTATGCAAACTGTTGTAGGAGCTAAGCAACACCCGCCAGTGGAAGGAAAAACTGGACGAGGCCTTGCCACGACATAAGTTCGTGGAGGTGGCTGGCATGCGAGAGGTCTCGGGTTCGATTCCCATAGGGGTCGAAAGATTTCTGGCACGTCTGTTGGTGGTTGCTGTCTGTCATCAGGCGCAGCCCCCCTGCTGCAGAGGTTAAGAACCGTTAATCTCACGGACATGCTCGTGCGACCCGGCAGCTAAACATACACGCCGGTTGACCGATGCGTAAGGTTATTGTTATCATTATCATAGGTGTTATAGGAGCTAAGCGCCCAGCAAACCGGTTGCTTTACATGGAGCTTTCCCAGTTACCACTGCAGTATCACTTGGCGACTTTGGTGTTTCGATTTTGGAATGGCCTGGTCATTAAGATCGAGGCGCTGTGCCATAGGTGTTCCGTGCTGATCTCAAAATGGCACTCGCGGTGGGAGACACCAGTTGCTGGGCCGTATCATGCGTTTGCGTTTTTTGGACAAGCTCGGGGTAGAGCGGCCAGGCCTGGACTCTACCTCCGAGCAAGTTGCGTACTACGCGTCACTAGAGCTAAATGTGGGTGATTTACTTGACCGGATGTGGAGCACTCTGTTGATGGACTGGCAGCACCCGCCGGACCTGGAAGTTGCTACCCCGTTTTACGTACGAGGGTGACACACCTAGAATGTGCGTTCGCTACTCTGCATACAACGGTGTACCGTCAGTTAATGAGTTGGGGGCGCCTTGAGTGCCTGCCGCACACGTCTACGTACGTCCCATATGCGCACTTGTCGCTGATGCGCTTAGATTATGCGTGATAGATGTGGCGGTGAATCGTAGTCGTGGTAGGCCAGGCAGCGAGAGGATTTGCCTTCTCTGCCGTGATGCCCAGCGGGGGATGGCGCAAGAAGATGAACGGCGTGTTGCGCTGGAGTTCCCTCATTATGGTGTTTTGCGTGATGCTTGTCGGGCGCGCTTGGAATTGGAGCAAGACATGGAGGCGCCCGTGAACATGTCTGATCCACGTGCACTCGCTGAATTTGTGCACCGGTTGATTCACGCACGACCGATGGCGCTGAATGAACTACCCTAACCACTCTGGTTCGTATCGGGTAGGAGCCTGTATCATAGTAAACATAGCGTATACAAGGCCACTGGAGAGCCAAGAAAGAAGCAGTACTTTGCAAGCCATGCATGACCCGTTGTTGCCGCCTGTTGTTCTGTTGCTCGGGTCATGCAGGTGATTGTGCGAAGCGACGCTCGTACGGGAGCATATTATCTGAGCACTACCAGAAGAAACATCGTCGTTGAAGACGGATATTCTGTGAATGGAGACTGTCCTTACCTACTGTGCTCTAATGACGTGGGCCCCGTGCGCCTGGAAAGACTCACTACTTGGAGCCATCAAGTCAACGTGCCTGTGGGCGGTGAACACATGGTGATTGGCAGGTCCTCCTCAGCAGGTGTTGCGGTAAGTCACCTGGGTGGGTTAGTCACCTCGGTCGTGTCGGAGTGAACTCGGCCCAGCCCTAACCGCTTCGCAGGTGATGGAGGTTTCTTTGCTCCGGTGCACGCGTTCAGGAGGGTGTAGAGAATCCTCGCGACGATGGCGGGCGTCAACACCATGCGTGTCAACACCATGCATGCCACGCTGTACGTGGTACAGACGATGCCTCGCTACCCGCGTGGTTGTATTGGTGTTGGTTGTCTTGGACTTCGCATTGGTTGCATTGCCAACGCCCACCAGGCCCGCCGTACCCTGTACGGCTGGCTCCTTACCCAGGCCGTTGAACTGAGTTCGGGATGCGCCCCGCGGGCAGGTCAGGCCCCCCAGCAGGATGGCTGGCCCGCCCTACAGACACTCCTGCATGTTTCTGTATATGCCTTTCCTCAGCCAGCACCATAAAGTCACCGGCCCGAGCGAGGCGCGACCCATGAACACTGTAACCTTGAAAACAGGGTCTGGAACGATTTGTTTACAGTACTTGGTTTACGACAGCCCCCCCCCCCCCAGCTTATGGATGGGTTCATCACCTGACACGAAACCAGATGATTGGTAGTGTACCATCCTTAAACGGCGTAATGCGTGCCATCACCCAAAGAGTGTTTCAAAAGGGAATGCTAGTTCCACCGCTCCCTGCGGCGTCCCTTGGTTGGCTTCCTTAGCTTGCATAACAGCAGCAAAGACCGTACTAATAAGGAATAGACGTGCGTACCAATAAGGAATAGGCGCTCACCACATTTGTGCAGCCGGTTGATCGACTCAAACTGTTAAGCTTTGTGCCACTCACGGACTGCACCGGCCTCTCAGGTCCCGGCATGGGATAGCAGCCCGCAAAAGTGCAGGAGCCAAGCTGCAGATCTATGTTTGCGTTAGTGCGGCGTCATACGCATTGTCCATTGTACAACTGAGTGTGTATGCCGAGACTTCTTGCCTTCGAACCCGACTGCAACATGAATGCTTCAGAACCGCACTTCCACGTGTGCTTGGTTGGCCATTCACAACTGCAATGCAGGTAGACATAGCCGTGATCCTCGCTTACAACCGGGCGCTCGTTGACGAGGAGCTCGGCAGTCTATTTGCCTTCTACGCACAGCGCTTTCGCTGGAATACTACGGAATACTACTGAATGACACAGCGGATGTGAGTGCATTCACCGGATGTAATCAACGCCATCGCAATACATCATGCTGTTGTATGTGGCCCCCGGGCCCGCCCTGTTTTGGGGGGGGGGGGGGTCAAAAACATGAGTTTAAATGATGTATGGAAGAAGAAGGGTTTTGGGCGGCGCGGGGTAGGGGCCGGCCCCTCCCACCCTAAACACCCCCCACCCACCATTTAGTCGATGCAGAGGCTTCTCACGTTTTGATGGAGGTTGGATCTATGTAGTGTTGTTACTGTTGTCCGAGGCGCAGGAGGCGGAACAAGAGGAAGACAAATGAAGGAGAGTCACCGGACTTGTATAGCCGAGAGGTTACACCATTGCGGGGGCATGATTCGCTGAGCTTTGATCCTCTGCTTGCTTTTCGTAGCTTCACGAGTTGAAGGCCACGGCACAGGGAGTACGCGCGAAAGGACACTACGCGCGCACGCGCCGATCCTGCAGTTATGGCGCGATTACGAATGGATCAGTGATCATCTTTGAACTCGACGTGGCTTACTGGGAAGGGAATTCAACCGGTTGTTGTTGCACCGGCTCAGTGGGAGGGTCTGCTTGTACTACGTGCGTGTGCGGCCTGAGTGCTGTGGGCGACCGGCGCTCCAACATTCACATCCTTTTGGCGGCAAAGCACAGAGAGCATGCGGGAAAGCGGGCGCAGAGGCCACGCATTAATCTAGAAGCATGTGTACATAGTACATGCAGCTATAGCTTATGGGCAGGGACCGGGCTTTTCAGTGCTGCCTCGTGTCCTTTGGCCAATTGGTCTCACACAAATGGCCACCCACAACAGGGCACGTCCAGAAAGCTGCTTTTCCCCTGCCTTGCCAGACCGATATCATTGTATGAATCTTTATGAATGTAATCATAGCAGAACGTTGCCAGCGCGATGCGCCGTTTGAGCGCCACACGTGCGGACGCGTCATTGTGGCAAGGAGCATCGAGCAGTGTTGGCAAGCAAGTACAAACTCCTAGTGCAAATCACCATGCGGCGAGGTTCAGAAGCCATTCACAATAGCGCTCACAACTGTACTGCACTGCACTGCACATGCCGCGCCGTGGAAGGAACTGTGCGCCGAGGCGGTGCGATGCTTTGCCAAAAGGGCGCGGATGCATTTACCAACGTTGCGGTAAGCTGCACTCGTGTGCCGGGCCCGCTTTGGGTACACCGTGGCATTCTGCAGCAGCAGTAGACTTGTCTGACTACGGTTACAAAAGTGCAAGGTTCTGGATTTCAAAATTGTCAACGATTTTACATACTGTGTCCCGATGTACGGTAATGAAGGTCTCAGAGCTGAAGCTTTATCTGTTGTCAATGCAGGAGACCGCCAAGGTGCAGCAGCATCTGGTGCCCGCGCTAGGAACCTACGTGCTGGATTCCGCACTGGTTGGCATAGCAATGCTGGTCACTGGTGTAGCTGAGCTACCCGCCACTCTATCTTGAACTACGCTCCGTGGAGTGAGCACAGCGCGACTTGGACCTGCTTCAACGGATTAGCAGCCACAGCTTGGCGGAGACTACTGCGCGCTCTTGTCACGGCCAGCCTACCGCGCCGCATCATTCCGCAGAACCTTCTGCCTACGCATGAGGTACAAGCATTGGTTGAGTCCGTTGACTTCAAGGACCTTCTTGCTGTTTTGTGGAGATGGCTGTTGCTTGCCCAGATGTCCCTCAGCCTGCCACGTTCCAGGGCTGCAATGCGCGCGCGGGTGTGTGTGTGTGTGTTTGTTTTTTTTCCCCGTGTTTCCAACTGCCCCTACATGGGCCTTATGACGTCGCCCCGCCCGCCACTTCACCTCCCCTCCACGGCCACCAACATACACACACGCGACGCACTGGCACAGGTATGCGCGGTCCACGGCATGCATTCCAGTACTCAGCTCAGCGTATCTTCTTTTTATTAAGTGTGTGTGTTTGCCTTCACGTGCTGGCCAGCAGTGTTTGGTTATGCCACTGATAAAGCTAGCCCTACGTTATGCGTGTTTTCCCTTCCTGGCTTCTACCTTACTGTCTCTGATGTGCCGCATTATGAGTGGTTGTGAATCTGTACCACAACGTCCGCGTTCGCGTTTTTTTTGGTCAGCCATGCTGGCCCACGGGCCAGCGGCGCCACTGGCTTCGCATCTTTGCCTTCGCTTAGTGAATTGCTACCCGCATTTTGAGTATGCCGATCCACTGCAGTTCTTGTTGCTATGATCCCATCAAGCTTTCATCACATGATATGCATGATGGTTGGCGCTGTCTGTCAACTGCCTGGTCGCACAGTTTAGGGGGGGAGTTGTGGCAGTATCTGCACGCGTTGTGGAACGCATGGCATCACGACAGCTATCGCGGCTTAGCTTGTGAGTTTTGTACGGTAACTGTCTTTGCGCGCGTTACTTGGCGTCAGATCCGGATGATAATCCGGATTCGCGTTTCACTTGAGAGTGCCTCTGGCCTGCCTCTGGCATGCACCGCCGGCGCCACCTAATGCGTGTTCTGAACAGTGTGTGTCGCGCCGCGTGTTTTGGTTGGCCGCCTCAGGCCTCCCCAGGGCTGTTGACTTGCATCCACTTGCTCGCATCACATACTGGTCCGTTTGGGGCGATCTGTGCCCATGCACGACTAGCCGCGCGCATAGCTGTAATCCTAGCTAGACCTCGTGCCGTTGTTGTACCTCACCCAGTCCGTGTTCACGACAGCAGCAGGTAACGGGCCAGACGAGGCGTTGCCAAACCCAACAGACACTGCGTACCTCTGCCCCCCAAAGGTCCGAGTAGGCAGGGACTGTTAGTGCTAATGTCATTGGTGACATCGCTATGGATCGGCAGGTTGCGAGCTCGAATCTTCGAACCTGCAGCTTTCTACTTGCGGGGTCAAATGCCGTCCTGGGCATGCTTGACCACCCTTCGAGGCGGGGGCTATGTAGCATATGCTGCCAACCAGGCGGAGCGAGTAGGCGGAGCGGAGCATGCCCGTAGCTACCGTAGCCGGATCAAGCCGAACATGCCGGCGCCTTGACCGAGAGCATGGAAAAGGATGGTGCCAGGTGGATTTGTAAAGCCGCAAAGCCCTGTTGACGGCTCATCACCTCTGGCCCCTTAGCACACGCGAGTATGACCCAAGCGTAACGTTTTAAACGTATCCCTTTGCGTACCTCATCAGCAGGTACGATCATGTAACACATGCACGGCATGACTGCGGCGCTGCCCCTTCCCGGCCCCGGCTGCGGGGGATCCCATCGCTCGCAGCGGCACCAACAGGCGGCAGCAGAAACAGCGTGGTAGCAGCAGCTAGCAGCAGTAGCAGCACCAGCCGGGGCCAGCCAGAAACTCCTGCACAGTATGTAAAAACGTTGGCCATTCTGAGCTCCCGAACCCTGCACTGGATAAGTCCACTGCTGCTGCAGAATGCCACGGCGTACCCAAGGCGGGCCCGGCACACGTGCAGCTTACCGCAGCGTTGGTAAATGCATCTTGTACCCTTTTGGCAAAGGATCGCACCGCCTCGGCACACCCTACAGTGCAACAAAGTTGTGAGCGCGCTATTGTGAATGGCTTCTGAACCTCGCCGCATGGTGATTTGCAGGAGTGTGTGTTTGCGTGCTAGCATTGCTCGATGCTCCTTGCGGCCACAATGACGCGTCCGCGCGCACGTGTGGCACTCAAACGGCGCATCTGGCTGGCAACGTTTTGCTATGATACATTCATAAAGATATCGGTATCTCCCGCCAGTGGAAGGAAAAGCTGGACGAGGCCTTGCCATAATAAAAAAAAATAATAATTATAAAAATAGTACGCAAGGGTAACCTCGCGTCGATTAAGGGGGCTGGGTACGCTGGGCCTCATTCCCGTAGTGCGGGAGCAAGGCCTTACGAGTTACCCAACCACCGCCATCCACCAAATGTAGGGGGGTCCCATACGGGCCCGCCCCCAGGCTTGCCTAGCCAGGGGGTCCGACGCCAGCTCGGTGGGGTTCACGGTGCCGTTGGCCGGTGCCAGCCCGCTCAAGATGGCGGCGCAGCCGGATGATGGTTCCAGCAGTTTGGGCGGCCGACGGACTCATGGAGTTACATGCACATCAGCGGCCGCACGGCCTGCAACGCCCAGGCAGCCGCCTCCGCAGCACCCAAAACGACCGCCCCCGCAGCCGGCTTGCAACCTGGCTTCCGCATGGACATCCGGGTATGCCTTGCTAGCGCTAGGCATGGCCGCTGCAGCACCGTACCTCCCGGCTGGCCCCGCCGCGCTGCTGCGCCACAGCTTGTTCCCCCTCCACCCACTAGACGCTGCGGGGGGAGACACCCCTGCTCCCGCCATAGCGCTGGCGATATGCATCGGGTTGGCTACAGTTCTGAGGACGCCAAACACCCGCTGGGTCCACGCCGCTTTAACCGCCGCCTTCGCTGCGGGCGCTGCGCTCTCCACGCTGACAGACCTCCTGGGTGCCTCCGCCGCTGCGGGAGCGGGCGTAGCAGTGCGGCACGGTGCTACAGGCGCTGGGCGCCTCGTCAGGCGCGCCGCCGTCAGCCTAGCCCCGTGGCTCTACGCCAATGTAAAGCGTTACCACGCCGGCGTGCTGTTCTCCGTGCTCGCCTACCACGCCTGGCCGAAGCTGCTCCCCTGGACCCAGCGCAGCGCAATGCTAGCCGCCTGCACGCAACGAAGGGTCCGAAGGGGAGCACGCCCGCGCAAATGGGCATGCAATAGTGCCGTCCGCCCGACGATGCGCCTGTGGCCGGATCGGGCCCAGCCAGGGCCGCGACCCCGGTCATGTGCGCACATAAGGCCAAACGAACCCACAGCCCGACCCAGGCTGTGGGTCACTGAGAGCCGAAAGGGCGCCGCATTGACAGGAGCCGCCTGCCTGCTGTTCAATACATGCGCACCGCAAGTCCTGCTGGCAGCAACGCTTGCAACAACGCTGAGCTTGGCTACGACGGCTGCCCTGTGTGCAGACGGCACAACGCCATGGCACACAGCCCACGCAGAGAGACAGGCCTACCAAGCGCGCCGTAGCAAGCGACGGCGCCCGCCACGTGCAGGCCGCCCGCACACACCGGCACAGGATGACGCGCCGCTCGCCCTCATCCGGCCGTGGCTTGCTGCCCCAGCAGTGCTGCTGCGCCTGTATGCCGTCGGTGCCGCCATATGGCTCCACATGCACTGGCTGCACGTCGCCCTAGTCATCACATCCCTCCTCACCCCCTGGCTTGCCTGCCTGGAGCACGCGCTACTCCTTGGGGTGCGGAGGGCACCGCCGGGAGTGGCCGCAACGCCGACGGCGAGCCTGCAGAAGCCGGCGGCGGAGCAGGAGGATGACTGGTCAGTCCAACGATTTGCCGCCGCACTGCTCGATCTGGCGGTACAGCTAGTGCTACTTGGTATGGCTCGGCTCACCCCCCTTTCCGTTCGCCGCCGACTGCAGTACGACACGACTGAACTTGCGACAGTGACACGGCATGTACTTGCGCAGCTTGTCGCAGAGGGCGAGCACGGCCGCAGGGCACGCCAGCTGGCGGCGGCCCCCGTCATGGCAGCACTTGCCTGCCTCGCAGCCCCTTACGCAGTCCCCTTGTACCTCCTCATGGCCCCGCTGGAAGTGAGGGGCGTGCTCTCGCTGTGCGCCACGGCCCTACTGTACGTAGCTACGGCCCTCCACCACCCGCCCGCGGACGCCGCTGCAGCGCACCTGATGCAGCGCCGCGGCGGTGATGCAGGTAACTCGCACGAGCGTGAGGTGGGCACGGATACCATGAGACTCGACGATGGCCCGAATCCTGCAGACACATGGCATGGCCAAACCGCAACGGACGACATGGAAACGGACGACCCACACCCATACGGGAGCGCTGATAACAGGACGGCAGCCTGCGAGGACCCCACCACGACCACCAGCCAAGTCAACGCAGCACGACAACTAGACGCCGCAGGCGGATGCATGGCGAGCATGGAGGCAGACCCACCCGGAGACACGCTCTGCCACTCACCGCGCACCGATGCAGCAGGAACGGATGGGGCGGAAGTTGGCGCCCCCCGACAGCCTAGCGCCGTGCAGATAGAGCCAGACCGCAACGACCCTGCGGGCGCAGAGGCGCACGGTGCAGGCACATGGCGGCTGGTATCACGCCGCCGCGCGCGGGAGACGAACGCAGAGGCAACGGAACAAGCGCACACACCGACCCTGCCGGCAAGCATGCCGTGGCCACCTGCCCCGGTCCCCTCCGCTCCAGCATTCCACGACGCGCAGGATCGCCGCATGTGCCAGGTGCACGCCATCAACAACCTGCTGGGGCGCCGGCTCCTCCTCCCGGACTCTGTCCTCACCTACTGTACGAATGAGCTCCTCCGTACGGCGGTGGCGGCCCCGGATGCCCACGCGCTCTGGAGGGGGGCCTTCAACCCGCTGCTTGGTGAATTCAACGGACTGGCCCTTAACCACTTCATGCGCCAGCATGTGCGTGTAACCGGCGCCACCAGCCCATACGTGTACCTGCAGCACGTGGGGTCAGTCGCAGGCAGGACGAAAGCCGGAATCATAAGCCAGATTCCCCCTGTACACCGCGTGCTCGGCTTTATCCTAGGCACGGAGGACCATGCTACGGCGGTGTGTCTCAGGGGCGGCCGCTGGTATCATATTGACTCACGCGCCGCAGCCAGCGCCATCAGCCCCATGCAATCAAAAGATTGGGCCGCCCTAGCCCGCACGCACGCGGGGGACATGTACTGCCTGACCCCTGGCGATGTGTTCCTGGCGCAAGGGCAGATGCCCTCAGCCCTGCGGTACACGCCGCCGCCCCCACCCCCGCGGCAAAGGCAGGACGTGGCTGATACACCACCAGCGCGCCGCCGGAGGCAAGAGCCAGCCGCCGCCCCCCACATCAACGGGGAGGCCCAACCCCCGACAGCCCCAGCCCTGGCCACGTACGACCAGCCACACTTGGCGGCAGAACCCCCCCCACCCGCCGGCCAGCAGCTGCGCCAGCAAGCACTCGCTGCCCGCGCGCAGGTGCCTGTGCGCGCAGCGCGAGCCCCGGCCAATCGGAATGCCAACCGTACGGCGGATACTCAGCACGCCGGGGCACAGCCCAGACCGGCAACCAGGCCAGTTGAGCCCACCGTCCCCCCCCCAAAGCGCCAGGCCACCATTACCTCGTACGCCCGCAGAGATGCAGCCCGTACCGGTGCGCCAGAGATGGGGGCGGTGGCGGCGGCGACGACAGGGCTGGCGGAGGCAGAGGGGGCTGCGCCCAGCCCCGACGGGACCGCAGGGCCAGCAGCAGCGCCCGAGGCCCCCGCCCCACAGGCAGGCCCGCCCCAAGCGGATGACCGACCTGCCAGGCCCCCGCACGATGCCCCTGCCGCACAACCCGGCCAACAGCGCACCCGGCGGCGCTCGACAGACACTCTCCACGTTGTGACCTTGAACGTGCGGGGGCTGGTCTCGCACATCGAAAGCGCCCTTGTAGCCATCGATGAATGGGCAGCAGACGTGGTCGTGCTGACAGAGACGAAGCTGCGCAGCACCAGCCATTACCACATCCAGCACATCAAACGTGAGTTGGCAAGTAAATACGCTACCTTCCACAGCAATGTGCCACAGCCGGCAAAGAGGCGGGCACACCGGCCCGCGCCAGGCCGAGCGGGTGTCGTTGTCGGTGTCGCGGAGCGCTTTAGCCGCTGTGGCAGTGTCACCGCCGCCGCCATCCCCGTGCAGCTGCATGGCCACGTAGTCCACTGCACGGTGCGCACACCGCACAGCGCTCCGCTACACATTATTGGGGTATATGTGCCCTGCGACGAGCCCGACGTCCGGCGTGCCATCTATGACTACTGCTGCGCCGCCGCCGCGGCCGCTGAGGACCGGCATGAGCACCTGCTTGTGGCAGGCGACATGAACGCAGCACTGCTCACGACCGACCGCTCCACGGGCGAACTCACCGCTGCCGATAAGGCCCACGGAGGCTTCGTCCAGCGTGCCAGTCTCTGCCCTGCCGGTGATCTGCGGGGCAGCGGACAACAGCGTGCGCACACGTACGAGCAGTGGCAATGCGGGGCCCTCGTACACAGCAGCCGAATCGACGACATCCTCGTGTCCAAGTACACGCAGCAAACGCTTCTCAGTGCAGCCGGTGACGGCGCCAACGCCCCTTGGCCGGAGACAGCCGAGGCCTGCGGCGGCGGTTACGATCACCATGCTCTCCACTCCTACCTCCCGTTACCCGCGCTGTGCCTGTTTGAGGCGCCGGTCGCCGACGCAGCGGCGCGGACCCAGCGCAGCCCATGGCAAGGTGTGCAGCTCCCCCTAAGCAGGGCCGAGAAGGACGCCGCTAAGGCAGCGCTCGCAGCGCAGCTCACCGCGTTCGGCAGCCCAGCCCTCCAAACGCAGGTCATAGCAGCCGAAGAGGCCATCCAGATGGCGGTCACCTCGTCCCCGCTTGGACCAGACCTTGCAGCACTGCGGCAGCACCCAAGCATAAGGGACATTAGGCTTGAGGACTGGGACACCGTGCTGAGCCAGGTTTTGGAGCAGGGCATGACACTAGCCCTCCCGCACTTCAGGAAGAAACCTCCGCCCACCCCATGTGCCAAGCCCAAGCGCCGCCAACAGCGACGCATGCGCACCCTGTGCCGCCGGCACAAGCAGCTCCGCATGCAGCTCACAGCGCAATACAATGGCGGCGCGCACGAAATGGCGACGGACGAGGTTGTGGCCAGGCCGGACCATGACAGCAGCCAAACCGTGCAAAAGGAGCTGCAGGCCGTGCGGACAGCTATCTCTGATCTCAGCCAGGCCATTCACAAGGAGAACGCATCCCGCAGCCGCAAACGCTTCCAACGGCTCCTGGCGATGCAACCGCGCCGGGGCCACCGGAGCATCTTTGCCAACGCCGCCGCCGGCCAAACGACGGGCATCAGCGCCCTCAAGCACCCTGAGACTGGGCGCATACACACTGACAAGGAAGGCCTCTTGGATTGCCTCAGCACCTACTATACCGCCCAGGCCGCACCGATCGGAGGCCCCCGCACTGGCCGCTACCTACCCGGCGAGGCTGCGCGCAACTACCCGTGGGCGAAGAAGGGAGCTGACGACCGCATTAACCGCCTGCACACCACATGCGGCGCAGCCGCAAGAGGCGACACAAGCACAGCCGAAGGCCAGCAGGCCAACCTCCTCCCACACATTGCCAGCCCGGCGGCGTTCCACTCGTGCATCCAGCACCTGGCCAACAACAAGAGTCCAGGGCCTGACGGGGTGCCAAATGAACTCCTACGGTGCCTCCCAGACCCCGTCCTACGCGCCCTACACACAATGATGGCAGTTATGTGGATTAAGGGCCAGACCCCTGCGCGCTGGCTACAATCCAACACCGTCCTGCTGTACAAAAAAGACGACCCAATGTTAGTCAAAAACTACCGGCCCATCGCGCTTGCGAATACCATCTACAAAGTGTGGACCAGCCTCATCACGTCAGCCGTCGCTGACTACGCCGAACGCAACCACATCTTGAGCACGCTACAAGAAGGGTTCCGCAGGCACCGCAACACTGAACGGCAGCTGCAGAACATGCTGCATGTCATTGAGGACGCTGCCCTCACTGCGCAAGACCTTTACGTCCTGTACGTTGACTTCTCCGCCGCATTCAACACGATAGACCACGACAAGCTACTAATGATAATGTACGACCTGGGCTTTACCGTTGACGCCATTGAGGTTGTAAAGAACCTCTACAGCTGCGCAGCCACGTGCATTACGATCCCGCAGGGCGCTACGGCGCCGATTCCCATACCGCGTGGCACGGTACAGGGAGACACCCTATCCCCGCTGCTCTTCATCATCTTCGTCGAACCGCTTCAACGCTGGCTCCACTCGGGTGGGCGTGGATACCGGTACGGATGCCTGTCCAACGAGCTCAACGACCAACACCAGTGCAGCGCGTCCGCGTACGCGGATGACTTGGCCGTGCTCACCGCCAGAATCGGGGACATGCGCATCCAGGCCGCCAAGATTGGCGAATTCCAGAAATGGTCCGGTATTGAGGTGAACCACAGCAAGTGCGCTGTCACCGCCATCCTTCACGGTACAGCACGTACGGACAAAAGTTTAGCTGGCCCGACATGCCCCAAAACGCTGCGCCGGCGCCTCGAAGCGAAGGATGCAAGCAGCGGCATCCATATAGCCGGAAAGCCAATACCGTACCTACCACCCACGGAACCGTACAAGTACCTAGGGGTCCAGATCACGCTGACGCTCAACTGGTCCGCCCAGGCAGCTGCTGTCAAGCACGCGTTGAAGCAAAAAGGCGAGGCCCTGGCGTCCTCAATGGCTTCAAAGCGACAGTGCCTCCACATTATTAAGACCTGCCTAAAACCAACAGCTACCTATAGTATGGCATGCATGCCGTACACGAAACTTGACATCCTGCAGATTGACGGCACCATCGCGCGCGTGGTTCGCAAATGTTGTGGTCTGCCCAGCAGCTTCCCCACCAGGGCCATCCTGCTGCCGCATGAGTCATATGGGCTCGGGGTGGAATCTATACTGGTCGAGTACGTGCAGCGCGCCACGCGCAGCCTCGTGCGGGCGCTCAATGACCCGGGCCGCCTGGGCATCGTCACCCGCGCCCTGCTCACACTGCAGCACCAACGGCTGGGAGGCGCCGCACCGGCGCTGGGCGCACCTGCTCCGAAAAGAGTATGCCTTCTACAGCACGCTGAAGCAACTTCACCTGATGCAGGAGCATCAGCTAGCCCTGGATGACCACGGTAGGGCCTTCGGCACCACCACCAAGCGCGTCTGGCAGGCCCTGCGCTCGGCGCAGCCAACCGCCGACAACACGCTCTTGCCCGCCCACGTTCTCCCGCTCCTTGAAGTTGGCCTTGACCTCTCAGATCTTGTCGATCTGAACGCACCAGACCACCTGATCACCTCCACCGAGCTCCGCCGCCGACTAGGGAAGGCCGCACGCAACCGACATGAGGTCGCCCTGAACCGGCTTACCCTCGCGCTATCCGAGGCAGAACACGGGCTGAACCCCCGCAAGTACAGGAGCGCGAAAGCCCTGCCACCCCACGTGAGGAAGCTGCGCGACCCACCGCACCTTGACCCCACCCGCCTGCCCTCCACTATGCCACACTACTTCCAGCGCTACGACGGCCGGCCCACTGAGGCCGCCGCAACGGCGCCGGCCGAGGTAGGCCGCCCGGACGCGCCAATGGAGGTTGACGAAGACCCGACCGCGCAGGATGGCGGCGCAGAGCGACCCGCAGTGGTTGACGTGCCGCTGGAACACACGCTGGGCTCGCCCATGGGGCAGGCCCGGCCCGCCGTGGCTGTGGTGGCAGCACCTCCCCAAGTTCCTGCAAGGGGGGAGCCGAGGAACAGACATGCCACGGTTGAGGCGCTGGGAGACGACGCCCCCCGCACAGGGGCCCGTGTCGGGAGGGGCGCAGGCACGAGGCATGAGGCACCCAGCCTGTCTGCTCACAGTGCCAGACTGGGGGCTGCCAACCCCACGTCAGACCCGCGCAAGCGCGCAGCCGATGATACGGAGCCGCAGCGCCCGACGCGCCTCCCGCGCCCAGAGCATGAGTCTGAAACAGGGCCCACTGTCAACCCCATAAGTAAAGAGGCGGCACCCGCCGCGCGCAGCCATGACAGCCCCGTCGGCCGTAGCGGTGCTAATGCGGCGGAGACGCACTTTGCAAACAATACCCGGACTCAAGCACCTGGGCTACGGAACGCGCACGCCCTCGCCGCGCGCAAGGTGCACAGCGCAACCATTGATGAGGAACCAGCAGGGCTGCCCACTGGCACGCGCTTCACCTGCGTCAGCCGGCGCTTCTTCAACAGCCTCGTCGAAGACTTCACGCCGACACCTGCACGGGATGACACGGAACGCACCGAGACCGTCACTGA
Organism: Ottelia alismoides; assembly: GCA_037367405.1. Taxonomy (NCBI): domain Eukaryota; kingdom Viridiplantae; phylum Streptophyta; class Magnoliopsida; order Alismatales; family Hydrocharitaceae; genus Ottelia; species Ottelia alismoides. The sequence continues at coordinate 48,919 of JAZKJV010001353.1, read as the reverse complement.
AGCGCAGCAGCTTTTCAGCGCCTGCAGGCGCGCCGCTAGCAATGCTGCTGCGCCGCCGGCCACGGCGCGCCGCCGGCAGCTGAGTGCCGCCCTACTGCGCAGGCAAGCCGAGCTGACGCGCGGGCAGATGCCAACCTGGCACAGCGAGCTTCTAGCACGTGCAGGTCGATACCACCCGTCTGGCCGCACCCACGGCGCCGGGGTGCCAACAGTCCGGCCCTCCACCGGCCAGCCCTGGAGGGCCGTGCGCGCACTTCTACTCACCGGGCCTGTTGGGCGCACTGACACCGAGGGCACGCCCCGCCTGTCCGCCGCGCTGGCCTCTGAGCTCACCTACGAGGTTTACGACAGCGGGGTAGACGGTGCCATCAATCGGGTACGCGCTATTGTCAGCGGTGCAATCAACAACAAGATCCCGCGGGTGTACCGCGGTGGCTGTACGGCATCTGGCACGGCGCGGCCCAGCGCTGAGCGACTGACAAGCTTTGAAGTGGAATGGCATGACTCTATCGTGACCCAGGGCTTGCTTGAGGCATACGCCGCCATGCAGTACCATACGGCAAGTACGACATCCTCTTGGAAACTCTATGGCACAGGCATTGGTCGCCACCTTCGCATTACCCGGTGGTGCAACACAGTCGAACCAGAGGAGACCATGAAAGCATCGCAACCCGAGTGGGCAAAGCTGATGGAAGAGGCGCGCGCACGAGCCGCCGAACCCGCCCTCGCCCACTGTACGGCGCTGCCACGCGACATGCATCTCAGCGAGGCTCAACGACAAGGGCTCTGGGAACGACCCGACCCAACAGAACTGCTGGAACGCATGCTCCTGCAGCAGTACGTACACATTGACACAAGGCGCTGCAACCCAGACCTGGACATCCAACCCACTGGCAAGTACACTATTGTGGTGCGCAGGCGCTGTGCTACCGACGCCGAGGCCCCCGCCCTTACCTACAGCCCTGCTGGCTCCTATGTAGGCCAGCTGCCGGTGACGCGCCTCGCCGCCCTGTACGACCGCTACTTGGAGGCTCGGGTGCGGCAGCCCGAGCTCCACGCCCGACTTGCTGCCCCGGGTGGCTTCGAGGAGGATATTGCCCGGCTGCTCCTACGCTACACAGAGGGTCGCACAACGCCGCAGTACAGTGTGAAAACATGCAACCACGTAGGCCTCCCGCTGCAGCTGCGGCGGGCGCTGCAGACAGCGATTGGCGCCAGCACGGAGAGGTATGCCTCACCGCTGGACTTTGAGCCCACCTGCTGGTCGTACTTCAGCCCGTTCGAGGAGGATCAGCTGTTCGGCGCGTCGCACGACAGCTATAGCTGCGCGCACGTAGGTATCAGCCAAGCCCACCCGTGCGACAGCCCCACGGACAGGCTGAAAGCCATGCGCTGGGCCATTGCATCTGCGCAGGCCTACCCCGACATCCCCACCGTGACAATCTTCGCCATGCCCGTGAGCCACAAGGAGGCTGCTGCTACCATGTACGGGCACCCCATGGTGCGGCTCCTAGCACAGTACAGGACAGAACGGAACGCGGGCGGCACCTGCCTGGTGGCGCCGGCGCTGACTGGGACTGCCGCTGCAGCCCTCCGCGAACAGCGCGCCGTGACGCTGGATGTTCTTGTCGTCGCTAACGGGGCGGGCCTCGCCTACCTGCAGCAGGAACAGCAGGGGGGGCTTAGCCGTTTGCATGCCCTGCGTGATGCGCTCACTCGGGGAGGTCCGCCTGGCACCCAGTGGTACGGCGACCGGGTTCCCTTCACCCACGACTACGGTGCAGCGCAGGAGCGAGCGCGCGCAACGACACCGTGCCGCGCGCCAGCGGTACCCACCCCGAAACGCCTCCGCGCACTTCTGTATGACCATAAACACGGTGGGCCCGCCCCCGCGCCATGCCCCGGCAGGCCGTACGGCGCCGACCCCCCTGCCAACCCTAGCAGCGACGTCGAGCGTATGCACGCAGCGTACCCTGCAACCAACGTAGTGGCGCGCTTCGCACCTGGGCAAGGCGTGTACACGGACGGGAGCTGTATCCAAGACCCTGTCACCGGCTGCAACATCCTGGGCGCGGCCGTGTACTCTGCGCCCCTGCACCCGAAAGAAAGAGATGGCGAGAGGATGCTGGATGCCAACATCTTCCGCATCAACCCGAACGGTTTTGAGGCGACCAACACAATACAGAGGGCGGAGCTGAGTGCCCTCCACATAGCTGTGCGTGAGGTGGGGCCACGCCTTGAGGCACGCGGCGAGGCGGCACTGGAATTATACACCGACAGCCAGGCGTCCCAATGCCTCATTCTGAAAGCCATACGGCGCCCAGACTTACTGCGGGAAAGCAAGCACCTGCCGCTCCTCAAGCAGGAGCTCTTGGCGCGCGCCGCAGCGGGCACCCACACCTTCATCCGCAAGGTAAAGAGCCATACGGGCGTCGCGGGCAACGAGGTTGCGGACAAAGCCGCGCAGGAGGCGGCCATGTTCTCGCTGAGTGCGCAGGACGGGCGCCAGCGTGGCGATGACGAGCACACGACTGCAAGGGCCCCTGATTTCGTGGAAACCTCCAATAACAAGCCGTACGAGAGGCTGTGCTGGGCCAAACACAAGAACTCATACGTGAACAACCTTAACGTACACGTCAAGCAGTGCGTAGCTGGGACGGCCGCTGGAGGCGTCGGAGAGGAGAGGCTCTATGAGCAACTTTGGCGGGCGGCATCAACTGACCTGTGCCCCAAGGCCAGCAACGGTATGTGGACGAATCCCAACGTGCCCTTCAGTGCCAGTATGGCCATTCTCACAGTGCGCTACGGCCAGCTTTACACCGCCAAGACGGCCGCGCGGTACGGCCACCACCCCACGCACGGACGGCACAACGCCAGCGAGGCACCCTGCCCGCTGTGTAACCGCCCCGACGGCTGTACACACGTGATGGCCGGATGTTCACACCGCGACATGCACAAGCAGTACATCCTTCGCCACAACAAGGCGGTGCAGACTATTGCAAAGGCTATCGAGCGTGGCAGATGCGGGGGTTGTGTCATGTTCATGGACGCAGAAAGGGAAGCCGAGCGCTCTGCGCACAACATGGGAACCCGCCTGCCTGGCTGGCTGCTCCCAGACTTGCCCGCTGAGGAAATACGGCAGTACCGCCCAGACATCCTACTCATCCCGTCGCTCCAGCGCACCGCCTTCGAGGATGACGAGTACACCGGCCCCGACCCCCAGGATCGCAAGCTGCACACCGTGCACCTGCTTGAAGTTGGGTACGGCTCGGACACCAATCACGCCGAGAAAGTGCACGAGAAGGCCCTGCAGCACGCACGGCTGGCCGAGCTGCTCCAGGCGGCGGGCTGGAAGGTGCGGTACACGCAGCAGACCGCCATCGCCCTCGGCGTCTGCGGATCCATTGGGAAACAATTGGTCCCGACACTGAAGGACCTCGGTGTGGAGCCTGCCGCGGCACAGCGCTGTGCAACGAAACTGCACGCGCATGCCGTCCTGGCGGGGCATACCATCATCAAGCTCCGCCGGCACCTGGAGCGGCCCGCCGGACAACGCCTGGCTACAAGCCCAGCACAGGCAGCACAGGAGAAGGCCCATCGTGGCCCCAAGAGGCGGCGCCCGGGAGACGCCGCCGGCTAGGCGGCCCGACCTGTTCCCAACCCTGGTGGCTGGGTAGATACCCTTTGGGTATCGTCGTAAGATGAGCACTACGTGCGAGTCCATCGTGCCCAGCCCCCTTAACACACGCGGGTTTGACCATGCGTAACATTATTATTATTATCATTATTACGACGTGTCGTTGCCGTACAGTACGGTCGAGATGGCGCCAAGGCCGAGGTAGATCTTGATGGCTTGGTCCCGGGGGTTGTAGAAGCGTTCGGAGGCGTCGATGCTGTACTCGTAAGGCCTTGCTCCCGCACTACGGGAATGAGGCCCAGCGTACCCAGCCCCCTTAATCGACGCGAGGTTACCCTTGCGTACTATTATTATTATTATCATTATTATTATTATTATTATTATTATTATTATTATTATTATTATTATTATTATTATTATTATTATTATTATTATTATTATTATTGTTATTTTTATTATTGTTATTTTTATTATTATTATCATTATTATTATTATTATTATTATTATTATTATTATTATTATTATTATTATTATTATTATTATTATTATTATTATTATTATTATTATTATTATTATTATTATTATTATTATTATTATTATTATTATTATTATTATTATTATTATTATTATTATTATTATTATTATTATTATTATTATTACAGCCCGTACGATGGGAAGATCAGCTGGCCGTACTCGTTGAGGCCGATGGTCACGTTTGCGGCCGCGCAGCTGCCCCGCACCTGCGCAGCGGCAGGATCGCAGCATCAAATCGCGGACATCCGTTGAACCATACGACGTGCACTTGTGCATCATCAACAAGTCTGTCACCCTGCCACAGCCAAGGCTGTTCGTCAGGGTGGCGCGGCTTCCGGCTTGGCCCCGCGGCACCCGTGCCTGGCGCGTATGCCCCCAATGCAGCACGCCGCATTCTGATGGAGTGCCCGCTCGGACCACTCTTTCGCGTTTGCAGCAAAGCACGACGTCTGCCAACACTAAAGCCAGGTCGCCACGTGGCCGGTACCCACAGTCCAGCCCAGCCGAGAGCGCGCTGCCCTAGCCGGCTGCACATGGGTGGATGCAACCAAAGCCCTACCAGGAAGACAGCCGCGTGACGTTGTACTCGGTGTTCGACGGGACTGTGATGTCCGAGGTTGCCCGCCACGCCTGGGTGCGCACTGCCCGACGCGCACGCCTCAGCTGCTGCACCTGTGCCGTGCCACCGGACAACAGGGTGTACGACAATATGCACTCGAAAATCAAGCATACCCACACGGACACCCTGGTCGAGTCACTGAGAGCAGGGGCACATGCGACAGCACAGCGGATCACTGCACACGCAGCGACGGCATTCTCCGCAAACGGCAGCGCGATGCTAAGCGGCCGGCGGCGGTTACTGTGGGACAAAGCGCGCTGCGGGGGGGGGGGGGGCGCTAGCGCCGCGCCGCGCCGCGCCGCGCCTCGCCAGGGCGCGCATCCTGGCCGATATGGCTGCCTGACGACGGGAGGATGCCATCCTGACTATCATCGTTATCAATGATACACCAGCTATTGCCACTGTGGTATACGTGTACAATCACGTGTCAAGGCAGGAACAATCGACAGTTTGTGTACCTGACAGCTGGGCAGCGTAATCGGGATGTCCCATGGTACGGCAGGATAATTAGAATGCTTGACTTTAGGCGGTCGGTGCACAAGCAAGTGATCGTGTCAGCCGGCACCACTGGCGGCGCCTGTGTTGCAGGGGAGCCGCTGCACGGCATACACCGTCCACCTGATCAGTCAATTCGGTGATCTCTGCCCGCAACGCCTCCAAGCCGCTCGAAGCAGCCGCCGTATCAGGGTACAGCCGAGTGGTGAAGGGGGGCGCGCCAGAGGTTGTTGCGTACACCGTTGTCGGTTGCTGGCTAGCAGCATCGCCAACTGGCGGCTCCAACGGGTCCAGCAGGCAGTACACGCTGTACGTCACGTTTGGCCGTAGCACAACGGGGAATGTGCCGTACACTCCGGGGATAAAGCCGGACGCAGCTGGCGCCGCCTGGGGGCTGCGCGGCAGCGGCTGCCTGGCGGCGGCTGCCTGGCGGCGCCCGCGCCGAGGAGGGCTGCCGTGGCAAGCAGCGCCCGGCCCCATGCCGGCGGCGCACGGCCACTGCCAGCACTTGGTGGTGGAACGGGGCCATGCGGCCGCGGCGCCGGCGGTGGCGCTGGCGACACAGCGCGGTGGCACATCCGCATCCACGACCTCGCAGCAGGCCGCGCCGGGCGGCCCGCTCGTGCGCACCCCCGTGAGGTCCAGCGGAGCGGCGCCGTGTAGCAGCTGCAGGCTGATCACGACGCTGCGCGTATCGGCGCCGCTGAGGCGCACGCGCACGCCTCGTGTGTGGAGCTCAAGGCAGGACAGGTAGGACGAGAGTACGGCGGGCTCAAGGAACTCCTGGGAGGGGAACCGTCGGCAGTGCGGGGCACAAGTATAATCACGCACCCAGCGCAAATACATGTACTGATTCATCCAGATAAAGCACCCGGCCTGCGCAGCAACCGCACCGGCCGGAATCACCTCGCCAGCAGTCGAGGTTCCCATCGGGTCCGTCCATCCGCCCGCGGTGGGCTCAGAGGATGTCGGCGAGAGTAGCCAACACTCCCGCCTTGTCTAATGACCATTGGCGGCGACAATCCGCGAGTCAACCAACCTGCAGGGTCAGTACGGCCGCATCGGTTGCAGCTGAAACCGTTGGCATCGCGCACGCGCTGGCTCTGTAGGGCGGCGGCCTTGTCCTTGGCGCCGCTGAATGAGGCGGCCGATGCGACCAGCGACGACCGCTGCGTCCCGTTTCCACTACCAACAGAGCCGCTTGGCCGGGAGCCCCAGCTGAAGGCGCTTGCGGCCGCGTTGAAGGCGACGGCGCGGCCTTGGGCGTAGGGCCCCGCTGTGTCCGTCAGGTACTCACTACATGCATGTCGGCAGGCAAGTCAAGACAGACGGTGCCGATGGTTTCAACCACTACATCAGTATTGATGTACTAGCCTGTTTCCCATGCATGTAATCGCACGTGAAGCTAAAGGTGACTGGCAACCTCTGTCCTGACCAGGAAGAGGAGGACGAGGTGCAGCCCCGGGCGGCGGTGCGCGGCCGTCAGAGAGCGGTGGTTGTGCGTGCGTGCGAACCAGCATGTGCGCACTTTGCCGCGTGTGTACGGCAGATTCCGGCCGTGATGCGTATGCTGGCAAACGGCGGCATCCCGGCGCCGCCCCTGTGCCAACGTGCACACGCTTGCCCTGCGCTGATCATGTGCGGGGCTGTTGAGTGACGTGTGGTGCGCATATGAGCGTGGCGTGTTCCGTTCCTAACATCCTACCACACCCCGCTCCCGCTCGCATGATTGGAGGCACGGCTACTTAATCCATTCATGCAACGCGCTGCACGCGCAACTGCCACGCACCTTCCCCCGCCTCCTCGGCTGCGCCGTCCACCTTCCAGAGGGCCCTGCGCCGCTGCGGCCGGCCGTCCACCGTCTCCGCCCCGGTGCTGACATCGGCCGAAGGGCGGACCTGTACGGCAGGCGACGACGCCGCAGCCGACCGCTGCCGTACACGGAGCAGTACGGCCGCCAGGGGCCCAGCTGACGCGCCAGCGTACGGAGAGCCTGGCGACCCGACCGCTGATGCTGGCGCAGGCGATCGGGAGCCGGCCAGCAGGGGCCCGGCAACAATCACATATAATGTTGGAGCAATAAGAAAGTAATGACATGCAACAGTCATGTTTTTGCTGGAGGAGTGGATGGAAGCAATAGTGTGACGACTGTTAGGGCCATCAGAACCCCTCTAACAACGAGCCTAATTCCGGGCGGTGTCCATAACTACAAATGCCGCCAGAGGGTGCCCGCCACCTTTACATTCACGTGCAAAACGATGTACGGAAAGAGCCGTACACATCAAAGCATGGCGGCTGATGATGGCTGGAACCCTCCTGTGCCACTGACGGACGTGCGCTGCCTGTACCTCACCTGCTCTGCCCAGCGGCGGCTGCAGCGCGGAGGGCAGGCCTGCGGGGGGTAGGGGGTGTACGGGCGGCCCCCAACGGCGCCGTAACTCGTAAGGGTTGTAACGAGCCGCCGCCGCCGCCGCCGCCGCCAACCGACGACCTCAGCGCTGCACGCGCAGACCCTGTGGCGGCGCCGGCGGCCCGGCTGGGGCGAAGGCCGTGCCCCTGCGCGCGACATTATCATGTGCTGGGATGAGGCAGCTGGCTGGGGAAACGCACGGGTCGGATCGTCGTAGCATCCCAGGCGGGCAAACGCCATAACTGCCACCAGGCGGGCAAACGCCATTACCGCCTAACGATGTGTAGCACCTGCCGAACACTCCCACCCAGCGGCATGTGTGTGTATGTGTGTGTGTCACACATACACACACGCGACTCACTGGCACAGGCATGCGCGGCCCACGGCATGCACTACAGTATTCAGAACAGCGTATCTTCTTCTTAAGTGTGTGTGTTACTGGCACAGGTATGCGCGGTCCACGGCATGCATTACAGTATTCAGAACAGCGTATCTTCTTCTTCTTCTTAAATGTGTGTGTGTGTGTGTGTGCGCGCGTGCATTCCGAACATCGGCTGTTGGTGCAACCCCAACCAGTAAGACGTACACCACGTGTCGTCACAGTAACCCACAGGGCCGCAAGCAGCTGACAGACCAACCGTGTCCAATCGGCGGGCATGTACGCGCAGCGCTGTCTGTGCACCACCAGCGCTGTTGCATGGCGACGAAAGCGGCGCTGCTGGTCGGTGCCGCCGCGCCGGCGACAAGTCCATGTGCGGCCTGCGTGCTTTGGCCGTGTACGGCCACCCACCCTGTAGCAGACGCACCTGCCACAGCGCCCGCCGGCGACGGCCCAGCGCAAGCCGGGCCTCCCGCCACCTCGCGCTCCAGGGCCGCCTCCACGCCGGAGGTGACACCGCCCGCAGCGTCGGCAGCGTCACGGGAACCGGGCCCTGTGCCTGCATGCGGATGAGGCAAAGGGGGTGCCAACGGTGCCCGCCATTTCGTGTTGGTTGATGCAAAGGGCGATTACCAGTACATGATTTTCGACGTAAAGGCAAAGGCGACTGGCACGCTCTGCGAGGCGGCGGCACCAGCAGAACGGTAACTGCGCACGCCGCCGTGCATGGCACAGATAGCCGATGCAGGGGCGCGCGCGCGCTCCATGCACGTAATCAGGCGCAAAGCCGAAGCTGGCTCGCATCCGTCCTCTGGGCTCACCTGCGCCACGTGCTCCAGGGGCAGCCGGCCCCCAGCTGCGCCGCGAGCGCCCCCATGGCCTGCGGGTGCTCCGCCGCCGCCGCCACCGCCGCCGCCAACAGCCGCCGCCACTGCCGCCGCCAACAGCCGCTGCTCCTCCGCAGCTGCGCGCTCCTTTGCTGCCCGAGCCCTGTAGGGGCGACGGCTTACAAGTCAGTCGATACATGCATGCATGCGTGCATCGGGCATGTGCCAGTCGCCCATGTGTGGCACGTAGCAAAGCAGGGAGGCCAGCGACGATGCATGCGCCGCACCATGCAGTGTACGGGCGTACGAGGGGCATATCCGCGTCCCTCGGGCGGCGCAGCTGCTGGATGGTGCTTCCACGGCGCTGCCACCCAGCGTGCGCATGACCTGACATCCCTTGTCGCACATGAGTTCGTTCGTAACCGTACGGAATGCCGTACCTTGCGCTGCGCTCGTCGATGGCTCGCCGCTGCTCCGCCGCGAGCTCAGCGCGCACGCACGCAGCGCCGCCTCGGAAACCTCTGAACCCTTGCAAAGGAGCCGCAGGGCAGCACACGTGCAGCGGGCCGCTCAACAGCCCATGCTGCCCAGCCCCAAACGCTCGCTCAAGAGGAGCAGACGAGCTGAGGAAAGGGTTCCATACGGCAGACTGCGCCAATCAGCTGATTGGCGGGGGGGTTCTTGTTGTATTGACCTGCCCGGCAAACCCGCCGTTCAGACAGACTCCAAATCAGCGGGCCGCCCGAGGCGGAAGGCGTAGCCCTCTGGCCCGAGGCAGCCGGTGGCGAGCGTCGTACATGTCGTACTACAGTGAGGCAACAGCCGATCAGCGGCCAACACGCCCCGCAGCACCTGGTCATGTGATGTTTTGCCGCAGAAGAAGAAGACGCGTACCGATGGAGTACGTTGCGGCTGGTGTGCTGCTCTCACCATGTATCCTCTGCCGCTGCCGCCGTGGTTGCAAAGGGCTAGCTATGGGCACGAACGGTGCGCGGTGTGTGAGCATGAAGCTCAATGCGCAGGGCGGCGCGCTCCTGCCGTACAGGTACCTGGCCCAGGCGCGCGCGGTCTGCCTGCTGCCGCCCGCCGCCCACGACACCGAGGCGCCGGGCGGCACCCCGCCCGCTGCGGCCGCTTCCGCCTCCGCCACAGCGCCCGCTGCTACAGCGACTGCTCCCGGGTGGGGCGAGGGCGAGCGGCAGCTGGCGGCGGACATGATGGAGGCGGTGCAGGGCGCCAACAGCTTCGCGGCAATGTGCCGTACGATGCTGCTCTGGCTGGGGCTGGAGGTAGGGCAACGCGCACACGGATGGCTGGAACGACGCGGACATATGCCGCCTCACCGCTGTTGCGCTGGTGTGGTGCGTGCGGCATCACCGGAAAAGGAGCGCAGGGGTGGGGCTTACGCCGTTTCGCAGCGCGCGTCGGCGGTTTCCGCAAGCGCTGAGGTAGAGGGTGCCGATGGCTCCTTACGTCATTACTGATGTCACCAAGTGTGCATGACACATGTAGTTACGTGTAAAGCCAGAGTGGAGTGACACCCTCCGCGCAGGCGATGTTGAGTGGCCCCGGTCAAGGGCGGCTTGCCCTTCACTTGTGGCGGCAACCCTTGATCTGATGCCGAGGTGCACACACACGGTAGATGCCTCCAAACCGTCGTGCCAACTGCTCGACTGTCACGTACTGGCGGCATTGGAGGATGCCGATGCTTCCGGCCATCACATCAGCATTGATGAGTTAAGCTATTTCCAGTACATGTTATTACACGTAAAGCTTAAGATGACTAACACCGTCTGGAGGCATACGCCCGCAGAGCAGCTCTGCCCTTGACGTGTGCCCGTGCACACACACGGTAGATGCCTCCAAACCGTCGTGCCAACTGCTCGACTGTCACGTACTGGCGGCATTGGAGGATGCCGATGCTTCCGGCCATCACATCAGCATTGATGAGTTAAGCTATTTCCAGTACATGTTATTACACGTAAAGCTTAAGATGACTGACACCGTCTGGAGGCATACGCCCGCAGAGCAGCTCTGCCCTTGACGCGTGCCCGGCCCCCCTCCTGCAGGCGCACAGCGCGCAGCCGTCAGCAGCTGCAGCTGCAGCTGCGCGGCCCACCGCGGTCGAGTGCTGGGCGCGCGTGGTGGCGTGCTACGGCGCCTTCGACGCCGCCCTGGAGCGTGTGTACCATGTGCTGCGCGACGCGGCCGCCGGCGGCACCGGCACCCCGCTGGAGGAGCTGTTTATGCGCCTCGACTGCCACTACTACGAGCAGCGCTGGTTGACCGTGTCCAGGGGGGTGGGAACGCGCGGGCGGTGAAGATCCAGTTGCAGCCGGCAGTGGACGCTGCTGCTGTGCGGCCAACCGGCGGCCACGTCTAGTGCACTGGTGGTGGAACCGGCAGCAGGAGAGTGGAGGAACTCAACTCTCTGTGCGCCACTACGCCAACCTCCGTAACCTAGTAGCGCGGTCGGCATATCCAAGGGGTGGAGCTCGCACGCGTCGTGACGCTGCACACGGCGGCGCGCTGGGGCGCTGTTTGCGGTTGCGGTGCGGGGGTGCTGTATGTGCAGCCGCCGCCGGCTGCACCAGTGGCCGGTGCACCGCAACTGGAAAGTGGAAAGAGCGTGCTGGCTGGGCCGGGCCCCGGAGCCTTGCAGGTCGCCCTGCAGCGTTTGTGCAAACCGTTTGCACGGCGTGCTGCACGACAGCAGCGTCAATGGAATCGCGCGCGGCGGCGCTGCAGCACTGGATAGGTAGCACTGCCAACCACCACCACCGCAACAACACGTCTGACAGCGTGGTGTATGACCGATGAGGGACGGGACCAGACAATGCCGTAGCCGCATAGTGCGGGGAAGGGGGGGGGGGGCGCCCATTCACAGGCCAGCCGGCTCGCCAGTAGTACGGGGGGGCGCCCATTCACAGGCCAGCACTCTGAAAACTGTTCGGTCACCAGAACGCACCAGTCGCAGCCGGCTCGCCAGTACTGGTAGTACTGGTAGTACTCGACAGCTCCAGGGTGGCAAGGAGGACTTTGCCGTTTAACCGCCTAACCCTATTTCGGTGCATATAGGCTGCTAGACCCGAAATTCGGGCCAAATAGGCTGCCGGCGGCGCCCAAATCACACAGGCATAAAGGCGCAAGTTCCAAGCCGTTCCAAGTCGGCGGCAATAAAATCGCGCGCGCGCGTGCCCACACCGTGCCCACACACCAACAACCCCTTGAAACGAACCTACTACTACTACTACTATGATACTACCAGACGTCAAGTTATGGCGGGTCGGAAATCGGCCAATTTGGTATACCAACAGACACGCAAGTCCAGGGAGGCAGTTGACTAAACCAAAACCTGCATTCCTACCCTACTAACTACTTCTTCTTGTGCGTCGGGAACTGGCAAGCCTCCTTCTTCACCACCAGATGCAGATCTTTGTAGCATCGCGCGCAGTTCGGGCACCTCGCCTGGTGCCCGTTGGCCATCAACACGACCTGCCCTTGCTCTGCGGTGCAAGCATGGCACGTTTTCACGCCGTCAAGTGCGCCTAGGTCTTACGAAAAGGCATGGAATTTCCCGGACCTGGCTGATGCCCAAACGCGGCAGTTGTGCTGCGCTACGGCCACACGCGTTACATCCACGTCCGTGCTGCCACTCTAGCGCCGTACTTGTGCCGCAACATGCTCTCCTCCGGCGGCGCATAGTGGCACGCACCTATTTGTTGCACCCACAGCACCAAGCATTCAACCGACGGCCGACGGTGTGTTAACAAAGAATGCATGGGCTGCACGTGCATCATCCTGTCTGTCCAGGTATTGAACATTATCCCCACCTATGTTGAGCCAAAGCGGCGATCCTTGGTGATCAGCAACCAGTGCACACCCATCGTGCTCCCTGCAGCATGGCAGCATGCATTTCATGCGTTTCCTTCCGCGGCCGCTAGCAGTAGTCTCGCGAGCAGCTGACTTTGAATTTAATCTTTTGGTGCTGAACGGTGCCTGTCAGCAGGCGGACGCTGCTGGAGCAAGCTGCCACTAGGTCTTCAAGCGACATGCCAGTGAGCGCCAGCAGCTCCACCATGAAGTCGTCCTTTTGGAGCTCCTTGGGCGCCATGGACTTGGCCTTGTCGGGGACAACGTCCATAGCCGTGAAAAGTGTCACCGCCACTTCCTTAACCCCGGCTTGCAGGGCCTTGTCACGGGTGAAGCCCTGGGCGCGCACGTCTTCACCTCCTGGGCGTACGCCTCGTCCGTGAACTCGCCGCGGAAACGGAACGGGTGAGCGCCCGCCCCAGTCTGCAGACCACGGGCAGGTGCACGGGCATCACAGCGCTCACTCGCTGACCCAGCTGCTACCCTTGCGGACTACGCGGTCGTAAAAGACCGCTATGTATGTACGTCGGTCCAACGCTGAACAGCGGCAGGCGCCCCTTCAAGGCGGCAGTCAGACAAGCAGCTCAGCCGAGCTGGACATGTTGCATGCAGGTAAGCTTGGGGGCGCCAGTTCGGCTGTCCGCAAGCATCGGCCATTCGCAAGCAACGTGCACTGGTACGCGCCAGGTCCGCGGCGCATGCCGCGCAGCGGACTACACCCCAACGTACCCAGTACGGCACATGGCCAATCCGCCGGCAGGTGTCGCGCTCCAGCTCCGCATTCACGTGCTGCTGCGCTGACTGCGCGTCGGCCAGGAGTTGCGGGTCTCTGACGCTGTATTGCTCCAAGGCCACGGCAACCATGTCCGCCATGGCTCCGAAGCGCAGTATGTCCTCATAATCCAGGTCCACCGCCCGAATGGTGCAACGCATACAGGGTCGCAAACAGCCTTGTGTTTGGGTCAGCTGTCGTAGCCGCAAGGCTCTCCAGAGCCATGACCGCAACTGCGCTCAGGTCGTCCGTTGGCATCAGGTACCTGTCCAGGTCGAGCTGGTCCCAGGTGCTTGGCTGCTGCTGGTCCGCGCCCGGTTGCTGCTGCTGGTGGTCCGCGCCCGGTTGCTGCTGCTGCTGGTCTGTGCGCTGCTGCCGGTCGCTATTGGAGGTGCTTGGCTCGCATGGGTTGGTGGATTCGGCGGACATGAGCTGCATGTAGAGCCGCTCGAACTCCAAGCATGACATGTCTTGCGCTGTAAAGAGCGTGTAATGATCGCCTGCTTCGACGAGCGGTTGGTCTTTGCCGTTAACGGGCAGCATCATTGGCCCGTCATGAACAAGCATAAGCCCGGGTGGAAGGTGCACGCCAGGTTTGGTGACCCGGCAGCCATACTCCGATTTGTTTAAGTGCTTATGCGCCGCGTCTGGCAGCTGCTTCGAGGGGCTGAAGAACGACACGCCCCTAAACTTCTGCCTCCGAGGCTGCGGCCTCAAACGCAGGACAGTCGCGCTCACCCGGGCAGGCTGCAGCTCCAGCCCCGGGGTTTCTTGCTGAGCAGCTGTTCCTTGGCGGCCAGCTGCTTCTTGCTGGGGGTGCTGCTTCTTGCAGCGTCCCTTTGTAGATATCTCCGTCGTACGCAACGTCCGGATTCGTCCAGTTCAGTGCAGTCACGCGATGAAGGGGGTGCTGGGGA
>JAZKJV010001353.1:0-34356 GCA_037367405.1 Ottelia alismoides | reverse complement strand
TGCTACGGCCTGTACACTCCAGGACATACTGACCCACCTGCCGGACTCTGTCGAGGACCTCGGCTTCCTCCTTGGCCTGCCGCACCATGTCACAGCGATATGCCGGCGGGCAGGGAAGTGGTACAACGTCGACTCTGCGTCACACGGCAACACCACATGGCAGGCAAAGGAGCTAACCGCCACGGAATGGAACACTCTGTTGCAGAGGCCACCAGTTACGGCGTATTATCTTGAGAACATTGACGTATACGACACACAACCCCCCCAGATGCCGTACGCCCTGCAGTACGAGCCAACGGCCGACGCCCCCCAGCCCCTGGGAGAACGCCGGGGACCGCGCCCCCGCAGCCCCGATGCCGAGCCCGGATACCCACCGGCGCACCGCAGACGATGCGCCACCATGCCGGCGACGGTGGAAGGCACCGCAACACAGACACCTCAGCCCCCTGACACGTCCCCTGCCCGTGGGTGGCCCCGGCACGCAGACCGTGTGGAGCCGCCCGACCAACGCTGCACGGCCGGGCGGCGCACATATGCCGAAGCCATCAGACACCAGCCGGCGGACGCAGAAGAGGGTGCCCGGCCCCGAGCCAGGGCACGCACTGACACCGGCATCCACCCGACACCACCTGCGCCCCAGCACATACTGCGGCTCCTGGGTGCGATCCCCCCCCTTCCCCTCGTGAGGGCGGCGCCCACCGCCCCATCTGGCCCGCCGCCCCGCCAACCCACCAAGGGCCCCAGGTCCGCCGGGGCCAAACGCCTTAAGCCGAACGACCCGACCCCGAACCAGCGCACGCTACAGGCCTTCATGGCCCCCAACCCCCCGCCGCCCCAACCCCAACCCATAACTGCTGGCCGAGTTAGTGCCGCTACCAGCAACCCTGCCCAGCCGCCCTCACCTGAACCCGCCCGCCCCCCTCCCACCCCCCAGCCCCTTGGCGCAACGGCGCCAACTGCGGCAACCCAGCCTATGACCCCACCCCCAGCATCGCCTCGATCAAACGGGCCCCCCCAACACCATGTACACGCCCCTCCGGCCCGAGCCCCAGATGGGGATATAGCGATTCTCGAACTGAATGTTAGGGGCCTTCGCGGCAACCTAGCCTGCACCCTGGACCTGCTCCGTGAGCGACCAGCGGATATAGTTGTCCTCACAGAGACGAAGCTTACTAGCCGCAGCCACTATACCATACAAGACTTTAAGCTTGGGTGCGCAGGCAACTATCGCACATATCACAGCAATATCCCCAAAGGAGACAATCCCTATGAGCCATACCCCAAGGGCGCCGCCGGCGTCCTGGTCGGGATCTCGGAGCGTTTTCACAGGGGAAACAGCGTGGAGGCACGTCCCACGCCTCCCATGCTACAGGGGCATCTCGTGCACTTAACTCTGCGCGCGCCCGGTAGCACCCCCTTGCACGTCCTAGGGGTCTATATGCCATGCGGCACCTGCCAAATACGGACCGGCCTCTACCGGTACTGCGCCGAGGCAGCCGCCACAGCCACACAACGGCAAGAACACTTCGTACTGATTGGTGACATGAACGCGGCGCTTTACGACACTGATAGGTCAACATCCACCCTTTCCGCCACTGACCTTGGCTACGGCGCCTTCGCCGACCGAGCCGAGTTGTGCCCTGTAAGCCGGCTGGCTGGCGGCGCCAGCGCTAATCACTGTCGTACCCACACCTACGAGCAAACGCAGCAAGGCAAAGTGACACACACGAGCCGCATCGACGACGTGCTCGTGACAGGCCATACGTACACCACGGCGGCACGGGCCGCCCGTGCCTGCCCGCTGCTGCGCATCACCGAAGAGGTTGCACACTGCGGGGGAAGCTTTGACCATAACTCTCTGTATCTGAGGATCCCTATGCAGGCCCTGGGTTTGCTCCCAGCGCCAGCCCCGGCAGCCGCAGTGGCGGAAGAAAGCCCGCTCGAGCGAGTAAGCCGCCCCATACCGGTGCAAGCGCTGCGAGACATCCGGGCAGTGCTGGCCGCGAATCTCACCTCTTTCGCAGATGCTAGCACCCAAGCGCAGGTCCTGGCCGCGGCCGCGCTCATCCGCGCTGCCGTTGAAGAGCACCCGCTGGGCCCTGACTTGCACTCCCTGCGCCAAAACCACACCATTGCAGGCATTGACATTGAAGCGTGGGACGCCCACCTCTTTCTCATGCTTCAAGAGGCCATACGCCTAGCACTACCGCACCTCACCCTCAGACCGCCCAAAACAGGGGGTGTGCAACCCAAACGCCGCATGCAGCGGCGCATCACGGCCCTGCGGCGCCGCCACAGGGACCTGCGTGACCACGTGCAGCGTATTGACAATACCCAGGCCGCGGCAGCGTGGAGCGGCGACCGTGCGCAGCCCGGGACCCGCGCCACGCATGCCGCGCCGAAGGACACACGAGCTGACCCGACACACACCCCGAGCGCCGTGCTGCACACTGCAGGCCTGGATCGCGGCGCAGCCATTGCAGGCATCGCCGAGGTCAAGGAAGCCCTCAAGCAGATCAACCAGGACATCCGCGCCCAAAACGCGCAGCAGCGCAGGCGACGTTTCCAGAATATGCTGGCGACATGCCCCAAGAAGGCACACAGGCGCATCTTCGAGAGTAGTGCAGACGGCGCTGCATGCGGTGGCGCCATCACGGCCTTGAAACACCCCACAACCCGGATACTGCATGCGGACACTCCGGGGCTCCTGCAGTGTCTCACCGCGTACTACGCTGCCCAGAGCGCGCCGGCGCTTGGGCCGCGCACCGGCCGCTACCAGCCCGCGGACGCCCCCCGAGCCTATCCATGGCGAGCTCCGGATGCGCCCGACAGATTCGACCTCGAGGCTGCTCCACGAGCCGATGACCGCACCGCTGACGATCCTGGCGCCGCAGCGAGCCCACAGCAGCGCAACCTCCTACCGCTGATTGCAGACTACTGCACGTTCGTCACAAGCATACAGCGCCTACCGAATGGAAAGAGCCCCGGACCTGATGGCATTCCCAATGAGCTCCTACGCTGCCTGCCGGACCCTGTGCTGCGGGCCATACACACGATGCTGGCGGTGATGTGGATAAAGGGCGTCACACCGCAGAGGTGGCTGCAGTCCGATACCGTACTACTGTACAAGAAGGACGATCCCACGGACATAAAGAACTACCGGCCCATAGCCCTCACCAACACAATCTACAAGGTCTGGACCCGCCTCATCACCACGGCGGTAGCCGACTTCGCCGAGCGGAACCATATCCTATCCCCGCTCCAGGAAGGGTTCAGGAAGCACAGGAACACTGAGCGCCAACTGCAGACGATGCTTCATGTCATTGAGGACGCCGCGCTCACAGCGCAGGACCTCTACGTGATGTATATCGACTTCTCGTCGGCCTTCAACACTATCGACCACGACAAGTTGCTGATGATTATGTTCGACCTCGGGTTTACGGAAGACGCTGTTCTTGTAGTGCGGAACCTGTACGCCAGTGCGACAACCCGCATCAAGATACCACAGGGCAAGACCGAGCCCATCCCAATCCAACGCGGCACGGTACAAGGGGACACGCTGTCACCACTGCTTTTCATCATATTCCTGGAGCCCCTGCTGCGCTGGCTGCACGCCGGCGGGCGCGGGTACAGGTACGGCTGCCTCGCAGACACTCCGAGGCCTGATACGGCCCCTGTACCGGCCCCCCGCCCAACCGTCCCTAACCGCCGACGAAGCGCGGATGAACCTTCTCTCAACGACAGATACAACTGCAGCGCCCCGGCCTACGCAGACGACCTGGCAGTGGTAACCAACCGCGTTGCGGACATGCGCGTCCAAGCGGACAAAATCACCCGGTTTCTCGGGTGGTCCGGCCTAGAAGTGAACCACGCTAAGTGCGCCGTTAGCGGCATCCTGCACCGGACCGCGCTGAACGTCGATGCAGCACCGAGCCCCACATGCGCCCGTACGCTGGGCAGGTACCTGAGGCAGCAGATTCAAATCGCTGGCAAAGCGATCCCGTTTCAAGAACCAACTCAGCCGTACAAGTACCTTGGAGTACAGCTCACGCTCACTCTTCAGTGGGCAGCGCAAGTGGCGTACGTCCAGGGCAAGCTCGAGGCTAAAGGCCGCCAGCTGGCCAACTCCATGGCGTCCAAGCGGCAGTGCCTGCATATTGTCAAGACGTGCCTTAAGTCCGTCGCCACCTACGGCATGGCCAGCATGGCCTACACAAAAACGGACGTGGCCCTCCTCGACTGCGTCATTGCCCGCATTGTACGGCGCTGTTGCGGGATACCCAGAGGCTTCCCCACTCGTGCCATCTTCCTGCCTCAAGAGGAATTCGGCCTCGGAGTGGAGTCTGTCCTGGTCGACTATGTCCAGCAGGCGGCCCGGTGCCTCACCCGCTCCCTGAATGACGACGGCCGGTTGGGCGTCGTGACCCGTGCACTGCTCAAACTGCAGCACCACTGGCTTGGCGGGGGGACCCGTGGCGCGTCCGCCCTGCAGAAAGAGTATGCCTACTACAATACGCTGAAACAGCTAAACCTCATGCAACAACACGAGCTTGACATCATGGATCACGACAGGCCATTCTCTGCCGAACTGCACAGCATTTGGCGCTGCCTTCGTAATGCCCCAGGCGGTGAGGGAGACGCGGAACGGCACCCGACATGCAATCAGCTTCTCCCACTGGTGGAACTCGGCCTTAACATGACAAACCTGTACGACCGGAACTACAGGAACGATCCTGTTCTTATTGACACGGCAGAGCTGCGTCGTCGGCTAGGCAAGCGTGTCCGACGGCGACACCTAGTGGCCCTCAACCGGCTGACTCTGGCCCTGACCCCAGCGCGGCACACCTGGAACCCGCGCAAGTACAACTGCACCAAGCCGCTGTCCCTTGCCATGAGACGTCTAGCTGCACCGCTGCCGCCAGGCTGGGGCGCACCCCTCCCGAGCACCATGGACAGGTTCGTACGACGGGGCCGCCCTACGACCGAGCCAACCACTCCCGACCCCCAGGCTGTCATTGTGAATGCTGACGGGGCTATGGACACAGCCCCAGAGGCAGCCAGGCCGGCCCACACCCTCACGACCGGCGCTGTGAGGGGAGGCGCCGCCGATACTGATGCCGACGCAACTGTGGAGGCAATGGATGTGACAACTGAGGGTGGACCAGCCCCCATGGGCGACGATGGGGCTGCACGGCCTACCGACGGCCCGGTGCGCAAGCGCAGCCGGAAGGGCACACAACGGAAACCGACACGCCTCTCTTCAGCAGACTTGGAAGAGGCACGCCGCAAGCGGTTTGCTGCCAACACCCGTACCCAAACCGCCGGCCTGGCAGATGCCGACGCTGCGGCTACGATGTCTGTGCACGAGGCCATCTTTGACCAGCCCCTGTGCGACGATGAGACGACAGCCACAACGTATGTTTGCGCGAGCTGGCGTTTTTTCGTGGCGCTGCTGAAAGACCTGAGTGACCACAACCGTGCGGGTGCTGCCGGCGGGGCCAGGCTTGTGCAGCAATGGTGCCAGCCGCCGCCACCAGCAGCCGAGCCGGCCCCCAGCGAGACGCACCAAACCCAGGCCCCGCCACAGGCCAGGGTGGATACACGGCGAAAGCATTTCAGCCGGGTCCTGCTGGACCGACAGGAACGCCTCCCTCAGCGAGCGCCCGCTGCCATCCTGGCTGGCCGGTTTGCAGCACCCCACCCACATGCAACCCCCGGCATCCCCGGTCCCCGACCCAATGCAGGTCCCTACCCCAAGCCAGCAGCAGCCCCACGCACATCTGCTCACCACGCCAACACCACAGCGACATCCCACACGAGGCCCACTACTTGGCCTACTTGGCCACTGGCGGGCCGTACGTAGACGTATCCTCGAGGATGCAATGGCGCACACCCAACTCGCTCAGGCGGCCGTCCTGCCAGCGACACAGCGTTGCAGACAGGCAACCGCCGCAGCGCACATCACGGTGTACGGCCTGTACAACAGCGGTCCAGACCCGGAATATGAGCGCATCTCTGCCGTCGTTGGAGGACCGCATAAGGATAAAGCACACCCCGGTAGCCCGCCAACTGTTAGCTACGAAGTGACATGGCAACACACGGTTGTAGCGCGTGGCACCCTAGGCCTGTACCACCTGCTCAACTACAACGTAACCTCCACCCGCCGCACGGGGCATCTCTTCGGCCCCGTGATGGGCCGGAAGCTTCTGCTGGTGGAGTGGGAGAAGACAAAGGAACCCATCGCAACACTAAAAAACCACACCAACTGGAAAGACCTGCTGGAGGCATATCGCAATCGCCCGCCGCCGCCACCGCTCGTGCCAGAACCGTACGATTCCCACCTAGCTAACCGTGCACGGCAAGGGCTTTGGGAGACTGCTGACACTGGCACCCTGCTAGAGCGCGCTCTACTCGAAAAACACGTGCATATTGATACCACATGCCGCAACCCGGACTTCGACATCCGGCCCACCACACGCTTTACGATTGTTGTCAGCCCGCACGTTCCAGGCCAGCCCGGCGCCCGTACCAGAAACGTCGGCGGGCCGGAGCTCTTGCCTACGTGTACGACCCGGAGGGCCGCTTCCTGGGCCGACTCACCGCAGTACGGCTCTTTGCGCTGTACACCCGCTACCTCGCCACGGCCCGCCGCTGCCCCAGCCTAGCTGTACGGCTGCAGGCCCCGGGCGGCTTTCCCGAGGACGTTGCAAGGCTGCTGCTGCGGTATCGCCACGGATATAGCACCCAAGGTTACAGAGTCGATGCGGCGGAACATATCGGGCTCCCAAAAGAGCTTCGGCATGCCCTGCGAACTTGCATCGGTGCCACACGGAGCGCTTCGCATCACCACTGGACTTTGACCCGGACACCACGGAGTACTACAGCCCTTTTGAAGAGGACCAGCTCTTTGGTGCCACACACGACGCATACAGCTGCGTCCACACAGGCCTTAGCCAAGCACACCCCTGCCACCGGGCAGACGACATGTGGAAGGCCGTGCGGTGGGCCATCGCCTCCGCTGTTGCAACCTCCGACACACCGTCGGCCACTGCGTTTGCAATCCCGTCGGGCACCAGTCAGCTGTGGCAGCACTGCTAGAACACCCCACTGTGCTACGGCTTGGGCGCTATGCGCAAGGCAGCTACCCATGCTTCTGGGGCCTCTTGCCGGAGGCCCCAATCCTCCCAGACGGGGGTACCCTGCTGACCAGTGCACCCGGCATTGACGCGCACAGGCGCTTCCCAGTACTGGAGGTGTTCGTCATCACCAACTGTGCGGGCCTCACAGCGCTGCGCACACCAGCAGCGATAGGGGCACCGCCGCCAATCGAGGCACTTATCAACCAGCTCGAGACACTGGCTGGATGGTCCACGCACACGCGAACTGGCGGCACCGGATGTCGCCGTACCGCCACACAGGGTGGAAGGCAGCCTTACGACCAAGAGGTAGCAGGCCACCCCGTTTCTGTGCCCAAACGCCTGCGGACACTCCTCCGCGCCAGGCACAGGGCCGACCCCATGGCGGATGAGAGGGTGGACGTGCAGCACCGCGAACCAGCCAACACCCGTCCCAGCACCCCTGGTACTGCCCCAAGCGAAGAGGAGCTGACGCGCTGCATCACAGACGCTGATAAAGTCCAGTGCATGCTGCAGCGCTTCCCCGCAACCACCGACGACGGTGTTCCAGTACAAGCACAGTGGGATGCGCAAGCCTCCATCTACACGGATGGGAGCTGCATCAAGGTACCAACGGCAGATGGCCCCGCCGTGGTCACACAGCTTGGTGCGGCTGTCCACGTCCCACGGCTCCACCCCTACCATGCAACCATCACCACTGATTACACGGTGCAGCCGAACGGCCTTGATGCCACGAATACTATCCAGCGCGCGGAGCTTAGCGCCATTAATGCTGCCATCGGCAGGTTCGCAGACGACAATGCGGTCGCCCTTGAGCAGGTTGACACCGTCACGGGGCGCCGCGGGGTAGTGCTCTTCACCGACAGCCAAGCCTCGTTGCAATTGATCAGCAAAGCCAAGGATCGGGTAGACCTCCTGCGCGAAAGCAAGCACAGACCCCTGTTGATGAGCCTCATGGCCAACCTGCGCGAAAAAGCAGCCCGAGGTACGCACGTGTTCCTTCAGAAAGTGAAATCCCATGTTGGAGTCACCGGCAATGAACGGGCGGACAAAGCGGCACAACTGGTGGCAGAAGGCAAGATTGCTACCCAGCATACGGAAATGGCTGACAACAACCCTTACCAGCACCTTTGGTGGCCAACGCACAAAGGCCAACAGTATGTCAACAACCTAAACGCGGATGTGAAGTCGCGTGTTCGTGCGACTGCAGCGGCGGGCCACACTAAGGCTACTTCCTATGCCACCTACTGGGAGCGCGCCGCACGGACCCTGTGCCCGAAGACCAGCAACGCCATGTGGACTCGCAGCGCTATCCCCTTCGAGACGTGCCTGCTGGTCCTCAAAGCGCGATGGGGGCAGATATTCAACGCGAAGCTGGCCGCCCGGTACAAGAGACACCCAACGCATGGGCCGCACAACGCTGATGAGGCGCCCTGCCCTCTGTGTGGTCGCCCCGACTCGGTAGGCCACATCCTAGGAGGATGCAACCACGCAGACATGCACAAGCTATACATCAAGCGCCATAACACCGCAGTGCAGCGCATCGCTCGCACCATCCAAAAAGGCGATCGTGGCGGAGGAGTCATGGTGATGGACGCATGTGCGGCGGCAGACGCACCTGACTTCACCGTTGGTACGCGACTACCGAGATGGGTCCTACAGCATCTCTCTGAGGAAGAGCGCAACCGCTTCCGGCCGGACATTCTGCTGATTCCCAGTATCACCCAAGCAGAAGCCCGCGCCTTTGTGGACGACCCGGAAAGTGTGTGCCCCAGCGACCATCAGGTGTACATCCTCGAGGTGGGCTACGGCGATGATACACGGCTGGAGGAAAAGGAGCTTGAAAAGGCGGCTCAGCACCGAGAACTCGCCAGCCTACTTGAGGCTGAGGGCTGGCAGGTCCAGTACACAAAACAGGAAGTTATTGCCCTTGGTAGGGGCGGCAGTATCAGCCACAACCTGGGGAAAACTCTCCACAACCTTGGGGTGGACAGGGTCGCTGCTAAAGCCTGCGGACTAAAACTCCATGAGTCCGCCGCCCAAACTGCCGGCACCATCATCCGTCTGCGCCGTCACCTTGAGCGGGCTGGCACCGGCCAACGGCACCGTGAACCCCACCGAGCTGGCGTCGGACCCCCTGGTTAGGCAAGCCTGGGGGGCGGGCCCGTGTGGGACCCCCCCCCCCCCCCTACTTTTGGCGGATGGCGGTGGTTGGGTAACTCGTAAGGCCTTGCTCCCGCACTACGGGAACGAGGCCCAGCGTACCCAGCCCCCTTAATCGACGCGAGGTTACCCTTGCGTACTATTATTATTATTATTATTATTATGAGCACCTGCTTATTGCAGGCGATATGAATGCAGCCCTGTACGATACCGACCGCTCCTCGCAGCGGCTTACCGCAACGGACAACGCCCACAGCGCCTTTGCCGAGCGAGCCTCGGTGTACCCCGTCAGTGACCTGCAGGGCAGGCAGAGGCGACGTGCTCATACATACGAGCAGTGGCAACACGCTGCGCTGACACACAGCAGCCGCATCGACGACATACTTGTATCCAAACGCACGCGGTGCGCGCTCACCGCCGCGCTGCACACCCCGGCCGTACAACCGCCCCAGGAGGCAGTGGAGGCATGCGGCGGAGGTTTTGACCACTACGCACTCCACGCTCATCTCCCGCTTGCCGCCCTCTCACTCGCTGAGGCCCCCCAAAACAACCTAGCTGCACAGGATGCACGCAGCCCGTGGCAGCAGGTGCGGCTGCCTCTCAACCGCAACGAGACCGACGCCATCAAGGCGGGCCTCGCCGCGCGACTCACCACGTTTGGCACGCCAGCCATCCAGGCAGAACTCATTGCCGCCGAAGCAGCCATCCAAGAGGCGGTCGCATACTCCCCACTTGGCCCGGATCTCGCAATCCTGCGGCAACAGCCATGCATCCGAGACATCAACTTGGAGGACTGGGACAGGGCGATGGCCGAGTGTCTAGAGCAGGCAGTTGCATGCGCCCTCACACACCTGACCAAGAAGCCACCCCGGGTGCCGCACGCCAAGCCGAAGCGCCGCACGCAGCGGCGCATGACCGCACTATGCCGCAAGCACAAGCAGCTGCGCCTGCAGCTGACAGCCGAATGGTACGGTGCTGTGCGCAGCACTGACACTGACCCGCTGGCGGCAGCAAACCCAGATGGGAACGTCACCCGCAGCGTGCACCAGCAACTGCGTGCAGGTCGTGCGCAAGGCCATAGCCGACCTCAGCAAGACCATTCACAAAGACAATGCGTCACGCTGCCGTACACGATTCCAACGGCTGCTGGCGGTGCAACCGCGCAAAGGGCATCGCCGTATATTTGCTTTCGGCGCTGCTGACCGGCCCTCAGGCATAACAGCCCTCAAGCACCCGGAGACCGGGCGCCTGCATACTGGCACAGAAGGAATGCTCGACTGTCTTAGCACGTACTTCAAGGCGCAGGCTGCCCCAGTGGGGGGGGCCCGCACCGGCAAATACTTGCCTGGCGAAGCAGACCGCCGCTACCCGTGGGCCCGGAAGATGGCGGTTGACCGCATGCATGCCCTCCTTGCACTCCGCGCGCCACACATCCGCTGCCGACGGTGGCACAGGTGTCCCCGGAGCCCAGCAAAACATCCTGCCACAAATTGCCAGCCCTGCCGCTTTCCACACTTGCATTCAGCACCTGGCCAACAACAAGAGCCCAGGCCCAGACGGAGTGCCGAATGAAATACTGCGCTGCCTGCCGGACCCCGTGCTACGAGCGATGCACACCATGATGGCGGTCATGTGGGTACAACACTACACCCCAAAGCGATGGCTGCGCTCCAACACCGTGCTGCTTTACAAGAAGGATGACCCAACCCAGGTCAAAAACTATCGGCCCATCGCGCTTGCCAACACCATTTACAAAGTGTGGACAAGCCTGATCACGTCGGCCGTCGCCGACTACGCCGAGCGCAACCACATCCTCAGCCCGCTCCAAGAAGGCTTCCGACGGCACCGAAACACCGAAAGACAGTTGCAAAACATGCTGCACGTTATCGAAGACGCGGCGCTCACAGCGCAAGACCTGTACGTGCTGTACATCGACTTCTCTGCGGCCTTCAATACAATAGACCATGACAAACTGTTGATGATAATGTACGACCTCGGGTTCACCACCGACGCCATCGATGTCGTGCAAAACCTGCACCAGAGCGCAGCCACGTGCATCAAAATCCCGCAGGGCGCCACACCGCCCATCCCGATAAAGCGCGGCACGGTCCAGGGTGACACACTGCCCCCCCTGCTCTTCATCATCTCTATGGAGCCGCTGCAGCGATGGCTACACAGCGGCGGGCGCGGATACCGGTACGGCTGCCTGAGCGACAGCCTCAACGACCAACACCACTGCAGTGGTCCGTCATTTGCGGACGACCTGGCCGCTTGCACCAATACCTTGCACGACATGAGACTCCAGGCACACAAGATCGGAGAGTACCAGGCCTGGTCCGGAGTCGAGGTCAATCACAGCAAATGCGCGGTCACAGCCATCCTTCATAGAGAAGCGCTCGCGGACAACAGCCTGAAGGGGCCAATGTGCCCCAAGACGCTGCGCCGACGCCTGGACCCAATGAATGGCAGCGGTGGCATCTGCATCGCCGGAAAGCCCGTCCCTTTCCTGCCGCCGACCTGCCCATACAAGTACCTAGGGGTGCACATCACGCTGACCCTCAATTGGTCCGCACACATGCAAGCCGTAACCGAGGCCGTCAGACAAAAGGGGGCTGCCCTGGCCACGTCAATGGCCTCCCACCGGCAGTGCCTCCACATCATCAAGACCTGCCTGAAGCCCATCATCACCTACAGCATGGCGTGCATGCCGTACACCAAAATGGACATCCTGCTACTCGACGGCATTCTTGCGCGCACCGCACGCAAATGCTGCGGCCTCCTCCCCGGCTTTCCCACTCGAGCCATCCTGCTGCCGCACGAGGCCTACGGGCTTGGCCTCGAATCTGTCCTAGTTGAGTACGTGCAATGCGCCGTGCGTAGCCTGGTACGGGCGCTCAACGACCCGGGCCGCTTGGGGGTGGTCACGCATGCCCTGCTCACCCTGCAGCACCAGCGGCTAGGCGGCGCCGCCGCAGCTACAGGCGCAGACCTCCTCCGCAAAGAATACGCGTTCTATAGCACTCTTAAGCAGCTCCACCTCATGCAGGAGCATCACATAAGTCTGATGGACCACGGTCAGGCCTTCCACACTACCACACGGGACCTGTGGAGGGCGCTACAAAGTGTACAGCCTGTCGGCGTGGACGGCGCACTCAGCCCTGCACACCTGCTCCCCCTCATCGAAGCGGATCTGCAGATGTCGGATCTGATCGATCGGAACCACCCCGACTGCATGACTACCACCACAGAGCTGCGCCGGCGGCTGGGCAGATGCGCACGCCACAGGCACGAAGTCGCCCTGAACCGGCTCACTCTGGCGTTGTCTGCGGACGCTCACGGCATCAAACCCCGCCAGCACAAGGGCGCAGCACCGCTTCCCGCGCACGTACGACGGCTGCGTGACCCCCCACACCTCGACGCTGGCCGCCTCCCGACCCTATTGCAGCACTTCAACCGCTTCGCTGGCCTCACAGGCGGCGCCACCGGGCCGCCGCACACAGCAGGGGCCGAGCCTTCAGGCGACGTTGACATGCCGGAGGCGGGGGCGCCACCTCCACCAGCACACGCCACGCCGGTCGAAGGGCCCCTGCCGATGGAGATTGATGTCAACCTCCCCGACGGTGATGGGTCGCCAGATCCGGATACGCACATGACTGAGGCGACCGCAGCACCGGTGCAGCCCGCCTGCGACTCGCCAAACCCTGCTCCAGACGATGGGGCACGAGGGGGCAGTCCAGGCACCCATCGTGGGCCAAACATGGTGGTGGGTGACAACGCCGATGCCATGGAGCAGGCCACCCAAAACCGCCCTGGTGCGCGGCGTGCAACCGAGCAGGCACCGCCAAGGAGATCGACACGCCTCGCACAAAGAGCAGGCGCCACTGCCCAGGGCACGGCTGGCGCAACGCAGCAGGCGGGCCCGGCCAAACCCAATGCCAGGCCCAGTGGAACGACACCACGGCGCCGTAAGCAACCCCAGGCTGCGCACCGCGCATGCCCGCAGCCCACCCGTGAAACCCGAGCTGAGGCGCATTTCGCTGGCAACACCCGCACGCAGGCGGCAGCGCTGCGGAATGCGCACACCCTTGCCCAGCGCAGGGTGCACGGCGCCATCATCGACAATGAGGTGCTCACCGAACGGGGATGGGATTGCCAGCCGGGCACGTCCTTTGTGTGCATCAGCCGCCGATTCTTCAACCGCCTCCTCGCCGATTTGACGACCACACCTGAGGGTGCCGACAGGGAGCGCAAAGCAACCGTCCATGAGGCGCGCAACCTCTTCAAAGACTGGGCGAGCCGAACCGACCACGCTGCCGCCCCGGCGGCAGCGCCGTGCCGCCGGCAGCTCAGCGCCGTGTTGCAGCGAAAGCAGCGCATGCTCACCAACGCGCGGGCCCCAGCCTGGTACGACGAAATCGTTGCCCGAGCCCCGCCAGCACCTCAGCCAGCAGCCGGCAACCAACAAGCCCGCAACACCAGCACAAACCTGCCGCCAACCCGCAGCGCACGAAATGCTGCCCAGGCTGCCGCGCCGCTCTGGAAAAGGGTTCGGGCCCGCCTTCTCACCGGGCCCTTCGCCTGTGCCGCCGATGGCCAGCTAGCACCAGCGGGCGGCACCAGCCTGTCCGCTGCCCTCGCCTCCGAGTTGGCCTACGGGCTGTACGACAGCGGGGCCGACGGCACGTACAATAAGGTACGAAAGGTCGTCAGCGGGGCCATCGGCAACAAGATTCCAAAGCTATACCGAGAGAGCTGCGCTGCGTCCGGCAATGCTGATGCCGGCAGCAACCGCATGACAAGCTATCAGGTCGAATGGCAAGACTTCGTCATCACGCAAGGCATGGTCGACGCGTATGCCATAATGCGGTACCATGCCAACCACACAGAATCGACCTGGAGGCTGTTTGGTACAGGCATAGGCCGCCG
Source organism: Ottelia alismoides (assembly GCA_037367405.1). Taxonomy (NCBI): domain Eukaryota; kingdom Viridiplantae; phylum Streptophyta; class Magnoliopsida; order Alismatales; family Hydrocharitaceae; genus Ottelia; species Ottelia alismoides. Next base: position 20,131 of record JAZKJV010001353.1, on the reverse strand, counting down.
CCTGCGCACCATTCACTGGTGCCCTACGGTTGAGCCCGCACGAAACATGCAAGCAACGCAAGAAGGCTGGGAAGCAATGGTGGCGGCCGCTCAAGCCCGCACGGCACGCGCTGCCCTGGACACCCACGCGGCCGCGCCGCGCGACGCACACCTGAGCGCGGCGCAGCGCCAGGGCATATGGGAGTGTGCCGACACTACAGCACTGCAGGACCGCGCCCTGCTGGAGCAGTACGTGCACATTGACACACGCCGGTGCAACCCGGACCTCGACATCCAACCAACCAGCAGGTACACCATCGTTGTGCGCGGGCGTCGGCCCAATGACGATGAGACGCCTGCCCTCACCTTCAACCCAGCCGGCTCCTACGTAGGGCAGCTGCCGGTGGCGCGCCTCGCCGCGCTGCACGCCCGGTACATGGCGACACGACAGCGCGACCCCAACCTGCACGCCCGCCTTGCAGCGGCAGGCGGCTTCGAGGAGGACATAGCTCGGCTCCTCCTGCGGTACACGGAGGGATGCGGCACGCCGGACTACAAGGTCAGGGCATGCAACCACATGGGCCTCCCACCCCACCTTCGACGTGCCCTGCGGGTTACGCTGGGGGCCAGCGCAGAACGATATGCCTCTCCCCTGGACTTTGACCCAGAGTGTGCCGAATACTACAGCCCATTTCCGGAAGATCAGCTCTTTGGCGCGAGGCATGACACCTACAGCTGCGTGCACGTTGGCATCAGCCAGGCCAACCCATGCGACAGCCCTGCTGATAGGCTGAAAGCCGTCCGATGGGCCATCGCATCGGCACATGCCTTCCCCAGCATCCCCACGGTCACAGCTTTCGCAATGCGCGTCACCCGCAATGAAGCCACCGCCGCCATGTACGAACACCACATGGTGCGCCTACTAGCGCAATACAAGACCGCGAGTCTGTCAGGAGACACTTGCCTTGTGCCGCCAGTGACGTCAGGACTGGCAGGCCCGGCGGCGCTGCACTATCGGTACCCGCATGCCACGACGCTGGACGTCCTTATTGTTGCCAACGTAGCAGGCCTCGCCTACCTGCAGCAGGAAAGCCACACGGGCGACACGCGTCTGCAAGACCTGCACGCCGCACTCATGCAGGGCAATGCGTACGACACCAAATGGTACGGCTATGAAGTGCCCAGTAGGCATGACTATGGCTCAGCACAGGAGCGTGCGCGCACGACGGCCCCAGGCCCAACCCCGTCGGTGCCCATCCCAAAGCGCCTGCGTGCGCTGCTGTATGACCACGCACATGGCGGCCCCGTGCCACAACCATGCCCCGACCTGCCGTACGTGGAGGATGGCACGGCAGCCGGCGACGAACCCACCGCGCCCAGCAACCCCATACAGCGCATGCGCTTGACGTTCCCCGACACGGTCTCCGCGCGCTTCGCACCTGAGCAAGGCGTGTACACGGACGGCAGCTGCATCAAGGATCCCGTGTCCGGCTGCAACCTCCTCGGCGCAGCGGTGTACGCTGCGTCCCTGGACAAGCACGAGCGCGAAGGGACGCGCGTGCGAAACGCCAACATGTTCACCATCAACCCGAACGGCCTCGAAACCACCAACACCATCCAGAGGGCGGAGCTGAGCGCCTTGCACTACGCAGCCAAGGAGGTGGGGCCACGCATTGAAGCCCTGGGAGCGCAAGAGCTGACAATATTCACTGACAGCCAGGTATCCCAGCACCTGATCCAGAAGGCCATCCGGCGCCCGGACCTGCTCCGCGAAAGCAAGCACTGGCCGCTGCTGAGCGCCATCACCCTGGCGCTCCGGGCCCGCGCTCACAACGGCACGCAGACCTTCATCCGCAAGGTAAAGAGCCACACAGGCGTAGTAGGTAACGACGTGGCTGACAAAGGGGCCCAGCAAGTGGCTGAACGCAACCTTAAAGCTACGACCGCGCGCAAACGAGACCGAGAGGGCAGTGATGATGAGGACGGGCCGGCCCGTCAGGCGGAACCCGACTTTGTAGAGGGCACCGACAACAAACCGTATGACAAGCTCTGCTGGGCCAGCCATCAGGACTCCTATGTGCACAACCTAAACGTTCACGTCAAGCAGTGTGTGGCTGGTACAGCCGCTGGGCCTGTACGACAGTACGAATCGTACTGGAAAGCGGCCGACGGCGACCTGTGCCCCAAGACCAGCAACGGAATGTGGACCAACCCAAACGTGCCCTTCGCCGCCAGCCTGACGATGTTCAAGGCACGTCACGGTCAGCTGTACAATGCCAAATGGGCTGCGCGCTTCCGCCGGCACTCTACTCACGGGCCCGAGAATGCGGCCGATGCGCCGTGCCCGCTATGCCGTACACCGGACTCCTGTGGCCACATCCTGGGCGGCTGCCGGCACGCGGACATGCACAAGTTGTACATTGCCCGCCACAACAAGGCCGTACGGACCATAGCGAAGGCCATCGCGCATGGAGCGAACGGCGGCTGCGTCATGTTCATGGACGCCGAGAAGGACGCTGAGCGGTCCGAGTACAACATGGGCACCCGCCTGCCCGCATGGCTTCTACCGGACCTACCTGCCGAAGAGGTACGGCGCCACAGGCCCGACATCTTGCTCATTCCCACCCTGCAGCGCACGGACTGCATGGACGCAGCGTATGACGGCCCCCCGCCCGACGAACGCTGCAAACACACCGTCCACCTGCTCGAAGTTGGATATGGCGCGGACACCAGGCATGCCGAAAAACTGCATGAAAAGGCCCAGCAACACGTCCGTTTGGCCGAACTCCTGCAAGCGGCCGACTGGCGGGTGCGGTACACGCAGCAAAGTGCAATTGCGCTCGGCGTATGTGGCGCCATTGGGCGACGACTGGTCCCGTTGCTACGTGAACTAGGGGTGGAACAACCCGCGGCCCGCCGCTGCGCCGCCAAATTGCATGAACATGCGGTCATGGCTGGGCACACCATCGTCAAACTCCGACGGCACCTAGAGAGACCCACCGTAGGGACGTCTCCGCCTCGCGCCGGGCAAGGCCCGGGACAGGCCCGCCGCGGCAAGCGGCGGCGCCCAGGGGACGCCGACTAGGCGCCCCCCCCCCACCACCCTGTTTCCCCTGGTGGCTGGGTAGTTCGTAAGGCTGCTCCGTGCTAGCCCATCGTGCCCAGCCCCCTTAACACACGCGGGTCTGACCCAGCGTATTATTATTATTATTATTATTATTATTATTATTATTATTATTATTATTATTATTATTATTATTATTATTATTATTATTATTATTATTATTATTATTATTATTATTATTATTATTATTATTATTATTATTATTATTATTATTATTATTATTATTATTATTATTATTATTTTATTATTATTATTTTTATTATTATTATTATTATTATTATTATTATTATTATTATTATTTTTATTATTATTATTATTATTATTATTATTGTTATTATTATACCTGCATAAGACGTTCGACCCAGAGTTCTGTGTTCAAGGCGGCTGCACCGCGCTGAGCCTCTTGTTCCCTCAACCTGAAGGCAGCGAGAAGTACAGCTTGCTGGGGTCGTATGCCGGGATGACCCTAAGGACACGTGCCAGTCAATGCGCGATGGCGCTGACTGTGCGATCACAACAAGGCCGTCAATTCTAAACAGCTCACCTGCACACGCAGATGTGCAGATTGAACGTGAACATCTTGTTAGGGACCTCGCCACGCTCCGACGCGCGTTCCAGCTCCACGGCGTACTCCAAGAGGCTGCGCTCAGCTGCCTGACGCGAGGCAGCGAACTTGTCGGGTCCAGCATAGCGCAGGTAGTGTAGGACCGCACGGCGCAGCTTTACCCACGCTGACATCAAACACTCCGCTTTTGTCTGTGCAGGCACCCCAACTGAATGGCGCTATGCTCATTGTGGAGGAAGAGGAACACGCGGTCATACTTGTACCGCCTGGCTGACTTGGCATGGTTGGACCAACTTGACTTGGGAGAACGCGGCGGCTGGACAATGCAAGAAGAAGACCGCCAAGACTGACAAGCTATAGGTGTCTACAGTGGGCAGGGTTCAGGGTGGCCAGTGCAATGCGGGCGTGTTGCTGGCACAGGTTTACGTCATGTTTGAAAGAAACCGCATGGTGTGGCGGCACTTGGCACTTGAAAGACACCTCTCGGGCCGTGAGCTGGCGAAGCGTAGCAGCCAACTGGGGATGGGTATGCGTAAGTTGAACTTTGGTGTTTGACTTAGCTTGCCCGAGTCAGAGCACCAGTCGAGACTCGTGCGTACCCGTGGGGGATACACTTCTTGCTGCACACTGCGAGTGCTGGCAGGGTTGCTGGTAGCGTTGCTGGAACATTATTAAGACCTGCCTAAAACCAACAGCTACCTATAGTATGGCATGCATGCCGTACACGAAACTTGACATCCTGCAGATTGACGGCACCATCGCGCGCGTGGTTCGCAAATGTTGTGGTCTGCCCAGCAGCTTCCCCACCAGGGCCATCCTGCTGCCGCATGAGTCATATGGGCTCGGGGTGGAATCTATACTGGTCGAGTACGTGCAGCGCGCCACGCGCAGCCTCGTGCGGGCGCTCAATGACCCGGGCCGCCTGGGCATCGTCACCCGCGCCCTGCTCACACTGCAGCACCAACGGCTGGGAGGCGCCGCACCGGCGCTGGGCGCAGACCTGCTCCGAAAAGAGTATGCCTTCTACAGCACGCTGAAGCAACTTCACCTGATGCAGGAGCATCAGCTAGCCCTGGATGACCACGGTAGGGCCTTCGGCACCACCACCAAGCGCGTCTGGCAGGCCCTGCGCTCGGCGCAGCCCAACCGCCGACAACACGCTCTTGCCCGCCACGTTCTCCCGCTCCTTGAAGTTGGCCTTGACCTCTCAGATCTTGTCGATCTGAACGCACCAGACCACCTGATCACCTCCACCGAGCTCCGCCGCCGACTAGGGAAGGCCGCACGCAACCGACATGAGGTCGCCCTGAACCGCTTACTCTCGCGCTATCCGAGGCAGAACACGGGCTGAACCCCGCAAGTACAGGAGCGCGAAAGCCCTGCCACCCACGTGAGGAAGCTGCGCGACCCACCGCACCTTGACCCCACCCGCCTGCCCTCCACTATGCCACACTACTTCCAGCGCTACGACGGCCGGCCCACTGAGGCCGCCGCAACGGCGCCGGCCGAGGTAGGCCGCCCGGACGCGCCAATGGAGGTTGAGGTTGACGAAGACCCGACCGCGCAGGATGGCGGCGCAGAGCGACCCGCAGTGGTTGACGTGCCGCTGGAACACACGCTGGGCTCGCCCATGGGGCAGGCCCGGCCCGCCGTGGCTGTGGTGGCAGCACCTCCCCAAGTTCCTGCAAGGGGGGAGCCGAGGAACAGACATGCCACGGTTGAGGCGCTGGAGACGACGCCCCCCGCACAGGGGCCCGTGTCGGGAGGGGCGCAGGCACGAGGGATGAGGCACCCAGCCCGTCTGCTCACAGTGCCAGACTGGGGGCTGCCAACCCCACGTCAGACCCGCGCAAGCGCGCAGCCGATGATACGGAGCCGCAGCGCCCGACGCGCCTCCCGCGCCCAGAGCATGAGCCTGAAACAGGGCCCACTGTCAACCCCATATGTAAAGAGGCGGCACCCGCCGCGCGCAGCCATGACAGCCCCGTCGGCCGTAGCGGTGCTAATGCGGCGGAGACGCACTTTGCAAACAATACCCGGACTCAAGCACCTGGGCTACGGAACGCGCACGCCCTCGCCGCGCGCAAGGTGCACAGCGCAATCATCGATGAGGAACCAGCAGGGCTGCCCACTGGCACGCGCTTCACCTGCGTCAGCCGGCGCTTCTTCAACAGCCTCGTCGAAGACTTCACGCCGACACCTGCACGGGATGACACGGAACGCACCGAGACCGTCACTGAAGCGCAGCAGCTTTTCAGCGCCTGCAGGCGCGCCGCTAGCAATGCTGCTGCGCCGCCGGCCACGGCGCGCCGCCGGCAGCTGAGTGCCGCCCTGCTGCGCAGGCAAGCCGAGCTGACGCGCGGGCAGATGCCAACCTGGCACACCGAGCTTCTAGCACGTGCAGGTCGATACCACCCGTCTGGCCGCACCCACGGCGCCGGGGTGCCAACAGTCCGGCCCTCCACCGGCCAGCCCTGGAGGGCCGTGCGCGCACTTCTACTCACCGGGCTGTTGGGCGCACTGACACCGAGGGCACGCCCCGCCTGTCCGCCGCGCTGGCCTCTGAGCTCACCTACGAGGTTTACGACAGCGGGGTAGACGGTGCCATCAATCGGGTACGCGCTATTGTCAGCGGTGCAATCAACAACAAGATCCCGCGGGTGTACCGCGGTGGCTGTACGGCATCTGGCACGGCGCGGCCCAGCGCTGAGCGACTGACAAGCGTTGAAGTGGAATGGCATGACTCTATCGTGACCCAGGGCTTGCTTGAGGCATACGCCGCCATGCAGTACCATACGGCAAGTACGACATCCTCTTGGAAACTCTATGGCACAGGCATTGGTCGCCACCTTCGCATTACCCGGTGGTGCAACACAGTCGAACCAGAGGAGACCAAGAAAGCATCGCAACCCGAGTGGGCAAAGCTGATGGAAGAGGCGCGCGCACGAGCCGCCGAACCCGCCCTCCCCCACTGTACGGCGCTGCCACGCGACATGCATCTCAGCGAGGCGCAACGACAAGGGCTCTGGGAACGACCCGACCCAACAGAACTGCTGGAACGCATGCTCCTGCAGCAGTACGTACACATTGACACAAGGCGCTGCAACCCAGACCTGGACATCCAACCCACTGGCAAGTACACTATTGTGGTGCGCAGCGCTGTGCTACCGACGCCGAGGCCCCCGCCCTTACCTACAGCCCTGCTGGCTCCTATGTAGGCCAGCTGCCGGCGACGCGCCTCGCCGCCCTGTACGACCGCTACTTGGAGGCTCGGGTGCGGCAGCCCGAGCTCCACGCCCGACTTGCTGCCCCGGGTGCTTCGAGGAGGATATTGCCCGGCTGCTCCTACGCTACACAGAGGGTCGCACAACGCCGCAGTACAGTGTGAAAACATGCAACCACGTAGGCCTCCCGCTGCAGCTGCGGCGGGCGCTGCAGACAGCGATTGGCGCCAGCACGGAGAGGTATGCCTCACGCTGGACTTTGAGCCCACCTGCTGGTCGTACTTCAGCCCGTTCGAGGAGGATCAGCTGTTCGGCGCGTCGCACGACAGCTATAGCTGCGCGCACGTAGGTATCAGCCAAGCCCACCCGTGCGACAGCCCCACGGACAGGCTGAAAGCCATGCGCTGGGCCATTGCATCTGCGCAGGCCTACCCGACATCCCCACCGTGACAATCTTCGCCATGCCCGTGAGCCACAAGGAGGCTGCTGCTACCATGTACGGGCACCCCATGATGCGGCTCCTAGCACAGTACAGGACAGAACGGAACGCGGGCGGCACCTGCCTGGTGGCGCCGGCGCTGAGTGGGACTGCCGCTGCAGCCCTCCGCGAACAGCGCGCCGTGACGCTGGATGTTCTTGTCGTCGCTAACGGGGCGGGCCTCGCCTACCTGCAGCAGGAACAGCAGGGGGGCTTAGCCGTTTGCATGCCCTGCGTGATGCGCTCACTCAGGGAGGTCCGCCTGGCACCCAGTGGTACGGCGGCCGGGTTCCCTTCACCCACGACTACGGTGCAGCGCAGGAGCGAGCGCGCGCAACGACACCGTGCCGCGCGCCAGCGGTACCCACCCCGAAACGCCTCCGCGCACTTCTGTATGACCATAAACACGGTGGGCCCGCCCCCGCGCCATGCCCCGGCAGGCCGTACGGCGCCGACCCCCCTGCCAACCCTAGCAGCGACGTCGAGCGTATGCACGCAGCGTACCCTGCAACCAACGTAGTGGCGCGCTTCGCACCTGGGCAAGGCGTGTACACGGACGGGAGCTGTATCCAAGACCCTGTCACCGGCTGCAACATCCTGGGCGCGGCCGTGTACGCTGCGCCCCTGCACCCGAAAGAAAGAGATGGCGAGAGGATGCTGGATGCCAACATCTTCCGCATCAACCCGAACGGTTTTGAGGCGACCAACACAATACAGAGGGCGGAGCTGAGTGCCCTCCACATAGCTGTGCGTGAGGTGGGGCCACGCCTTGAGGCACGCGGCGAGGCGGCACTGGAATTATACACCGACAGCCAGGCGTCCCAATGCCTCATTCTGAAAGCCATACGGCGCCCAGACTTACTGCGGGAAAGCAAGCACCTGCCGCTCCTGACCGCCGTCAAGCAGGAGCTCTTGGCGCGCGCCGCAGCGGGCACCCACACCTTCATCCGCAAGGTAAAGAGCCATACGGGCGTCGCGGGCAACGAGGTTGCGGACAAAGCCGCGCAGGAGGCGGCCATGTTCTCGCTGAGTGCGCAGGACGGGCGCCAGCGTGGCGATGACGAGCACACGACTGCAAGGGCCCCTGATTTCGTGGAAACCTCCAATAACAGCCGTACGAGAGGCTGTGCTGGGCCAAACACAAGAACTCATACGTGAACAACCTTAACGTACACGTCAAGCAGTGCGTAGCTGGGACGGCCGCTGGAGGCGTCGGAGAGGAGAGGCTCTATGAGCAACTTTGGCGGGCGGCATCAACTGACCTGTGCCCCAAGGCCAGCAACGGTATGTGGACGAATCCCAACGTGCCCTTCAGTGCCAGTATGGCCATTCTCACAGTGCGCTACGGCCAGCTTTACACCGCCAAGACGGCCGCGCGGTACGGCCACCACCCCACGCACGGACGGCACAACGCCAGCGAGGCACCCTGCCCGCTGTGTACCGCCCCGATGGCTGTACACACGTGATGGCCGGATGTTCACACCGCGACATGCACAAGCAGTACATCCTTCGCCACAACAAGGCGGTGCAGACTATTGCAAAGGCTATCGAGCGTGGCAGATGCGGGGGTTGTGTCATATTCATGGACGCAGAAAGGGAAGCCGAGCGCTCTGGGCACAACATGGGAACCCGCCTGCCTGGCTGGCTGCTCCCAGACTTGCCCGCTGAGGAAATACGGCAGTACCGCCCAGACATCCTACTCATCCCGTCGCTCCAGCGCACCGCCTTCGAGGATGACGAGTACACCGGCCCCGACCCCCAGGATCGCAAGCTGCACACCGTGCACCTGCTTGAAGTTGGGTACGGCTCGGACACCAATCACGCCGAGAAAGTGCACGAGAAGGCCCTGCAGCACGCACGGCTGGCCGAGCTGCTCCAGGCGGCGGGCTGGAAGGTGCGGTACACGCAGCAGACCGCCATCGCCCTCGGCGTCTGCGGATCCATTGGGAAACAATTGGTCCCGACACTGAAGGACCTCGGTGTGGAGCCTGCCGCGGCACAGCGCTGTGCAACGAAACTGGCACGCGCATGCCGTCCTGGCGGGGCATACCATCATCAAGCTCCGCCGGCACCTGGGGCGGCCCGCCGGACAACGCCTGGCTACAAGCCCAGCACAGGCAGCACAGGAGAAGGCCCATCGTGGCCCCAAGAGGCGGCGCCCGGGAGACGCCGCCGGCTAGGCGGCCCGACCTGTTCCCACCCTGGTGGCTGGGTAGATACCCTTTGGGTATCGTCGTAAGATGAGCACTACGTGCGAGTCCATCGTGCCCAGCCCCCTTAACACACGCGGGTTTGACCATGCGTAACATTATTATTATTATTATTATTATTATTATTATTATTATTATTATTATTATTATTATTATTATTATTATTATTATTATTATTATTATATTATTATTATTATTATTATTATTATTATTATTTATTATTATTATTTATATTATTGCTGGAAGGGCTGCGGGGCAGGACAGGCCTGCTGACGCTCCTGGTGGGCCCTGCCGCCCTGTCGCGTTAGCTCGCGTTATTTTTAGGCAGTTTTAAGGTGAGGTCGCGTTAGCGATTTTAAGGTGCCCCTTAAGGCACCTTACGGCGCGTTAGCTCGCGTTACGTCCAGTCAGGCTGTAACGCGACACTTCCTCCCACTCGCGTTACAGGTCGCGTTAAGGCACCTCACAGGTCGCGTTAGCTCGCGTTAGACTCGCGTTAAGCTCGCGTTAGAGCCAATCTAACGCGAGTTTAACGCGACTTAACGCGACCTAACGCGACCTCGCCGTTCTCATAGTGCACAGGCTAGCCACGTCGCTGCCAAGGATGTCGCCATGGAACAGGAGGGGGCTGAAGCAGTCTGCAAGGTGCAGGTAATCTTCAAGCCGATACGAGCCCTGGTACTGTATGATGCACTTGTAGCCCCTGCCGAAGTCGCTCATTACATTAATGCCACGGCCGCGCTGCATGATGACCTTGCGTTGATCCTTGGGAACGCAGAGTGGTGGACAAATGCCCGTGTAGTCCCGGAATACATACTGAAAGAATGATCCCATGACGCCGTACAAAAGCGCATGGGCTACGGGCACAAACCAGATGTTGTTGTACGAAACGTAGCTGAGCAGCTTCGGTACAATCGAAAGCCCCACGCAACCCTCACGCCGGGGTACACCTCTGCCCTCCATGACTTTGACCCCGCGCTCCATCTGCTCGTTGTCCGTCAGCCGAAGAGACGGGTCCCCAACCTGCATGCTCGATCCGAAGGCAGGCGAGGAAAACCCCGAAAACGGCGGGTTCAAGGCTCTGATAGATGCGAGCGTGTGCGCACAGTACCAGGGCCATATGCTGCTGCAACCGATGTCACCGAACTGGAGGCTGGCACCATATGTATGCACTACACAACCAAACTGGCGCACCTGCTTTAGCAGCACTGGTGCACAATGGCAGGTATGCACGCAGCCACGTACAAATTGAGGTAGGAGCCGTGCCACTCAAATGCAAAGAGCCCTTCACTGCGACGGCCAAGTGTCCAGACCAATTGTATGTACCTTTTTGAGTGCGCCTTCCGCGTGCGTCGCTTGTGGTACACCAGCAGCGTACCCCTTGAAGTACTGGTTTTCCCGGCCGCCGACCGTACCTGCAGGGGTAGGACCAAAGGCGTAACGTTAGGGCGAAGGACGGGACGTTGACGACAGGCACTGCGCAACAAGCATGCCGATCGGTGGAAGAGGGTATCAATACGGCCTTGCCTGGCAAACGCTGGCCCTCAAAGAGGCACCAACCACAGGGTATGTACGCGTTGACACCTGGCCAAGCTGCGAGCTTAGCCCGTGCGGGGCTGTCCGCGTGGATGCCAGTAAGTACTATCTTGTGGACTATGTGGACGGCATCTGTCACTAGTGGCGGCGGAGCACCAGCGCTACTGCCGCCACTGGTGCTGGTCTCGCCACTGCTGCTGCCGCCACTGCTGCTGTCGCTGCTGCTGTCGCTGCTGCTGCCACTGCTGTTGCCACTGCTGCTGGTGCTATCACCGTCACGGCTTGTCTCGCCGCCGCTGGTTTCGGTGCCCTGGTCAGCACGCCGGTACTCTTTGACCAACATGCCCTCGGTATTGATACCGTAGCGCCTGCACAACCGCGGTTACGAGTGGTGGTGGGATCCATCGCTACTCCACGTCAAGTAGCCGATGATGCGGCATCACAACATGAAAAGCGGGTCACTTACTTGAACGCAAGGAGTGTGCGGGAGAGGTACGGCCATATCGTGCTTGGGGCCCTTGGACCAGGGATGATGGCGATGATGAAGCAGAAAGCGCTTTTGCCCTTGTGCTCATCAGGTATGTCAGCGCACCGGAGCCCCAATATTCCAACTGAGTACTGGACCGAGTCCACGGCTCTATCCAGTCGATGCACAGCTCGTACCCACTGGCGCACTTGTCGTGAACGAACACTGTCCCAAGTTTTTCTGTCATACGGCGGGCTTCCCTCCCTGCAGTGCATGGACAAAGGCAGGGTCATCGTTAATTGCAAGGAAGCTGAAGTATGAATGCTTCAGTTGGGAAGCCTGCGGTTTGCCGTTTGGCTGCCCGTCCACTTGCCCCCCCAGTACGTCCCAGGAGCTTCTCGCCGATCTGAGGCACGTAGTTCAGTCCAGTCAGGGTTAGTAAACAGTCGCTCCTTTATAATGTCTTCAACGCCAAATTCAATGTACCATTCATGCGGCTCTGGCCGCGACTTGACACCGCGAGAGACAACGCGAAACCGCGAATGGTTGCAAAGTGGGCACTTGCTGACCCCTGGCTCGTTGGACTCGTGCAGTTGCTTCCACGTTGCCTTTGGGGCAGGCGCGTATGTAAAGCCAGGACAGTTCCCTGCGACAAGATCAGTGGAAAAGCGATCAAAAGCTTGCCTAAACAGACCGTGATTTGTGATACTTACGCACATGCCGGTGATTGCAAGGTTACATGCCAGGTGTCCAAAGCTGCGCAGCCTGAGGGTTGATGGCAACTTGCAAGTAAGACCCAAACAGCTCGCACCTGTACGATGCCCCGGACAGACATGGTACTGGTAATCAATCCAGCTCCGCTTCCCAATCACCGCCTCAAGAATGTACTTGGAGGGCGGCAGCCAGTTGCCGCTTGGCAGGAGAACCTCAGCCAGCAGCCGCAGCTGCAGATTGAACGCTGTTTCAGTAAAGTGGCCGTTCAGGGAAATGCTGAACAGCAGGTAACACGCCTGCAGTACGGTGATGCGGCAGCCCTCATACAGAGGCGATGATGCATGCCTGCGGTAATCCCCTGCTTTCCCGCTGCCTGCTGTTCGTGTGCTCGCTGCTGTCAGTACTGCTGGCATCATCACCACCATCTGCACCTCCTGCTGTGGCTGCACCTTCTTCAGCTGCTGCTGCAGCTAATGTCGCTGCCGCCGCCACTGCGGCTGCCACTACCCCGTCACCTCCGGGACCTACAGCATGGCCACAAAAGGTGGAACGGGGGGCAAGGGCGGCGCACGGGGGGCGCGGAGCACATGCGCCAATTGTATTGAGATCTCGATGTAGAGGAACTGGACGAACAAAGAAACAAATGAACACGGACGCATTGGGAGGTGGGCTTGGGTAGCAGCAACGCCCAGTGAGAGTAGGATCGATGGGGATTCGATTGGGGGCGTGATTGGGTGCGCACAATGCTTGGCTTCAGGCAGGGTGTCACAGGACAGGTTGGCGGAAGGCGTGTACTGGGGGGCTGGACAAAAAGGCGCGGCGCCGGGACGACTTGCCAAGAAGGGGGGGGGGGGGGGCACGCTCACGGCGATAATGGTGCCACACCGCGGACCGCGCCCGCGCGGTACGGTGCGGCGCGCCCGCGCCCTCGCCGCGCCGCGCCGCGCCGCTGATCATACCACATGTACGGCACCCACTACAGTGCAAGAGCGTGCACAAGGACCGCCGCACCGTCCTCCACGGCGTCATCAGGGACTTCGTCCTCCGACCCGTCGACGTCACTGTAACTGTCAGAACTCTCCACGCTGACAGCGTCCCACCACTCCTCGCCATCATTGTCAACAGCACCGCCATCACCGCTTCTGTTATCGTCGTCGTCCCTCTCATCGGGATCAGGAGGCTGATGCTGATTCTGTTCAGGAGCTGTCTGCAGGAAGTGCAGGAAGTCTGGAAAAAGGAGGAACGGGTATCGCCGTCTGGGTGGTGCGCATCGTCTGCCATGTCTGGCTGGCCTGCTGGCAGCTGCTCCAGCGCCTGTCCTGCGACCTCATTGTCTGCAAGGCATCACACATGTGTAGCACCTTATCCATTCCCATGTTGCCCTATTTCAACAGGTTGGCCAGGAAGCAAGCACGTACCGGCGACGGGTAAACCCACCCTCGGGCTGCGGCTCCGGCTGCGGTCGCTGTTTGGTGCTGGGCTAGCTGGGCCAGGTTCTGTTACACAACGAAGAACCTATGATGAGGTGTGACGCAGTCACCGGTCCATTCTTTCCGCCACAAGGGACTCAAACAAACTGACCAGTGCCATAGAAGTCATCATCACGGTCGCCGCCATCATCGTCACTGTCGCCTAATATCCGCCTCGTCCGTTCAAAGCACCTGTATGCTTTACGTTGACTGGTATGAGCTGTCCCATGGCAAGTGCATGACCACACGTTGTTGATACGAACGGCACCAGGGGCCCCCTTAGACATTGGTTGGCAGAAATGCTTGCTTGCAGTCTCGACTATCTAGCCGGACAAACAACGCAACCAAGGAGCATGAACGTCATCCTGGACAGCATTCACTAGAATGTCCTAGCGCAACTTGCTGGGCCTGCATTCATCTTCCGCAGTATGGCGCACCCGTGCGCGGCGAGCGCCTCACACCAGCCGGCCCCCGAGCTGGCCGTGGCCTCAACATAACATACGCCCTTGTTCATCGTACGTCACGTTCCGGTGGACGCACCAGCAGGCACCAGAGCCCGGTGCGGGCCTGGTAGGGTTCTGGTGCGAACTGGTGCGGCCTGGTGGCCTCTTGTGCGTTCTGGTGCACCAGCGGGAAACTTCAATTCTCAGAGTGAGAGCTATACACCCACAGCTGCACACAAAGCAACACATACAGCTAGCTACGCACACCTATCTATATACACACAGCTATATACACACATACACAGCTTCAGTAACACACAGCTAGGCACATAGCGCTATACACACGCAGCTACACACACACACACTACCCACAGACCTACACTTGCTACATCGACGCACAATACGTACACACAGCACACACACACACATACACACACAAGCACAGGCCCCACAATGGCCATGATTACACTCAATTCACTCACACACACACACACACACACACACACACACACACACACACACACACACACACACACACACACACACAAAGCTACACAAACATACAGCTTACACAGCTACACATTCGTAGCTGCACACAAAATACACAAAGCTACACACACAGCAATTACAGGAATACACACAGCTATACCAAAAGCTAGCCCTCCAAAGGTCCGAGTCGGCCGGGACTCATAGTGCTAATGTCATTGGTGACATCGCTATGGATCGGGAGGTTGCGAGTTCATGTCCTTGAACCTGCAACTTCCTACTTGCGGGGAAAATGCCGTCCTGGGCATCGTTGACCACCCTTAGAGGCGGGGGCTATGCTGCCAACCAGGCGGAGCGAGTGGGCGGAGCAGAGCATGCCCGTAGCCAGATCAAGCCCGTAGCCGGATCAAGCCAAACATGCCGGCGCCATGACCAAGAGCATGGAAAAGGATGGTGCCAGGCGGATTTGTAAAGCAGCAGAGCCCTGCTGACGGCTCATCACCTCTGGCCCCTTAACACATGCGGGTATGACCCAAGCGGAACATTTCCCCTTTTCATCCCCAAAAGGTAGATCGCACTACTAACACAGATTCACACAAAGCTACACACGATCATACACTCAAAGAGCTGAGCACACACATACATATAGCTACACTCTATACATACACACGGCTACGCACACACGCGAGCAGACACGCACTACAAGCACATACTGCACACAAGCATGCGTGCGCGTCGTGCGCGCACTTGCACACACTGCACTAACTACACACACCGACACACATCCAGGCACAAGTAGCACAAGGTACATACATAAAGGACTGCGGTGACTGCTTTAACCCATTCAACTGCATACAACCAAAACACACTACCTCCTTGTGATAACAATAAAAACAACAATAATGACAAAAACAACAATAACAATGACAAAGATAACAATAATGATAATGATAAAGACAATGACAATAACAATGATCATAACAAAAATGATAACAACAATAACAATGATAACAATGATACCATCAAAAAGATGGATAAAACAAAAACAAACAACAATAGTTATGTTAATAGTAAAAACAATGATGATACGCACACGCACAACATAACCCCAATAACAATGATAACGATGATTCGCTGGGTCACATCCGCGTGTGATTAAGGGGGCTGGGCACGATGTACATGATGGGCTGGCACGTTCCCAAGGAGTAGCAGTTACAGCCATGATGGCAGAGCGAAGAAGCGCTGGTGCAGCGATGTACAGGCAGATTGCAAGGTCACAAGTAATCACAATCAGGCAGCCAGGTACGCCAAGGCGCTTGATTGCAGTCAGGTCATGTGCTGTCATGTGCTCATCCGCAGCTGGCATGTACTGTGGGGCCATTACTGTGTGACCCTTCTACAACACTTAATGCGGTAGTCAGCCAGCCATCCGTCAGAGTCAAGAGCTTGCGAACGTGCATGCACCAATGCGTCTGCAAGGTTGCTTCAGGCAGTGAACTGAATAAGGTGATGCTGCATTCACACCAACGATAGGTTGCTTGGAAAAGCGCCCAATCGCATTTGGCTGAACATACATATAGTAAGCAGCACCCGGTGGCTGGGTAGTTCGTAAGGAATGCTCGGTGCAAGGACATAGTGCCGAGCCCCCTGAACACACACGGGTTGGCGGCACGCGTACTACTACATCTACTATATCTATAGCAAAATGTCTGGAAAGAAAAGTTTAGGCTCCAGCCATTTGCGCCTGGCTTCTCCACCCCCTCACATGCACTGTGATATGTTTGTGCGTTACCGCTCTTTGCCAGAACAAATGACCTGACCTGACTTGACACATGAAGTATGCATCTGGACCAACGTATACCTGCAGAATGGCTCACCCACTCCCTCCTGCCTACCCTGGCAACCCCTATGCACATGCTAACACAGTCTAAAAGGCCGATGATGACTATCCAGAGCAAGCCAAGCCTGACAACCTATCACATGAATTAGTGAACATCGTATGATGCAAATGCATGCACCCGCAGCAGGCTTGGCATAAGTATGCCAAGCCCACGCACGTACCTGAGCCCACTACACCACATGCAGCTAGTCAACCAAAACGTACAGTAGGCTAGCTCGGCCATGAAGCATGCTCCCTCTCGTCTTCCTGCTCGTCCTCATCCTCTGCCAAGTCAGCCAGCAGCCAGCTCAAGGCTCCACCACCCGGCAGTGGTGACCCGGCTGCCACCAGCTCCTGCTGCAGAACCACCTCAAGGCGTCTAGCCAGCAGCGCCTGAGTGCGGAAAACACCAACACCATTGTGTTCACCATCCACGGTGTGACGGGGCCTGGCACCTGACTGTGGCTGCGCTGGTGGTGGCCCATCCTGAAGCCGCAGCCCAGGCCAACACTCCGACCGCTGCAGCTGCTGCTGCGCTGCTCTGCGTTGGTTGTACTGCACCATCCCGCAGTGCCCATGCCCAGGTGCACAGCATGTCCGTGTCAGCTGATGGTGTTGCAGCTGTGGCAGCAGCTGCTACACTGCATTGCAGCACACGCCATACATTGTACGGTAGTAGGTCCAGGCTGTTTGCCCAGTCTGCTACAGCAGAGGTGTCCGCTGGGTGCGCTGCATCTAGCATGGCAAGCTGCAGCACGCGAAGCAGCACGGCCGCTTGTTCGGCATGATGTGCTTGAGTCGGCTCCTGCAGCAAACCCCGCAGAAGTAGGCGCTCAAGGATAGGCTGCTGCCCGCCACGTTCAGGCCCCAGATGGGGACGGCAGCCATGGCCATGGGCGAGCCCAAGCCCATCGGTCGTTGCCTGTGGTGTAGGAGCTGCACAGGAAGGTGCGCGCCCCAGCCAGCCACAGTGTACTGCCCGCACGTAGCGCGCCAGCTGCGGCGCACTGAGCTGTTCTGCTGCCTGTTGCCCTGGAGCTGCAGCGCTAGGCAACTGGGACAGCACAGACAATCTGCGCACAAGTTCCACCTCCAAAGCAGGAAGATCTGGTTGCCAGGCGCCTTCCTGGCTCGCCGTGTCAGGTCCGCATGCAGCAGGGCTTGAACTCCCCACTGGTGAACTGTCCATCAAGGTGACGAGCGCATCGTACAGCAGTGCCAAATCCACTGGAAGCAAGCATCACAGGAAAGGGACGGATAACGAAGGATGAAGCCATTCGCGTGGTCATGATGAAGGGGATTTGTGATGTTGGTTGGCAGCGGTTGGCACCTCTGCACACAGCTTGCCCCCTTGTGACTCTATTTCTGGGAGATTTTGTGGACTAGAAAGAGGGGATTCGTCACATCGGGGCATGCGGTGCGCTCTGCGCTGTGGCTGCTCGCATGGCATGTGGGGTGCGCATGTGAAGCAATCGATGTGCCCCTGTGATGACATGAGCGCCCCTCCACATGCAAACAACCCAACAAACACGTCTCTCCCTTTAGCTATAGGGTTGTTG
The DNA here is from genome assembly GCA_037367405.1 of Ottelia alismoides. NCBI lineage: Eukaryota > Viridiplantae > Streptophyta > Magnoliopsida > Alismatales > Hydrocharitaceae > Ottelia > Ottelia alismoides. The sequence goes on along the minus strand of JAZKJV010001353.1, from coordinate 1,999 downwards.
TTCGGGTTATCGTCGGTGCCAAGCTTTTGTGTTGTCACTGTATCATGGATGGCCTTACTCATTGGGGCTGGCCTGATTAACCAGCCCCTGCGATTGGTCGCCGCCTCTGCCTGGGGTGGGCACGTCTGCCTGGGGTGGGCACGTCTGCCGGTCCATGGCTTAATGGTGTTCCAGGGAGCAAGGCGTTACCAAATAATCAAGGTGGTTGTTGCACAGCCAGTCTGTTCTTTCTTCTGGCATATGTGGGGCATGTTGGTGCATGTCGGTTGCCATTGAGATGCTTGTAAGGCAGGCCAAGCTCAAAACCATGTTTTGGGTGAATGCCAGATTTAAGGTTTCAGCTTGGCCGGCCTCAACGGACCTCTCCCAGGAGTCGGCGTGTGTGTGCGGCGCGACCGAGATAGGCTGTGCGAGTACTTTAGCTGACTCGCTGGCTGTGTGCAGTCGTTCCTTTTCTTTGGGCCTAAGATCAGGCCCCTCTGTATAGCTCCTTGAGTACCTTGAGCCGACTCATTCGCATGCATCTGGGCTCTACGCACACTGTTTGGCTTTCCCAACCCATCCGCCCTTCAACGCTTGTTCGCTTTGCGTGTGTGGGGCTACGAGGGAGTAGCCCGTGAGTGGTATGGTGCTTCCACTCCGGGGATTTGTCGCATCGGGGGGCATATGCGGTGCGCTCGGCACCGTGGCTGCCCGCATGGCATGTGGGGCGTGTATGCGATGCAATCAATGTGCCCCTGTTACAACATGCACGCCCCCATGCAGTTGCTGTAACGCTAGATGCAGACCTACAGTGCGAAACCCACCCCAGTTACAAACACTGTGAATGTCACCACATGTTGCAGAAGCAAGGCATGGCCCAGAACAAAACGCTGTGTGCGCTGCGTGCACGCTGGCAATAAGTGGCACGTCGGCACCAACGATGTTCGTTCGGGCAGGCCACACATGGAGCCTTTAAGTACAACCGCTGGGCCAGCCATGGCTTCACAATAAAGCACCGGGGGTTGGACAGCGCATCGAGCAACACCAACACTCAGTCCCCAACCCATGACAGCGGCAGCATCCTACCTGTGTCTAAGGTGCTCGCGTATCCGCGAAGCTGCTTTGCCAGCTCCTGCACTGCAGGAATCCCACCGCAGTGATCTGGCCAGCGTAGCGCTGCCAGCAGTACATCCACTGCGGCACGGTTGCTGAGCGCTCCAGCTGAGTGCGCCGCTGGTGCAATTGCTATCAGGCGCTGGAACAAGCCGCCTACGCAGAGGGCATCCGGCCGGCCAGCAAGTGTGCAGGGGCAGGGCGCTTATTGCGGTGGACAGAACAGGAAGCACAGTCCAGAGTCACCCCCTTCTGCAAACCCCCGCCGTACACCAGCGACACACAGTGCAGTGCGTACCTACATCAGTGCTTGCTGCTGCGCAGAGTGCATGCCCACTGCTGGACAAAGGTCCAAGCCCATCCAAGCCCGACTAGAACCCAATGAAAAGCAGTAGGCCAACTCAGAATAACAACGTGCCCTTCAGCCGAAGAGCATGCATGGCATGTGCCTGCCCTATCCCCGCCCCTGCCTGCTGCTAGTGCTGGCTGGGAGACCAGCGCCTTGTCCGCATCAACCAAGAGCCACGGAGCCAGGTGCTGCAGTAGGCGGGGCCCAGGCGGCGCTGCGGCTGCCGACCCCAGCTGGTGCTGCCGCTGTGGGGCTGCAGCGGCTCTGTCGAGCTGAGTGGCGAGTTGGTGGCAGGCGGCACCCAGCATGTCATGTACTTGCGCTGTGACCGCTGGGAAAATGTTGACATCAGGAGGGCTGTGCAGTACAGCAGGTGAAGGTGCCTCAAGATCCGCGTTGGACGTGGTTGGTACAGCAGCCGGGTTACAAGGGAACCATGGAGAGGCAGAGTCCGGGCAGGCACCATCACGCTCCTGCAGCATCGAGAACAGCAAAAGTGCAGGTGTTAACCATTCAAGCAGTCAAGGTATTTGGCGCATAGGTCCAACAGCAAAA
>JAZKJV010001352.1:643349-859557 GCA_037367405.1 Ottelia alismoides | reverse complement strand
TTCGTCGACCAAAACATACAGCGATCCAGATGAGGTTCAGGACATGAAGATAATATAGGCTAGCAAGATCCCTAACAGGGTGAAAGTGTTCCTCTGGTGTCTCAGGAGATGAAGGATTTGTGACAAGGCAAGAAGGGGAAGATTGTTTGGGATTGCTGATATGAGTTGTGATAGATGTGGGGAACATCTCGAGGATGCGGAACATCTTTTCTTTAGGTGTCCGTTTTCGCTTCAGATATGGAAGGAGTTAGGGGCACCGTGGGCCTCTATTAATAGCGAGTATGATTTCTGGAGGATAGCAAGGTCGCTTGGGGGCAACTCGATGGATGATTGTGCTCTTCCTTTTGCGGCATTGTGGTCCATTTGGGGAGGAAGAAATGACTTAGTGTTTAACAACCAGAGATTTTATTCTGAAAATGTAATGGCCTTGTGCCTCTCCCTTTATCGGTTGTGGTCTTCTAGTTAATGTATCTTTTTTAATCTGATTTTAATATAATTTCTGCGATGAGTCCCACCTTGGGACTTCACCCTCTTGATTCTCAAAAAAAAAAACATACAGCGATGCAGACGGGTCACATATGGATCCATGATATGTTAAATGGCCACGTAGACTGGTTGTATGTTGTGTTTCGGATGTACCCATCCCATGTTGCTGAACTTTTGTCACTAAGGGTCGGTTTAGTTGCAGGGTTGGGCAGGGTTGAGTTGGGTCGAGGTATCCCTGTGAATAGTAAACTGTGAGGAGGATTGGGAGGGTCGGAAGGAGGGGTACCTCGGGTTGGGCCAACCCAACCCTACCCAACCCTGCAACCAAATGAAGATCATGCTAATCTCACTGATTCTCACCATCTGAAAAATGAAGAGTCGCTGTGTATTCTTTTTTATTATCTAGGGCACAATGCCAAGAACAATATCTTATTCGAACAATTCCAGTATTCTGGAGACACAATCTCTAGGCGTCTGAATGACATTCTTATACGCATTGTATCTGTCCGCGATGAAATGATTTGCATGTCATCAGCAGATTCTCCCACGATAATCGTAACTTCATCCCTTACTTTGAGGTAGAATTTCAACTTTCAATGTTTTAGTTCACTATTAATTAAGTCTGGACCTAATTATCTTTCATCCCACTAGGATGTGATCAAAGTTACCAATGGTACACACATTACTGTGAATGTTGTGGCGCGCTTTCAAGCGAAGTTTAGAAACCGACACCACAATGTCATGCCATGTGTGGACTTCGACTGCAAATTTGTATACGTCGTATTTGGTTGGGAGGGGTCGGCTGCGGATATGAAGGTCCTCCGATGGGTTCTCAATGATGGTGGCTTTCGTGTACCAGCTGGGAGGAAGTTTTTGGTCAATAGTGGATACGCAAATACCGATACATTACTTGCACCATACAATTGTGTTACTTGCTCTTGCCACGTTCCAGAATTCAGGGCTCGAAGGGGACGAGCCTACGCATCCATAAAGAGTTGTACAACCACCGACACTCCCAACTACACTCCTATGTGGAACACACCTTTGGTATCCTAAAAGCATGTTTTAAAGTAGTGCATGAGTGTCCTTTCTATAGCTTCCAAGCTGGTGATAGTTGTTAATGCATGTTGCATAATCAACAACTTCATTAGACATGTACAAGGCAGACCACGTTTTCAGGACATATAGTCAAGAGCATGTGAATGCTGCTGACAACTCTAATTCAGAGGACGATGAGGAGGAAGTTTTTGATAATGACATGAACACTGACAGGGTGCGAGTCCAAGAAGCCGACATCAGGGCGGGATAGATATTATGAGACCAGCTTACAATGGCGATGTGGAATGCCTCCTAGAATCGTCTCTCACATGCCTTTTTCACGAATTCCCCCTTTTTAGTCATGTTTCAACAGTAGTTTCGAGTATTTTGCATCTTCAAAGTCTATGTATAAGTTTGTATAGTGAATTTAATCTATGTTTTCAATGCTTTATCACTTATTTCATGATTTCTTAATCTGCATATGCAAATGCAAGGGTAGGAACTTGTTTAACACACCTTCGCGATGATGATGACCCGTTCAGGAACCGACCAAGTACGGTGGTTTGGGACTAGGATGAGCAACCACTTGTTTGGTAAGGTTTGATCATCGAAGCTCCTACACTTATTGAGCAAGGTGTAGTTGTTTTGGACTTGGATGAACATCAGTTGCATGCGATGAGCCTTGTCTACCAAAACTACTACGTTATACACAATGTTGAGTGGGAAAGCTGAGCAAAGTTTTTTAAATCTATATATTTTTCTTATTTTTTGTCTTTAATACTTGCGTGCAAGATGACCATACAATGATTGTTACACCATACACATAAACAATTCTACTGAGAGCGAGAGTTGTTCAGATATTAGTCCTCTTAAGCTGCACTGACACCCAAGCACTAAGACTATCTGAATCTTTTTTAGCCCTGCTGAAGATGAGATTCTAGTAAGGATCATGAAAACATAGTGCAAGCCTAATTTGTGACTCAAGAGGTACATAGGGCACCAACAATTCAAGCTCATCAAGCACCTTTTCTACTCCACCATGGGGTCTTTCTCCTGCACATCCTCCATCTCCCGGCATTGTCAATCATCTGTTGCATGATCATAACTATTTGTTCACTCACTTCTTATGATACCGGAATGGAACCTTCACCCCGAGAATGCTTCCCGCCAAAGGACTAGCTAGTGAATCTCGACATTGCCTCCTTTGGGTAGGTGTATCAAAACCCTCTACACCCTCTATGGGTAAGTCCCCTAGATGGTTGTCATTTGACCCTCCAACTCTGCCTCTCATGCTTCTTGAGTAGAAGAGTCCCCTTGAAAGAAGGCAGCAAAGGATCATGGTGTGGCAGACTGAGAGGAGAAGGAATACGTACCCTTGGTAGTTGAGTCCTTAATGATGCTTTCCACTAGGTCATAATGGGGAAGCTCTTCCTTTTGAATTTATGAAAGGGTTTGTCCATGTACACTACAGATATAATAATCAGGTCAAAAACTTTAAAGGAAATTTTACATCGTGAAATCAACTTCACATGCAGTTCCATTGATGTTTGTATGTTGGTGTGTTCAAGGTTTTTATCTGGTCTGAACTTTGGAATTGGTGGTTATTGTTCACCATGCAGCACTGGTGAATGAACCACTCACCTAGTCATCGATATCATAGTCGTGTTTGAATAATAACAAAAGGCATCCATCCATAGATTCGGTCCACATCGGCAGTCATTGCGAGGCAGGCCCTGACCCTCATGACGAACTTGCATGCTTTGCAGGCATCCAGCATACAAGGTCATGCATTCAATAGAGTATGGCACTAGTAACAAGTGATTCACACCTTTCCCAAACACCCTGTGGTCTAATGAGTGAACCTATTGTTATGCAGCAAAGTATATGAAGGCTACATAGTGAAATCAATGGCATTAAACCCAATTTAATGAAAGGTAAAGCAACAACAACTCAAAAAAATTAGGGCAGCTAATGACAGAATATGACCAACAATATCATAAGGAGCATATGAGGCAGCAAGGAGCATATACTAATATATGAAAGGTGGCAAGAAGCATAGGAGGCAGCAAGGAGCATAAGAGGCAGCACGGAGCATAACATTCATTAAAATCAAGTAATACACCTGCAACATCATCTATTCAAATATATGACATAATATCACCAACATGTAAGAAATATTATGTATGCAACTATCAAATATGGTAGTTGCCAACATATTTTTTATTTCTTATTTTGTGGCTCATGATTATTAATGAAGGGATGCATCTCTTGAGAAGTTGCTTTTGGTGGTTACCTTAATGGATAGGTAACCATCATGTATATATAAATATATGGACTGGGTCCCCTCTCCCTCAACTAATGAATGCAAGAGGATCCATTACTCAAGTATGTTAGGCAATTGTTGAGAAGGAGAAGGAAATCCCATCTTCATCCCTTCATTTCCGCTGCAATGGTTTTCGGTAACTATTTAGTATCTTAAATCTATTTGATTAAGTTTATAGATCTATCAGGTTGTTAGATCTATCAATTGGTATCAGAGCTATTGTGTTTGCATTGATTAGATCCTGAAGTCGACATTTGTATCATTTTTTTAAAGAGCTTGTTGTATTATTCGCCTTTAGAGATTTGGTAAATTAATACTTCTATTGCCTTTTGGGATTTGATCCACATAAACAGGAGATAAATAAAAGATTATATGATTCTCCTTCTAATTTCTAACTAAGTCATACTTATAGACTTGGTTATTTTATTAACCTGTTATATAATATCGCCTTTGAGTTACTTTATGTCTATAGGATTAGTTAATGTCTACATGAAGCTTTGTTTATGAGAATTTCTTAAGTTTATCACTAATGATTCTGCCTAATTCTATGAATTCATTTTTTGTGTGATGACTTTCGAAATCTGGTATGTGGTTGCGGGTCCACATTCCACATCCTCTACATTCTTCGTTGCAGTGACAGAGTAGATGTGGATGTTTGGTATCCTGATGACTTCAACTTCTCTTGCCATTTATTCAATGTTCGTTCAATAGCTCGTTTTGCTGCTGCTTTCTTACTTGATTGTTTTTTTTGTTGTTTCTGTTTCCCTCTCTTCTTATTTGTCCCACTCCTTGATCTAATTTGGTCCAACGTATGCTTCACTGCGCTACTGTTCTTAATATGTTTCACCATTGATTAAGTTCTTTTGTTTATAAAAGTGCAGTTATTTTTCTTCCTAATGTTTCGGTAAAACTACTTTTCTTTAATGGCATCAAAAGGGACATTGATGGTGGGATAATAAGCATCCTTGTTTAGTATTGTTGTTGAGATGATTTTTATCAAGTTTCCCTTTGGATTTATATCAAGATTTCTTTCGGATCTTGACACTTCGATTTGTATAAAATGTTGTTGTATTTTTAAGGGACTTCTACAGAGTGTATACAATTTGGTTACTGTGTACACGTGGTTAGTACACAAAAGTGTATGAAGTGTGTGTGGTTTATACCATTTTTATACCAGTCATTTGTTTGGACTTGTTGATAACACCTTGTGTACTAATCATACACTTTACTATCATTCTTCATTACTTTATTAAGTTTGTTTGATGCCATTTTGCTTTGATTTGTATAACTGGATTGGGAGGAATAGCCACAGCATCCTACTAATACCTGTAATTTGTTTTACTTTGATAAAGTGTAATTATTGGCTAGTTATCTTAGAGTAGCCACAGCATCTTGGATAACAATGCCAATAATTACTTTAAGTGGTAAAGTTCAATTATTTGAACTAATGGCATCAAATTGCATCTACATAGTGGAGATTGGTTGATTAACTCCATCATAAGGTATTCGGATAAGTGTGTATAATTGAATCGGGAGGAGTAGCCACCGCATCTGATCGATTCGTATTGTACATATCGTTCTTGTAATGAGTAATTATTGGTTAGTTATCCAAGAGTAGCCACAACATCCAGGATAACAATGGCAATACTTACATTAAGTGATGGAGTTAATTGGACATGTTTTTTTTAAATGAGAAAAATAATTTTTTTGTTAGTTATTCTAATGCCCACAGGTACAGAATTTCTAATGAATGTTCGAAAATTTATTTGTCTCATTTATAAAGAAAAATCAATTGTATATTACAATTCTTTAGCTACAGCAAGTCTTGTAATGATAGTACATTGATTTCTCAAAATATTAAATAAGTTAGTATTTTGAATTAAGTTTTATGCTTGAGTTATTTGCTTATTGTGGTTGTCTCGTTACGATTTATTGCAGATAGTTCAGCTTTCATGTCTACTCAATTCAATGTTATAAATTCTGTTTCGATTCTTGAATGTCATGTATGTCATGAGTCTAATTTCATTGATGTTCCTATTAATACTTGGCGGATTGATTCTGATACTTCAATCCATATTTCCAACTCCATCCAAGGCTTTCTGAAAACAAGGATGCCACTAAAAAAATGAGCAAAGCGTTTATATGGGGAATCACATGACTTCACATGTTGAAGCGATTGGAACGCAACGACTCATTTTGGAAACTGGCTATTTACTTGATTTGGAAAATGTATTTTATGTACCCAAGTTCTCTAGAAATTTAATTTCAATATCTAGACTTTGTAATCTTGGATACAAATTTTCATTTGAAAATACATTTTTCCAAATGTTTAAAAATGACAAGTTAATTGGCACAGGTGGCATAGTGGATTATTTGTATAAATTACATCTACATCCACATTTTGAAAACAATCTTCTTATTTGCAATGTAGTTGGTAAAAAGCGAAAAAATAATAGTGATCGGTCATCAATGCTTTGGCATAAAAGATTAGGTCACATCTCCATTAAAAGGATCAAGAAATTAGTAAATGATGGAGTAATTGATACTCTAGATTTTACTGATTCTAGTGTTTGTGTGGAATGTATTAAGAGAAAACATACCAACAAACATGCTAAAGGATCAAGAAGAAGTACTCATCTTTTAGAAATTATACATACTGACATATGTGGTCCATTTTCTGTGGAATGTTTTAGTGGTCAAAAATACTTTATCACATTCATAGACGATTTCTCACGTTACATGTATCTTTATCTTTTATTTGAAAAATCAGAAGCTATAAATGCTTTTAAGGATTATCAAATAAAAGTAGAGAGACAATTAAAAAAGAAAATTAAAATTGTGAGATCGGATAGAGGTGGTGAGTATTATGGTAGGTATGTTGGAGGAGAACAAAAACTTGGATCATTTGCACGATTTCTTAAGGATGAAGGCATTGAACATCAATTTTCAATGCCCGGTGAACCGGATCAAAACGGTGTCGCCGAAAGACGAAATCGTACGTTAATGGATATGGTTCGAAGTATGACGAGTAACTCCTCATTGCCTTTATCCTTTTGGAGTGAAGCTCTAAAGACAGCCGTGTATATATTAAATAGAGTTCCATCAAAAGCAGTTCCATCCACTCCATTTGAGCTTTGCAGGGATGGAAACCAAGATTGGAACATATACACATTTGGGGTTGTCAAGCTGAGATTAGAATCTATAACCCACATGAGAAAAAATTAGATATGAAGAGTACAAGTGGATACTTCATTGGTTATCCAGAAGGCTCTAAAGGTTATAGATTCTATTGTCCAAATAGGGAATCGAGTATTGTAGAATCAAGGAATGCTATATTTTTGGAAAATAGCGAGAAAAGTGGGAGAAGGATGGTAATTAAAGACATCATACTTGATGAATTACCGGATCTTGTTACACCACTAGAAAGGGAGGAGCAAAATATTCAACATGATATCTTGGATGAGTCACAACATCAAGACATTGTTGTGTCTCAAGTCCAAGATATTCCTTTGGTTGAACCAATGGTGAATCCTTCACTACTTGAAAATCAAGTTGAAATAGCACCAAATGTTCAACAAGGGGTTGTTACAACTACATCTGGTCAGGTAATAAAATCTATAATCTCATCAGATTTCATAACATACCTACAAGAATGTGATTACGATACAGGAATTTCAGAGGACCCAATATCATTTTCACATGCTATGAGTGGAATTAATTCTACTAAATGGTATAATGCCATGAGGGAGGAGATGGATTTTATGAGTGCAAACCAAGTATGGGACTTGGTAGAGCTACCCAAAGGAGCGAAATCTATTGGATGCAAATGAGTCTTTAAAACTAAGAAAGACTCATTAGGTAACATTGAGAGATATAAGGCTAGACTTGTGGCTAAAGGTTTCACTCAAAAGGAGGGCATAGATTACCATGAGACTTTCGCTTAGAGTTACACCAAATGGATGTGAAAACAGCTTTTCTTAATGGGGACTTAGATGAACATGTTTACATGCGACAACCTGAGGGTTTTATTTTAGACAATAACAAGCATTTGGTTTGTAAATTAAAGAAGTCTATATATGGACTAAAACAAGCATCTCGTCAATGGTACATTAAGTTCAACAATACAATAACTTCATTCGGTTTTGTTGAGAACATTGTTGATAATTGTATATATCTTAAGACGAGTGGGAGTAAATATGCTTTTCTAGTCCTTTATGTAGACGATATTTTACTTGCTTGTAATGACCTTGGGATGTTGCAAGAAACAAAGATGTTCCTTTCTAATAATTTTGAAATGAAAGATATGGGTGATGCTAAATATGTCATTGGCATTGAAATTCATAGAGACAGATCTCATAGAGTACTTGGATTGTCTCAAAAGGCTTATATTGAAAAATTATTAGAGAGATTTGGAATGAAATATTGTTCTCCTACCCCAGCACATATGGTAAAAGGAGATAAAATTTTTTCATTCAAATGTCCCCAAAATAATTTAGAAAAGGAATAGATGAAGGGCATTCCATATACATCTATCATTGGGAGTCTAATGTATGCCCAAACATACACTAGACCAGATATATATTTTGCAGTTGGAATGTTGGGTAGACATCAAAGCAATCCAGGCATGGACCATTGGATAGCGGCAAAGAAGGTCTTGCGATATTTGCAAGGAACTAAGGATTTTATGCTAATCTACCGGCATTCAGATTCCTTAGAAGTTACTGGCTATTCGGATTCGGATTATGCAGGAAGTAAGGAGGATAGAAAATCTACCTCTGGATACATTTTTCTTCTTGCTAGATGTGTTATTTCATGGAGAAGTGTGAAACAATCACTTGTCACATCAAGTACCATGGAAGCCGAATTCGTAGCATGTCACGAGGCTACTACACAAACACTTTGGCTAAAGAATTTCATTGCGGGTCATAAGATAGTGGATTCAATCTCAAGACCATTAAAGATTTATTGTGATAATTCTGCAACCGTATTTTTCGCCAACAACAACAAGTATACGCGTGCCGGAATGAGAATCGATATTAAATATCTTGTTGTTAAAGAGAAAGTTAGAGATCATTTAGTATTGATTGAACATATATGTACTAAGTACATGATTGCGGATCCTATGACAAAGGGTTTGCCGCCTAGTGTATTCATCAATCATGTAACTGAAATGGGCCTATCTAGTACCTTGTAATAATATCAATACATCCATGTGTGTACACCTTAAGTTTGGTATAATGATCTACTTGTTTATTGTCTGTTATATTTCAGTTGCATGCAATTAATGAACAGACATAAAGAAAGGACCCGTGTTAATATATGGATATTGACACATAAAGATTTGTCATGTTAAATAAACTATTAGTATTGTAATGCTTGGAAGGATATATCTGCTTGAAAGGTATCTACCGCCAAGATTCATATTAATAGAGTTTAACTAGACAAATGTAAGGCAACAATTTTGTTACATGAGCCAAGTGGGAGAATGTAAGAAATATTATGTATGCAACTATCAAATATGGTAGTTGCCAACATATTTTTTATTTCTTATTTTGTGGCTCATGATTATTAATGAAGGGATGCATCTCTTGAGAAGTTGCTTTTGGTGGTTACCTTAATGGATAGGTAACCATCATGTATTATAAATATATGGATTGCGGTCCCCTCTCCCTCAACTAATGAATGCAAGAGGATCCGTTACTCAAGTATGTTAGGCAATTGTTGAGAAGGAGAAGGAAATCCCATCTTCATCCCTTCATTTCCGCTGCAATGGTTTTCAGTAACTATTTAGTATCTTAAATCTATTTGATTAAGTTTTCAGTCTCGTAGGAGGCAACAAGACATGATTAATCAGATAGCTAAAGTAGCATCTATTCAAACCATGTGACAGGATGTCACCAATCTAATGGAAACTAAAGCAACAGCAGCTAATTAAAAAAATCAGAACAATCTCAAACCAAACCATGTGATAGTGCTTCCTGTCGTTGATACAATTGGAAGCTAATACACTTGCAGCAACATGTATCCATACCATATGACAGAATATCATCGACTTAATGGAAGCTAAAGCAACTATTGTTTGAGAAAAAATCTAAACAACCTAAAAAATTAGAAGAATCATAACAACTAATGATAGAATATCACCAACAATCTCATAGGGAGTATAGGAGGCAGCAAGGAGCATATGCCAAAATATGAAAGGCAATAAGTAGCATATGAGGCAGCAAAAAGCATAGGATGCAGCATTGAGCATAACAACCAGTAAAAGAAAGGAGCATAACAATTTCATATGAGGCAACAAGGCTTGATTAAAACATCACCAACTTCAACAGCAATGGAAAATGGCCATTAGGATCATATGCTAACATATCAAAGGCACGAACCACTAGTTAATGGAAGCTAAAGCAGCAATAGCAGCTATTTTTAGGTAAAAAATCAGAACAACCGCACACCATGGTAGCTAGTGTATGTGAAAAAAAAATCAGAACAATCTCAAACCATAGCCCATATATATTCTGCATATGATCCAAGGGTAGGCGGAACTTGTGCACACTCTACTTATCCCATCTTATGCAAGGACAAGCAGATCATGTGCAACGAGCTCACTTCCATCTCAGAATGTAACCACCATTATGTAAGTATGTAAAGGTGAGAGGATACCTTGTGAGAAAAGAGGCATGAATAGTAACAAAGATGTGGAAACAACAAGTGAAGAGGAAGGTCTCTAGAACAATGAGATGGGGAGGACCTCCTCTTCTCCTCCTTATATAACATCCCAATTGGTACCTTGAAACCCTAGAACAAGCATCAGACTCCATCTTACACATAGGCAAGGGGATCAGAATATAAGAAGGCTTGGGAGAGGACAATTTCACCTCCGATGTGACCGATCGAGGACGTTTTTTTTTGAAAGGTAAGTATATTAAAAGTGGAAAAGATTGATTACAGTAAGAGTTATCTCTTTAACCTCCACACAAAAACCCAATAAATGGGGAAGGTAGTTGTATAGAACAAACAGTGAAGCCAAAAGAGAAACAGAACCCCAACAGCGGGTATTAGCAAAAAATCAATTGAAAATGATCGTTAGGTCTTCCAAAATCCGATCGAGGACATTTTGAATCACAATAAAGCATGGGCATTGCAGGTAAGGGATTAATGTCACAGTAAAGATACAAAAAGGATCACCTCGTGAATCTGGTCGCCGTAAAGATTCCAACATAAAGGCACTGGTGATGCTTCATAAAGAGGGAGAAGACGATGCTTTATGATGTTGAATTCTTCCTCTTGTGATGGTCATTTAAAACATTGTGATGATGAAATCGAAGCCCATCCTAAGTTCCATTTTGGACGACCATCTTCGTGTGTCAATAATTAACTTGTGATATTTTGTAGCATGATCCAGCCATCCATCCTATCTACCAACAAATCCTTTCAGTGTATTAAGAAGAAGAAGAAGAAGAATTTACATCCAACATGGCATTTAATAGATGTAGATCATTGGAAACCAATAAGGTAGGGAAAACTGGATAAAAATTGACGACACCTCATGGTTTTAGTTTTTTTAGATCATTAGAAATATCGGATCATCCATTTTATTTTAGTGATTTCAAAGTTATAAAAGGCTATATCCAATTATAAAGTTACGCAAAACTGAGTGCTAGTCATTGCAAAATTATATCTGATTCTTTAAATTAATAATAAATTAGGTAGGAATAATTATTCCTCATCTTTTTCTTCAAATACTCGCTGAAATTAATGATAGTTAAGATAATTTGTGACAGAAAAATTAAAGTACGATCGTTGTTATGTGAATCTTTTTTGCAAGGAATAGGACATTCATTGCTAATTGAGATTCGAGAGGAAAAGTAAAATTCGAATCAAATAATATTTATTGTTATAAATTTAACTTTGGGAGGATTTGATAAAGAATATTGAAAATTATTTGTTGTCGTAGGTCAATTTTGTTGTACTAACCTTTAGCCAAAAAAAACAATAACAACGGAAAAGAAGATAAACCACCAAAATCAAGAAAGGCAAAGGAATGAATGCTCAATGATTAGGTTGGCGATGGATTTCTTAGGTGCTTGCAAAATCATACATAGGTTAGTTTTGCTTAGTTTTCCGCTTAGGTTTGGGCAGACTTTGTTTAAAGTCCATGGACTGAGAATGACCCAAATCGCTATGACTCTCAGAGACGATTACCAATCAGATCCAAACTCTATCCGCGAGACATAGTGTTCAATCACTATGCATGATGGATTATTCGGTAATGTTAGTCATGACCTACCCAATCGGTAGGTCAATATCAGTTACTAAGTGATTAATTTATTGCGGACCATCATCCACACGAAAAATACCACCCTAGTAGAATATTGTTAACCAAAATAAAAAAACTTGATCATTTGATTCCACTAATGTTAGAAAAAGATTATGAAGATTTTTGACCAAAGAACCACAAAGTGTGGAAACATGAAATTTTACTTTCTCGCTATTTTGAGTTAGTATAATGTTTGCTAGCATTGGTCTTAAGTAATCCATTGATCTCCTACCTAAAGGGAGGGCCATTTTTGAAGGAATTTGAAGATAAGAATAAGAATATCGACCATTTTGAAACCCTTAGTTGGCAGTGGCTCAATTCTCAAGTATGGAGTTTTTAATAAATCAAGAGAGTATCGTAGGGTTTTTGTAGATAGATAATTTAAGCAAGGATTTAAATAGCAACAGAATGCTCCCATCATCATTTGATCACATACCATTACATGCCTTTTTTTGATTCAGAAGTTACCATTTTAACATGACTTGTTCTGAATCCCATCAATGACTTTAAGGACCATTGTGAGATTTCGAAGGAGAACATGATAATATAGAGTATCAGGGTTGTAGAACAACAAGCACACAAAGAGATGGTGCTTAACGAGGAAACCCTTCACATCGGGAGGGAAAAATCACATGGTGAAAATGTCCATGTTGCTCACAGTAACTTGGGCTTTTATTTCTTTTGTTTTTCTCTTTTATGTCAAACCGAGGTGAGGTGAGTTATGTAAGATTCCTAAAGGGAGTTAAGCAGATACGCACAAATGATCCATTTACCCATAAGACAAAAAACTAACCACTCCCCCTCAAGTCGGGCATAGAGATTGTATGTGTCAAACTTGCCTACATTCTTCTCAAAGTTAGTCGCGAAAATCCGCTTGGTGAAGATGTCAGACGCTTGATCTTCAATTTTTATGTAGGACAGGACAAGCTCCTCAGAGTCAATCTTTCTTTGATAAAGCAGAGATCAATCTCAATGGGCTTGGTTCTATCATATAGGTTGTGATAGTTTGGAAGATTAATAATAGCCTTTTTATCATAGAACAACTTCATAGGAAACTCGAAAAATATTTCAATGTCTGTTAAAATAGTATTGACTCATAACATCTCAACAACACTTATAGCAATAACCCTAGTTTTAGCTTCAGTATTAGATCTAGCATAGACTCATTATTGTTCCTCCTGGTCGATCACCAAATTTCCAAACATGAATATGCGATATCCAGTTGCAGATCCCCTCATGTCAGTTCACCAGCCGAATCCGCATTAGTGTATCCTTCAATCTCAATTTTTGCATCTTTGGTAAAGATAAGTCCTTTTATAGGGCCGTTTTTCACATAACAAAAGATACGCTCTGCTGCCTTCATGTGAGTATCAGTAGGTGCATGCATGAATTGACTCACCACATTGATAGCATAAGTGAAGTCGGGTCTGGTTAGAATAAGATAAATCAACTTATCCACAAGTCTCTGGTGCTGACTCTTGAAGTATTCATAAAGTTGCTTAATTACCATCCTTGATGATCGGCTTGTGACTCCCCTCAATAACTGTAAGGGTGTGTTTATATCTTAACTTTCCAGTTTCTTTCAACAGATATAGAACATATTTTCTCTAACAAAGGACAAGACCATTATTCAACCTTAACATTCCAATACCCCGAAAAACTTTCGATTTCCAAGATCCTTCAGGTCAAAGACCGCAACAAGCTCTCTCTTTACAAGAGTTATCTCATATTCATTTGCCCCTTGTGATACTCATGTCATCAACATAAACAAGAAGAGAGCTATTTTATTTCCGCCCCTATTGACAAGTAGAGTGTAATCATTATTGCCTTATTAATATCCAGTTTGATTATCACAATTTGAAGCCTCTCAAACCTAGCTCCAAGAGACTATTTTAGTCCATATAAATCCTTCTTCAATTTGCAATATTTGCATGTCTTATCATGTCCATGTGGCATATGAATGCAAACATCTTCTAGGAGATCTCCATTCAGGAAATTTTTTAACATCCAACTGATGGAGCTTCCAATTCTTTAGAACGACAAGGAAGAGAAAATTTTGCATTGTATTCATGTTTGCAACAGGAGCAAAAGTCTCCAGGTAGTCAATACCATTTTTTTACTGAAACCCCTTACAACAAGCATGTCATTAAATATTTTTACTTGCTCGTTTGACTTTTATTTTATGATATAAACCCACTTAAGAACCAATAAAGTGAACTCCATCTGGATTATCTATAATATCCCAACTACAATTTCTTTCAAGGGCCTCCATCTCCTCATGCATAACCTGAATCCATCTATGATCAAAAGCGGATTCACAAACATTCCTAAGTATCATAGAAGGAGACAGTGAAGAGATAAAACATTTATAGTTTTTATTAAATTTAGAGTATTTAACATATTTGTTAATAAGGTATTTGGTACACTATATATCTCGAGGGGGTCTTTATCTCCATTCATCAATGTCTTCATGAGACAAAATTACCTTCAAGGATGATCAACCCATTAACATTTGCATCTTCAATATTGTCATTAACTCCCTTTTCAAGATCACTTTCCATATTAGATATTGAATCGCTAATGGTAGTGGAGGAACTTGGATCATTCGAGGATTGAATAAGATTGGGATTGATTTCTCTAATTTGCATTAGAGTCCTTTGCTGATCATTCTTGCTGTAAGCTTTTTCATGTCAATGAGGAGAATGATATTACCACCCATTTGTCTTTGCATCAATCTGGTTGGAGTTGCCCATAGAAATCTATAGAATATCACAAGCATCAAGGATAAGAACATCTTGAATATTTCCTTCACCATTACTTCCATTCTCCTCCTGAAGGAAATGCTCAAGAAAGTAAGATTCATGCTTAACAAAGGTGGCATCTCTAGTCACAAGATTTTTCCATCCTTATGATGTAAGCATTTATAATCTTTCTAAGTAGGACAATATTGCAAAAATAATGCCTTTGATTTCCCAAGCATCAAGTTTCTTTGCATTAGGTATAAAATTGTTAAAGTAGCAAACACAACCAAAAACCTTTTGAGGAAGCCTAAACGGTTTGCTTTCAGGCTGAACAATAGAAAAAGGAGTAGATGTATTCAATCGTCTTTAGGGCATTGATGAATCTCGTATTCATCATGCTAAAATTGATCAATTAGGTTTTGTTCCCCATAATTTATTTGCATTTAATAATTAATAGAGCATCATTAGCATTCATACATGTGTAAATAATATTTGCATTTCATCATGCATAATTGCATTAAAATCCCAAGTGTAAATTGACCCAAAAAGCAGCTAACTTCCACAATTTTTAATTAATCCATCCTAACTCCAATTGACCCCAAACCACCTCCATTGTGTAGATATTAGTAACAATAAATAAAAAATACAAAAAAAATATTGGTTTTGGGATTATTTGACACTTATTTGAGTTAGTATTTTTTGTATTTTTTATTTATTCTTGTTAGTAATATCTACACAATGGAGGTGGTTTGGGGTCAATTGGAGTTAGGATGAATTAATTAAAAACTGTGGAAGTTAGTTGCTTTTTGGACCAATTTACACTTGGGATTTTTAATGCAATTATGCATGAGGAAATGCAAATATTATTTACACATGTATGAATGCTAATGATGCTCTATTATTTATGAAATGCAAATGAATTATGGAGAACATAGCCTAATTGATCAATTTTAGTATGATGAATATGAGATTCATCAGGCATCATGTGAATAAAAAAGGCACTAGTGAGAATAGCCTCCTCCCAGAATCTCTTAGGGAAGAATCTTTGAAATAATATCGATATGATAACTCCAAAAAGATGTCTATTCTTTCTCTCTTTGAAATAAGATCAATGAGAAAAAATAGTTTCATAGTTCCGTTCTTTGTTATATTCCTAACATAAAGGAGATTTAGAGGCAAATCATGATTATAAAGCGCATTGTGGGGAACAAATCTATCAAGAAGGATATACTTCCTTTCCCCGCCACTGTAACATGAGATCCATCAGCCAAGGCCAATATGCTCTTTACCATGTGCCAATTTATAAGCATTAAAGTGCTTTGGATCACCCGTTGTATGTTCGATGACGCCACTATGAATTATCCACTCTTTCGTCTCATCATTATTCAAATCATGACCTTTCTTATGAACAGCAGCAACATGGACATTATTGGTAGTGTATGCCTCATCAGAACTTCCCTCTTGAGTGCTTAGCATGAAGTTCATGATGAATAATTATACCCTCAAGCCTTTCAACAAACATATGGTGTACACTTTTATCAAGTAGCTTTGTACTTTGAGGCATTTCCTCAATCACATGATGTTCAACAACTCTTTATGTTGTTTGAGATATTGTTACAAACACCTCGCAAGAAAAAACTCGCGGTCTCTTCGTCTGCAAAATAAAGGCAAAAAACCACCCCCACACCCGCAGCAACACTGAAAAGCTCAGCATACACCATAGTTGATCTCCCGCAACAAGGAACGCATCTCACAACACCAATGAAGCCGGGATCAATTTGAGATGCCAAAAACAACATAGCGGCAGCGAGATGAGCCTCCTGTGGGTGGATTCAGACCTCCACCACAACTCCACAACATCGTCATTGGGTTGCCACAATGTAATAAGTTGGATCGTTGATGAGGCAAAACCTAAACCAACTACCAAAGAACTCCAACACCAGTTGACACCAATTTTCAGCGTCTCAATGAATTTTAATGGCAGCGGATGACACAATTCAAGGCCCCAACAAGGCTTTGATACCGTACAAAATAAGAAGCACACAAACAGACGGTGTTTAACATGGAAACCCTCCACAACGGAAGGAACAAAATCACAGGGAGAAACTGCCCATGTTGCTCATAACAACTAAGGCTTTTGTTTCATTTGTTTTTTTCTTACATCTCAGACCAAGATGGGTGAGTTACATATAGTTCACAAAGAGAGGTAAATAAATCCTCTCCTATGAACCATTAGTCGGGTTGTCCATTAAAACCAGGCAGTTAATGTATAGGGGTGACATGGTAATCTGAATAACTGAATAGATATAAATGAGGCATGGGTTATCCAAAACGACAAATTGGTTTTCCTTGCCCACTTAACTACCAACCCATCAATCACAAACTCGACAACCCAACATCTCTTCTTCGGCTCCTCAAAATCTCTCTGACTACTCAGCATCTCGTCCAATAGTCGATTCATCAATACACCACCATCTCCAAGTGACACCTCGAATCCCTTGTCCCATGTCGCAAACTATCGAGTGATTATGCCAACATCTAAAGCCTTGATCCCGATGCCACATACTATTATGTGGTTGTGAGAATACCCCAAGCCCTTCAATTCCAAGAGTTTTTGAGTGGTTGTACCAATGTCTGGAGCCCCTCCTCTAATATTAATAAACTCTCGGGAAGTTATGGTAATGTCTCGGACCCCCTCTTAAAATACTTCTCTCTCTCTAAACTTCAACCTTACTTGGCGTAATTGATGGTGAAGATGATAGCTTCATCTTTGGCTAGAATGGCAAGGCAATATAATCAATGGTCAATGATTAACAGATCAAGGGTTAATATTATATTAACGACGTGGATAAGGAGGTCAAAAATTTTGAGAAAATATTTTTATGTATTTTCTTCATAATTTTACATGAATATTTTTAAATTTTGTGATATTTATGATTATTGAGAAAAATATACCAAATTACATCGAATCGTATGTTTTTCAAATCAATGATTAATAAGTTTATTTATCCTTACAGTTAATTTAATTGGTTATTAAAATAAATATATTCATTGACTAATCTACCATTCTTTATTCAGGGATACACGTAAATAATCAATAATATTACCGCGAGGGAAAGGTGAAAAGAACCCCATCGAGGAGTGCAATAGAAAACCTGAAATATGATTCAAACAATCAGTCGAAGGAGCGGAGTGCAAGCACACTGACTTTAATGGCATACCTTTCGCATGATATGTCAGCGAGGAAATGG
This sequence comes from Ottelia alismoides, assembly GCA_037367405.1. NCBI lineage: Eukaryota > Viridiplantae > Streptophyta > Magnoliopsida > Alismatales > Hydrocharitaceae > Ottelia > Ottelia alismoides. The sequence goes on along the minus strand of JAZKJV010001352.1, from coordinate 841,401 downwards.
GTACAATAGCTTAAGCCATTAGGTGTATGCCCTTTTCATAGGTTTCATCTTTGATTCTTCTTATTTGACCCGAAACCGATTGATCTAGCCATAAGCAGGTTGAAGAGAGCTTGGAAAGGTCTTGGAGGACTGAGCCCACGCATGTAACAAAATTCGAGGATAACTTTTGGTTAGGGGTCAAAAGCCAACCATGATCGGATATAGCTGGGTTTCTACGAAATCTATTTCAATAGAGTGTTTCATACAATGCATATCTAATTCAACGAATAACCGTTCTAATCAGAGCTAATCGACCTCTTAACCATGGGCTACAAGTTGGGTCATTTTGTGTTCGAATAAAGGGGCGAAGGGGGTTGCAATAGGTCGACGATGGTAGGAGAGGGGTTGCCCTAAACGAATCGACCTCTTAACCATGGGCTACAAGTTGGGTCATTTTGTGTTCGAATAAAGGGGTGAAGGGGGTTTCAATAGAGTGTTTCATACAATGCATATCTAATTCAATGAATAACCGTTCTAATCAGAGCTAATCGACCTCTTCACCATGGGCTACAAGTTGGGTCATTTTGTGTTCAAATAAAGGGGTGAAGGGGGTTGCAATAGGTCGACGATGGTAGGAGAGGGGTTGCCCTAAAAATTAATATAATTTATATTTTTTTTATTTTTTTTCATTGTAGCCATTTGACAGTCATCTTCATACTTACCAGTTTGAAGTTACCAATATGAATACAAGTATTATTAAAGATGTTTCATAGAGACACCTATTTAATTATGAAACTAATAGTGGTACATGTGTTGTTGTCAAAGTTCAAAGAAGTCCAAGTGTAAAAATCCCTTTTTGAAGGACAATATATGATTACAAGGACAAAAACAAAACATAGACACTTATTATAGGAGGAAACACATCCACTAGAGAAGAAATTCTTTGTACTATTAACACAACCCACCTCATTAATCTTCTATTCGACATTAGAACACGATTGAGCTCACTTCTGATATACCTATAATTTCACAAGGAACTCTCCACCCACTTCTGATGTATCTATAATGTCAGGAGCCACGCGTACCAAATTGAGCTATGCTTGGTTACTTATTCTCCTTCGCATTGAAGAAGGAAATATTTCAATATAACATAAGCACTTGCTGCATAAATAAATTTATGCAGTCTTCTAGACTGAATTGAAATTCAATCTATTGCAACCTACAAGATTACAACCAAAAGGGAACTGATCGAAACGTGCAATTCAGAAAGTTGCATGTGAAGCTGAGAGGCCATAACACTATATCTCGGGACGAGGGACAATTTCTCTTGGAAATCGCTTGTCCCAGGCCTAAATACATGACCATTTTTACAAAAAAATAAACACAGGTACCTAGCTGCAAAAAGCAAAGATCGGCATCCATCGCCAAAGGAACCATCAGTGATCATAGATCTCTCCTACTTCCAGAGGGATCACGGTGTCATCTCTATCAGTAATAGCAACATTCTCAATCGCTTTAGCATCAGGCCGAGGTTTCACGAGTTAACCACAGCTAAATCACCTGTAAGTTGTTCTACTTCCTGCTCTAAGTTGTAGATCTTATCTCTCATGCCTTCTTTCTCGTATGTCTCTACCATGACAGCGTAGGTACCCAAATCTGGAGAGAAGTGCTTCTCCTTCATATGATTGAACACCCTCTCCATCTCAAGTAAATCTCCGGCTTTTGCACACGCAGATATCACTGCGTTGTAGAATGAAGTGTTTGTTTGTACCTCCAGTTTCTCTGCCAGCTTCACGCTGCTCACTACTTTATGGAAAAGGCCAGCGTTGCTGTATCCCTTGATTAGACAGCAAAAGGTCTTCGTGTCCGCTTTCATCCTCTCTTCTCGCATTTGTTCGAATGTGTATTCCATGTGTTTGGCATCCCCTATATCTGCGAATGCTTCTATTACGTTATTATATGTCGAGGTCGTCCAGGGGAACTCGAGCTTTCTCATGTACTCCATGACTGCCGTCATTTTGTCGTACATTCTCCTCTTTCCATAGGAGCCAATCAGAATGTTAAACGTCCGAGTTTCTGGCTCGATGCCCAAGCTACGGAACTTCTCGTACCATTTCTCCATCAAGTCAATTTGACCCTTGTTGCCAAACAAGCTCACGATTGTATTCATGGTCCAGACATCGGGTTTGCATAAATCACTCTCAAGCATCATGGATAGCACTTTCTCCATCTTGTCATATTTCCCTGCCTTTCCATATCCACCTAGAATGATATTCTGGGTAACGGTGTTTGGAGTTATCGAGCGATCGGACATCTCTTGAAATAACAAGTCCACGAGTTCAAACCGTGTCTCGTCTACACATGCTTTTATGAGTGTGCTGTAAGTATAAACATCGGGCTGACAACGTGGAAGGGTCTTCATCTTGTTCAGAATGGAGAAAGCCCCGTCTATGAGATTACTACGACAGTAACTGGAGAGCAGTGCTGTATATAATTCAGTTGTAGGCTCAATACCTTCCTCCATCATAGAGTCAAATAGTTGGTGGGCACGCTCAGCTTGACCGGATTTCCCCAGAAGCACTATGAGCTTCATGTATGTTCCTTCTTTGGGCTGATAGAAAGGTTGTTCTTTGAGCACATCAAATACCTAGTCAAAATTATAAATAGAATTCAGGAATACACGAGAATTACATCAGCTTTAGATTTAATTAATGACAAAAGATCTGAGATTTCTTATGATGTAACTCAGCTTGGGCATTGACTAAAAAATGCAGGTTAAATCGCAAACTTAATAATTTTGCTCATGCATGCAAAAACAATGGACAACAAGAAAACAAGTAACATCCAAAGTAAAATATTGCATCGTGCATACATCAAAAAGTGCATTACCCAATCATCCATTAGCATCATCCCTTTCTGTAAATATTATCCTTATTACGGGCTAGTTATTGAAGGCAATCGAAGTATGCACAGCCGATTAATGATGCGAAACAAGCAACCTATAATCCTATATGGCATAGTTACATATGGATGCTTGTTCTTTAGTACCCACACTCTTTAAGTCGGTTGTCTTTTCGATTGCGCTCCTGAGAGAATCTCACAGGTTCGATCTGGCAGAAGTCACTAGGAAGGCAGGAATGACAAAGAACTCGAGAAATTGGAATCTGGGGGCTTTGAGGGGATGGATCAGAATAGGAAATGTTTTTTTGCTGCCATCTTCAGAATATCAGGATCTAACTGGTGTCATTCATACAGATAGCTACCAATGGCATTTGAATAATGCAGGTATTGGAGTTAGAGAAGATGGCGTTAGCCACAGGGTTGGAAAATGCAGCAGACTTTTCATTGCCTGATTTCAATGCTGAGAAATAAAGATTTCAAACAGAATAAATTCTATCCATAAAAACCATTACATCACCACAGACAAAAGATTCAGCATCCAAATAGCTATTCTCTGTAACAGCCCGTGGATGTGTTATGGCAACATATCCACTGTATGTGAGGACGGTGCTTTTTGTAACTCCGAGCATCTCAAAGTTGCTGCATCCTTTCTCTTGATATCTACTTCCCTGGTGATTTGGCAGCACTCCTCCATCAACAGAGACTTTATGCATTGCTTTAAGAAGCCCTCCTCCCATTCCCTTCTAGCCATCGTGGTGTGAGCACCACCTTGAACAAGGGTGCTTTTCCATTGCAGCATTGTGGAGTGTATGCTCACCGGATTTTACTCCTTATTTTGGAAGGTTTTATGCGTGTGCATCCATGATGGTGTCATTGAAAGAATGTTGCCATCGAGGTACATGGAGTTCTTTCAGTTGTGCTTCCTATTTAGTATTTATCAGAATTATATAGAATGTAGAGGTTTATATTTGACCATTATGAGTACCAAAGTTCCATTGCAGATCACTCACTACATGTCTGATGAAAGGCCACAAAGGGGGTTGTGTGCATTTAAAGTCTGCATGTTTTCTAAATTTATGTTGGGAGATATTTTATCTTTTTCCCCAAAAGCGGGATATTTTCTATTTTGCCTTGTGTGTTTTCTTATAGCAAATGAGTCATATGTGGCCTCCACAGCATATCCTTGACCAAATCGAGTAGAGATCAAATGCCTAATTATTGATGCCATCATCACCTCTCCAATAGGCACAAGCTCAAAAAATCTGGTCAACAACAACCCTCATTCTGTTAGTTCACTTCCTCTAACCTCATTTATCACATGTTAGTAGAGGATGAAGAGTGAGAACGAGAGTGAAATACGGAGAACGGGATGTTGGTGAATACGAGTTTGGAACAAGGCCTTAAATGTCGATTTCAGTCACCATTTCAGTATCGACCAAAACAGAATTTCGATGGAATTTCGGTGGAATTTCGACCGAAATTTCGATCATTTTGGTCATTTTTTGTACTAGGACCCCCATATTTCGGTCATTTCGGTGGAATTTCGATTCGACTGGATATCGATATTCGATAGAAATTCGATTGAATTTCGTTGAAATTTGAGGCCATGGTTTGGAATATGATCTGATACTGGTCCAGTTCTCCTTGCATCTTCTAGCATTTGGCATAGGCAATCTTCCTAGAGCGCTGCATTGGAGTGGGACTAGACAAATAAACCAATGAAAGAACAGCAAACCTATTATTTAGGCACCCACATCTGTTACCAATTAAGGAAAGTTACGTGCTCTAGACCTAAAAAGTTGGTATAAGTTAGACATTGAGATTACAAGAAAATCGAGAAGGGTGCCCAGATCTGATGCAAACCGAAATAATTATATTATTTAATATTTACTTTAAGCTTATTTTGTCCGATGTCAAAGTATGGAATTAGGTTTTTAGGGTTAGGATGCGTGTGTTTTAAGTTTTTATTTCCTTAGGATAATAGCTTAGATTGTATCATTGCAACAATAGTTTATTTTTGAATATATTTTACTCTGATTTTTTAAATGTTTAAGATAATTAACCATATTCTAAGTTTCTAACGGCCTTTAGTTATTGATGAAATGACATATTAAGTTGGAATAATATTTTGGAATTTCCTTCATCTATTTTTTTAGAAGGCAAAAGATAATCATCCAACACAGGATGTGTACCTATTTTTATTAAAAAGTCAATAAACAGCACCACACGGCACAATAATGGACAGAACCGAACACCACAGCTCCGCCATCAACACATAGATATCTACAATGCTATGCATAAAATGTCTTTGCACTGCACATAGATACCTACAATGCACGCAACATCTTTGCTCTTTGCATCATGTCCTCAACATAGAACCTCACCTCTGAACACCAGTGCATGCCTCACGCCCATAAACTGTCTGACACAATCACATCAATCCATGCGATCCTCAATTCCACCCACACAGATCTCATGCTCGAACGAAGAATAGATGGTCAACGTCCTCAACCCTATAGCCATAAATCAAGCATGTTCTATCTAAATCGTCATCCCACCTGATATTTGAACACCTTGGCAACCTCTCTCTTTCACCTTACGGTACCAACCATGTAACTTCACCATCAGAGAAGTTATTTTTATACAGGGTGCCTTTGCCTTCTGTTATAGTTTGATCAATACACTTTAGGAGTACTTAGGTAATTTTACTTTCTTTGGTGTACATCATACCCTAGACTCTCAATATAAAAATGACTAGAGCTCTTATTATGTACTGAAGCATTCTTTTCCACATCATATCAAAGCAGTGGTCCTCGACCATAGTTTTTCCCCACCAAAACCGCCATCTGGTTGTCGTGTTGACCCCAACATCAACCCCACAACCTTGTGTCGTCTCCTCGATATCCTCATCACTCAAGCAGTGGCTCCAACCATCCCCCTGCTGCCAAACAGAAGCCTGCCGCTCCCAGCAATATTCCCTGCCATTCTAACGGTGGCTCTCGTCATCCCCACATTGCCCAACGACATATTGTCGCTCCCACTGGCGGCTGCAATGCCTCATGTCACCCTTTTCGCAGCTGTGTCATTTCAATGGTTCCAAGGTCGTGATCTAGATGGGTCGACCCCATTTACTTGCTTGCGGCACTGCCATATGAGAAGACGGAGATTCTAACCCTGGGATGACATCCCCGCTAAATCAAATAGCATAATGCTGCACTGGATTGTGAGTATTCTATACGATATTCAAGGCATCACAGTTATCATGGTATGATCTAAACAAATATCGTATAATTATTTGTATTGCAAGTTTTTTAATAAACCTATATTGCAAGCTGGTGTTGCCACAGTAAACAAAAAATCAGATGAATCCAAGGTAACATCCCATAGACACGATGGAGGGAGCATACGACTACCCTCATTTGGCATGATCCTCAAATTGGGCAAAACCAAGTATCTCAAATGATAGAAGATGTTCCAAATGAACGTACGAGGGTACGACAACTTTTCAGGCCAGAGCATATGACCAAAATAGAAAAATACACCATTTGGGGCAAATATGATGGTATGGTCTGATCTTGGACAATCCACAGCTCATGCTGCTCCTTCCAGCGGGCGTGACATGTAGAAAGGACGCGATCATGGTCGTAGTCATACCATGCTAAGCATAGGACATTGTATTATCCAGTGCACATTATGTGAGAAAGTTGGGTATATCGAGATTCGAGAATGTCTACTCACCGCTGACAGTGATGCTAATATGTGATAGCCCCTATAGGGGATTTTGATTAAAGCCCCTATACGGGATTCTGGTTACTTGATGCATCTCCTAAGCATGCTCAACCCCGGTGACTACATTGTTTCCAGCAAGGTGATCACTCTGATATTGTTGATGTCTCCCATTCATGTATAAAAGTTCGTTAAAATATCTACTTGGTACTAGATATTTCACTCTTCATATGGATCGAAGAGCCTACTTTGACAAATGCGATAAGTCCAGATTAAACTGTCCACGTAGTTGATGAAACATTATCCCTTGTAAAGGAACAAGGAGAGATTCACCTCACTCCAAACATTAAAGTTAATAATTTTCAATTTATTCTTAAATTTCCCATGAGTTTATTATCAATCATTCAAATTAGCATGGAACTCAATTATTGATCTATATTTGATGTTGTCTTATTTGTTTCCAGGAAATGATTAGGAGGAAAATTAGTGTGAGCCATGAAGAAAGGGGTGTCTATAACTTAATCCACCTTGGGTTATATTGCTTGCTTCAAGATCCGCTTATCACTTCTTCATGTGCTTTATGGTACTAACGCTTAGGTCATCCCACTCTTAAGGAACTTCTTCGGTTTCTTCCATAGCTCCATCCAACTGTCAAGTTATAGTGAGACCTGCCAATTACGGAAGTATCATTGAAGTTCATTCCATATTTATGGTATTGCCCATTCTACTTTTTTGTTTGAACTGGTCCACCACCTTGATATTGAGTACCCTATCAGTATCCATGCCATCGAGGGAATCGATAATATATTGTTTTATTTTTTTCTCTCCTTTCGTGAATTTTTTTTGCTAAAAGTAAGTCTGATATCTACTCTATTATTACCAAATTTGTCAATGCAAAAATTTTCCAATTCAACGTGAAAGCTCTTCGCTATAATAATGCCGGAGAATTCCTCTCATACGACATGCAAATTCCATCAAGCCATCACCTAAAGGCCATATTGACATCGCCTTAATTCCTATGAAAAATGAAACATCCAAATTACCCATCTTAGTTATGTATTCCATGTAGAAGGTTTAGGACTTTGGGAAAGGGGCTTTGAAGGCGAGGGTGGGGGGAGTAAGGGGAGGAAAGGGGATGGGCATCCTCCCATAGTCTTTGCATTCTTCGTGCTCTTCGAATGAGAAGGAACTCTAAGGAACAAGAAGTTGCTACACAAATATACGAGTAAGTTTGTCCTTTGTCAAGAGAATAGTCGAAGTGAGAACCTAACTCAAACAGATAAAATACCCAATGCGAGGGGAGGAAAAATATGACCTCTCTCTTCATACCCCCAAAAAAAAAGAATTCCTAAGAATCAGGCTCCAACTTTCCTCTGGCCTCGTAACTTTCATGATGCACCTTGCTAGATGACCTTGACGGTCCTTCTCCAATAAAGTAATGCCAATAAGCACCTCACATCTATTAAAGGTTCAAATCAGACACGTTATAAAGATTTCATCAGGGCATCATCCAAGGCACATAGACATCACCTTAATTCCTATACTAGTACTTTTTCCTCCAATGCTTGCCACACTCCCTTATGGGCCTTATCTTATGTTTGCTTTGGATGTTGACAAATGAGTTAACTTATTTTTTGAGGTTAGCCTCCTACTTACCGTATCAACTAAGTCACGATCTAAGGTAGGAACTACATAGCATTTAACCAATGTCTATTATCCTTTCTATTTGTATTGTCCCAGTATAATTCATTATTCATCAAGTGTAGCATCACTACCATCAAACATCACATCGGTACTTAATATGATTATCTTCCACTAAAGATGAGAAAGAATACCACTAATAATTACTTACTATGATTTATGACTTTGTCCCCCACCCCACCCCCCATATTGCATCATCCTATTGTGTTGAACTGCAGTAATGTTCTTCTTGTCGAGATTGATATAGTTTATCGGGTCTTCGCAGTCAAGTCAATTCACCAGTTCTTTTTCGTCTGCACTTGTGCTGACAATTGCCACCGATTTTGGGGCTTACTACCTACTTCTCTGAAATAGCATCCCCCTAATGTCCATGAACCTAAAGCCCCATGAGTTATTGCATTACAAAAAAACATTGCTACGTATCCTAACAAATGGGCATAAACTCTAATACAAGTGAATAGTGGTTTCCCAAGCTAAGCCTAAGCTAAAATTTTGGAATCTATACGCCATGACACCATTCAAATCCTCTTATAAATAAAATTTTCAAATGATTGTGTGAAGTCCTATAACACCCCAAACATAATCTCGCATCAAAGTGACAAGATATGAGAATGTACCATAAGAGTGAAGATGACTACTTGACAATTTAGATTTAAATATTTTGAGACTTTGAGCGGTCATCGGTCGATCCAATTAGGTCCAGTCCCAACAAGTTGCCACAACCAAATTTCTTGAAAATGATTCAGGTCTAGGCCCGGGACAATTGTAAGTCCTCTATAGTGTCATAAAATTTTGATACAACTGACTCTTCAGCACCTTCTCCCTTCCGTTTCAATCCCTCCAGCCAAAGATAAGCTGACGGATGGCATAGGCCGCCTAGGTAGCCATTATTCCCACCCAGATAAAACAAATTCACGCGAATGGGGATTACCTCGAGGGCTTCTTGCCACTGCTTCTTCTGGATCTTGTCAGTGAGGGTCTCGGTGACGGTGGGCGCCCACGCCTTCGCGGCCTCACGATCGTCGGACTTCTTCTTGATGTTCTTGATGGGGGTCCTCCTGGGCGCCACCAGCGAACCATCCGGTAGCCCCGGGAACTCCCCCTCCTTCCAATGCCGCTTCCTCGCCCCATCTTCCCCGTCTTGCCGCCGCCTCTGCGGCTGTTTCGTCGGAGGAAGCAGATCGCGGCGCTGCCGACCAGGAGGAGAAGCTCGGGGAGGCGAAGGAGGAGAGAAACGCGAGCGGGGAAGCGGAGGAGGAGAGCGGCGCGATCGAGGAGCCCCGGCAGAGCCACCGGGCGGGGGTCGACTGGCGGAGCGCTGGCCGAAGGCGCAGCGGAAGGGGATGGCGATGGAGGGAGGGGAATTGTGAGAGGTGATGCGGCGGTGGGTAGTGAGAGAGTGGTGGACGGAGGACGAGGAGGAAGGTGTTGGTGTGGAGAGAGCCCAAGGCGCCATTGGTGGGAGTGAGAAGCGAGGAGGAGAGCCGGAGAGCGCGCTTTAGATATTTTAGACCCTATCCGGAAAGGGAAATTAATTTCAGCACATATACATTATTGAAGGAAATTCTTCCAATTTTAAAAAGGGATTTTTACCCAGCGGATCACTTTGTCAATTGCCTTCACGATCTTTGAAATAATATAATTCTCCTCTTGACCCTGTAAACTTGCCAACTCTTACCCTATGAACCTTGTGGTTACTCTGTTTGAAGCTCGCGAGGGTTCTTGGGGTAATTTATAGGGTCGATACGGTAATTACGTTATGCAAAAGGTCGTGGAGGTGATTGGCAAAGTTTTTAAGGTCTGCTGGGTAAAAATCTCTTTTAAAAAACAGTATTTATCACTTGTGTTGTTCCTATCTTTGCACTATCAACTATCCACTTTTTTTATATAAGTTGTGCCCTTATATTTTTAGGGTGTGTTTGGTTGAAAGCTTTGGGGGTTACCTTTTAAAACTCAAATCCTTAACCTCCTTGTGGGACTCATCAAAGTCAACACTCTCTCCTATTTAATACATCAAATAACTCATTTCTCTTTCGTCCATTCAACAAAAAATAATATAGTATGTCATATTATCATCTAAAAATTATAAAACACTCAACTTCTACTCATGTTTCCAAATCATAATACAATCAAATCACAACAACTACTCACTTTTCCAAACTCCATCGCAATCACATCGCAACGAACCCTCGCAACCTCAAACCCTCTATTCAAACACTAAAAACAGGTTACCCCGCGTTCGGCAATCCACTATCCCAACGCACCCTTATAGAATCCGCACTTCTGCCCTTTTGTAATATCGGTTATGTCCCTACTCTACCTTAACAGAAGAAGAGAACTGTGAATTTTGTAAGAAGGTAGGACATAACTGATAGTGCAGAAGTTAAGAAGGATATAATTGTAAAAAACCCCTTTAAAAATGCAAATTGATCTTAAATATCAAACATAAAGTCAATACAATATACTAGTATCTAGTAGCAGTACTGAACCCATGCAATGTAAAACTATGTAATCATGTTTTTCGTCTTGGAGATAAGTAAGATTAATTATGCTTGTATAGGATGATTTGTCAATAAAAAGTTTACGCATTTATTTTATAACATTTATATCATATATGATAAAAGAAAACATAAAGTTTTGGTATATTATACAATACACATAGTTGCAAGTAAATCTAAAACTATACTTCTAACATGAACATATAAATGGATACAAATTCGAATATATACATATATAAAACGGTATTCAAGTATGTAACTGTTTATAACTTATACGTATATGAATGTCAAAATCTTTATAAAATGGATGTGGCAATGGATTGGGGGTGGAGATACCAATATCTTTTCTGTTCGTACAAACAGAATCCAATATTGCATGTAACATGATGTTAAACTAAATCCAATTTCTAGTCGCTCACTAATGCCCCTTTCTCCCATTCAATTGTTACATCAACCTCTCCTTAGGAATTCCCCAGTTCGTCAAAGCGACGGGTTTTCTTTTTTACTTGCTTTGTAGTAGACGAGTGGCGGTGGGATGTAAAAAAGTTTCAACTATACATGAGGGCAGCCTTCCTCCTTAGAGGGAAGCGTCCGCGCAATCAGGTGTGGACGAATTGGAATAAGTACGAGAATGTCGGCTTGAGGAAGACAAACATTGGTGAGAATCCAATGTCCCGAAAACCTAATGTCTCGTTCGGTTCGGGAATAAGCAGGAATAAGGATGGAGAATAAGGAGAATAATGGTCTATTCTTTGTTCGGCTGGAGGATAGGAAAAGGAGAATAAGGTGAAATAAAGGTAGGTAAGGTGGGATAAAGAGAGAAATAAGATGGAATAATAGGGAATAGTCGTACCACTGAGAACCGTGTCGGGAGGAGAATTGGCCCCTTATTCTAGGGCTAATTCTCCTGCCAAACAGGGCCTAAGGGTGTGTTTGGTTCGTGGGTTATCTAGAGGAGGATAACATGTTTTTGTATTTGTGTCTTTGGTTGGTGGGTTAAGGGTTGAACGTTTTGTGTGATGTGATTGTATTGAAATTTGAAAAAGTTGGTAGTTATTATGATATGATTGCATTTAAATTTGAAAAAGTGGGTAGTTGTTGTGATGTGATTGTATTGAAGTTTGCAATAGTGAGTAGAAGTTGAGTATTTTATGATTTTTAGATGATATAATGGTATAATATATAAATTTTTTTATGGGGAGGGAATGGGCCCCACTAGTGGGTTAGGAATGTGGGGTTTGGGGGGTAACCCGTCCAAATTGAGGGATAACCCCCCAACCGAGCATGCTCAGGGTTCCTCCACAAGGTTCGTCCACGAAAGATGAGTACTAAGATCTTAACTTACAATGGAGAAAGATCACACGAAGGTTTATATGGAGATCCCTTAGTTTTCATACGCCATGATAAATGATTAAATCGTGAGAACAGAATACTCATGACAAAGACATAAGCTTCTAATTCTTCAAAAGACATGAAAAAAATATTCGACGATTTTATAATTCCATGAATATCATAGTTCAGAACATCTAGATTAAGATTAATAAAAAAATAAAATGATGAAACTTCATTTAAGCAATAATTATGTACTGTTTAATTCAAATGTCTAAGAGACAACCATCATAAATTGATTTTGGCACATAGTTAGCTAAGAACCATATGTTTGGCAGCACTTGCACCATTTTAGTAGAATATCATCTCAATCTCCAAGATGGATGAACAAAGAGACGTATTTGAAAATTAATTAGCAATAATTTGGAATGTTAATTATTTTTTAAATTGAAATTTCCAACTTGAAATAAGGGATGAATCGGTAAAAGTTTAGTACCATATTGCTCGTTATAGATTTTCTATGGACTTATATATAAGTCTTCCCCTTAAGTTATTGTAGCAAAAGAAGAGTGGCCACACACGCGCGTGAGCGTTTTGCTTCGGATTCCAGTCGTTTTATAACATTGGCACTCTAAGGTCACGTTCGGCTGCTGGGTTTTCTCTTGGGAGATAACCCACATGCTGGTGAGGGTTATCTCGAGGATAACCTGAATGTGAGTTTGGGTGTTTGGCTGGTGGGTTTTACTGTTGAGGGGGTTTGCTGTAATGTGACCGTTACTAAAATTTGGGTTAATCATTAGTTGTTGATTGATTTATTTATAGGAGTAGAGGAAATGTTTTTCTTTTTTGCACTTTATTTGCCCTCTGAAACTTCATTTTTCGATTAAGGACTTCGTTTCCCTGGTAAATCCCTATTGTTTTGTCGAGTGGAAATCGTTCTATATCCGTAGAATTTCTGATATTAACTCGTATGTCGAATATATTGGAATTGATAAAGCGATTTATCTTTGCATAAGTAGTAGGTAGATGTTTACACCAACGCTAGGAATTTGGATTCCATAGAAGCAACTATTGTTCCGGATTTTTTTAGCAGAGACGTGTTGTTTCTATGTCTTAAACTCAGTATACAGTAATTGGAGTTCCATAATTTGAAGCATAGGTACTTTTTACGTTTCGATTTCCATCAAATGTTTGTAGTTTGGATATAGGGAACTGGTTGTGGGCTTGTTTAAGAACGAATTTAATATTTATGAAGTCGTTGCAAACTAAAGAAAATGTACTCGTTCATCACTGTCAGTCAAGCATCTTTTCCAGCAGATTGCAGAAACTGTCTACTTATTTCGTTAAGTCATACAATGCATTTCTTAAAGAGCTACGGAACTATATGCTTGTCAACCACAGGCTCCTCAACAGGATCATAGGCCGAAGTCGAACCGCCAGAGAGGTTGATAATCATTCGTTCCATCTCTCTGGTCGATATCTCCGCCTGTGCTAGCTTCTCGTCCTTGAAATCCAAAGCCCACTCTAACACATTATGCAGATCTGCCAGGAACATTTTCTGAGCAGTCAGAGATTGGATAGTGGGAGGGAGCAAGGAAGCCTTCGCCATGTACCCGCACAGTCGCTGTGAAAGTAAAATAATTTTGGCATTAGTGTAAACCTTTGCTACAAAAATAGAAACGGAAAACTTTTTTCCTTAAGTCGATATAACTTACATCAAGAGGGCATGTGTACCACATGCATTCATCGACATACTCTAACCGACGTGACTCGTCAAACACCAGCAACGCAACCTCACCACACAAGCATATGCGTCCGTGGGAGAATGGAATGTCGAAACATAGCATGACCATGACCTGCTCGAAGAATGCCTTGCTTTATATTACTTGACGCATGTTATAAAGCAAACCACATCGAAGATAATCCAAATAACTACAAACAAGATATGACATGTCATTGACTTACTTGCAATGCATACGACAATTCCAAACAAAAATTACAAAGTAGTAACGATCATCATTTTACAACGTCAGACATTAGGACAACTCCGTAGCCTCCTCCAAAATATCGTCAAATGGATTGTATAACTGGTCTTCCATCTACAAGAAATACATTTGACGTAAGGAATTGACAATTACCACGGGTGCTGGTAATGCGGAATAATACATACAAACATATAGGCATCAAAGGAACATAGTAATACGAGTACTTATCGAAACTCCCATGCGCGACTTACATCCTGCACTGTTTTTTACATAAGGATGGAAAATACTTGCACATTCAAGTTCGAAAAAAGTTGTCCATACACGACTTACCTACTGGCCTGCCAACTTAAATAAGGAAATAAAACTGACAACGAGTACACATTAAATAGTCCAAGTGTTCTACATTTTAATTGGTCCATGAACAGAAAATGCTAGCAGGTGATTATAAATAGGGTTGCATGTGAAAATGAGCATTCAAGGGAGGGGTCAAGGCAGTCCAAGGACATGGTTAACCCATGCTTGGAGGTACTCTGGGTCATCCTTGACCGAACGGAAGAGCTCCCTCCTGGTTGGGTGAGTCAAGGTATCAGGCATCTTGATATACCCGGCTGGGGAGAGGAATGGGCATGCTTCCCTCAACTCCCTGAAATCCAAACGGGCATCCTCATCTTGCTGTCATCGATGTGCCCCTATCCTTTCCTGAGTCATCTCCATGAACTCGGTCATGTCTGGTGCTGGTTGCTTTCCGGACCCACTCCTCTTCCGCTTAGATCCGGATGATCTCTGTTTAGGCATACTAGCAACGGGAGGTGTGGGCACCTCGTCCACATCCTCATTAACGGTATTTCCATCGTCACCCTCCATGATGTGCTCCTCCTCGGTATTGTGTGTGGCCATCGGAGCACGCGAGGAGCTGGCATAACATACAGTTGTGGTCCCCTTACCGATGAGGTATGACACCTCCTCGAAGTACAAGAAGGGGCGTGTACTGTACTTGCGATAGGCCTCACCCACCTATGAAATGCAGCGTCACAATTAGACATTGCTAACTACTACAATTGGATTTTCGATGACAGTGTAAAGGGCAACATACCTCCAACAAGGGTATTTCATCCGGTGCGATTGGACGATTTGCGACGTTGTCCTATCCCTAACCAGACTTGCCCCGTAGGTACTAATACGATGCATGCTCCTTCTTCTAAATCTTCCAACGAGATTGTATTTGATCTTTTGTGTAACATAGGACTGCTTTCTCATTGAATTGGCGTACGATTCCATTCCACCCAGCGATGGTGAATGACTTCTCACTCCATTGATTCTTATCTTGGGCTTCCAGCATACATTGGATTAGGATCCGGTCGTAAGTTGGCGTCCAGTTGGGTGCCCTCGTTGTGGAGACGTTCTCACCCACAATCCCATCCGCTGGGGCCTTTCCGTTATATTGTGGTAGCATTGTTACCCTAGCCAAAGCTTACATCCAACAACATACTCGTATCACGGAAATATATAATTAAGGGATGTGCTGCACATATATGAAGTTTAATTATTCTTATAGCAGCTGCGACATAACATGCAGATGATTCTCACTAATTACAGTCGAGACAACAATTTGGAGTGCATATTAGTGAACCTACAACAAGGCAAGGGTGATTACTGTAGGCCATATGAGGGTCTTAAATTGCCATCAACCTCCATTGTCTCCTATCCCCAGCTTTTGGGAATGCTTGCAGGTAATGTAGCACCAAACATTACATATCAAAATAGAAGTCTTTTGTATAGACATTGTGAACACAGAACTTCCCAAAAAAATAAGCATTGTTTAGGTTAATGTTGAAGTTACAAAGAAGACCCTCTCCATCTCTCTATTACTATGTTAAAGCATTCTACCTTTTATTGCAATTTCCTGGTATAATTCATTACCATATTATCTCTGCAATGCAACCCCACTGCTAACTTTATCACAATATGTATCGGCATTGCAAGTGTGAAGTACTTGCGAACCGCGGTATTGATGGCTACCAAGACATGGATCTTCGCACACGAAAGCGGAAAGACATCCTTGTGATATAGCAATGCCGATACATGTACCTTTGGATCATTCACATTCGAAAGGTCTACGATAACGGAGTATAGATCCCAATCCAAATTCATAAAATGGCAATGCTATCACATGATTACTAATGCAACCCCACCCGAACGATTCTAGCAAAATACACACATAAACCTACTGAGTCATACCCCACAATGACAATCGTTCATAAAATCAGCATGTATTTCCCGATGACAAGGCTAATGGAGAGCGGAAACCGCTCACAATCGTGAAGACCACCCTAGAAATCGACATCGCCCTGCAAGGAAGTTGCGGTCGACCGGGATTGGACTCGACAACCCGATACGGAAACGCATGGATTTAGGGCGCATTGGACATATCGGAGGGTGACAGAACGTGAAACCTTGCCCAAAACACTCCGTCGAACGACCCCACACATCAGATGGTAAACTGATCGTCGAAGAGGTTACCTCGTCTGTTGGTCGGAGGTTGCCTCCCAGGTCTCGTTAAGGCTGACCGCCTCGGCTAGATCGTGGAACAGGGGATGGAGCTCGAGCGTCAACGCGTACCTCCAGTCCAGATCTAGTCGACGCTGCTTCTTCCTCCAGCCCGAGATGTGCGAGCAGCACGATTCCGAGGACGGCACCATGCCAAAGGAGAAAGAATGGACGACGAGGGGTCACAAGAGGAGACGTGCCGTGCGCAGGAGGGCATGTATGACCAGTCGCATCAAGGAACAGGGCGAAGAATGCCTGGCCTTTGAGGAGCACTTCGATCACGAGTTTGCGGGGAAAACCCAGTTGGTCACCCGCAGGTTTGGGGGCCAAAACCCGGACCTTACCGGGTTACCCCAGCACCTGAAGGCCACCTAAGGCCTTGTTGGTTTGGAGGATAAGGGGGGATGGAATAAGGGGAATAAGCTCTCAACACGGTTCCCTGTGATACGACTATTTCCCATTATTTCATCTTATTCCACTCTTATTTATATCTTTATCCCACCTTACCTACCGTTATTTCACCTTATTCTCCTTATTCCTATCCTCCAGCCGAACGGAGAATGGACCCTTATTCTCCTTATTCCTCATCCTTATTCCTGCTTATTCTCCTACCGAACGGGCCCTAAATGATGGGGATCAAACAAGCATCGGTCTCTTTTATACTCTTTCAATGCAACCTTAAGCCGATAAGTGTTATTCATTCTTATCTTATGTGCTCTCTTTTTACCACTGATGGTTGCATGTTCTGCCATCTGTGTTGTTATTTGAGGTGCTTTTGAGGGGTGATCATGTCAAAGTATGTCGATGTCGACGGTGTCTACAGTCATATCCTAGGAGCATATCACCAGGCCCCGCACATTGGAGTTGTGGGATGGTATTCTCTCTAAAGATAGTTCATATAGATGCTTCGATGCTATCTAATCTTATTGCTGCATATTATAATGATTGTCTGTAACTGGATCATGATTATATTCAAATTGATCTATAACACTATTAAATCATGTTGATCTTGAATATTATAGCTTATATTCATTATTATTGACTATGTTAACAACAATCTTGAAAAGGATATCCAAAACCATGATTAAAAATACGTTGGATACAATGTCTAAATTGGAGGTGGATATGCTTTGTATATACCAAAAAATCCCACGGTCAAAATTTAAAGTGTTAAAAGCATTGCATGTGGAAATAGAAAACACTACAATCAAGAGCCATAAGGAGCAATCTATATGGAAGGAATGCGTAAATATGTGACATGGTTGCATATCATTCAACCATGCGTAAATATATGATGCGTAAATATATGACATGGTTGCATCTTGCTGGCTCTGTCCATCACGTTGTTTGATGCATATCATTCATCCATGGGAACTGAGAAGGAGTTTTGGGAAGAATTTGACAAGAAATATAATACTGAAGAGCTCGATAATGAGAAATACTCAATCGTAGCTTTTTAAAGTTTTTTTATAGCCGAGGAGAATATATTTTTTAAAAGGCACACGAATTCTTGCTCATGTCCCATGTGTTGGAATATGTCGACATGAAATTTCAATAGAAGTTTCAAGTTATCTCAATCATAGAAAAATTCCCCTAGTCTTGGTAAGACTTTGGTATGACCCTAAAATACAAGAAATTAAATATTTTTATGTATGACTTGATAGTGACAATTATCGCTGAGGATGGATAGAGGAAGCAAAAATACATGATCCATGTGGATGTACATGCCAAGATTATTTTTATCACCTCGAAGATCAAAGAGAAAAGGGAAAGAGTGCTAAAAACAAGGACAAATTAAATCCAATGGCAAGATCTAGGAAAAAAGTGAAGGATAAATTATGATGGCATGTTAATCATGTTCGGCATTAGAAAGAAGGAATATACATCATTAAAAGCCATGCAGAAGCTTACAAAAGGGAACTTACAAGTGAATATGGTCATTAAGATATTTGGGGCTAGTGAAGGGTATGTGCCAGTCAGTATGTACTAATGTTATATTCACGACCTAAATGAATCGCTTGTGGATACTGGAGTCAAACGACATTTGACATATCTATTTTAACAGATATGTGCTTCTTCTTATCGAACTTTTAGCCGTGGAATTGTAAAGATAAGGAATGACTCTAGGTCAAGATGCTAGGTCCCAGAAAAGTTGACTTGAGGTTCTCCATTAGACCACCATTTATTCTTTAAAAATACGATTCCTATGTGAATTACAAGTCATCTAGTGGCATCACGAGGCAACATGTCTTTCCCTTCCACTCTCCAAGTTGTACGTAAACATTTTCCGTAATGTAAATCTGGAGAGATTTTGAGTTTACAAGCTTGACAAGACACTGATTAATCTAACTTCCCTCGCTTCAAAGAATCACTAGTTTGATGTGGTCCATGACATGTGAAATAACCATTTTTCTTTGGATTGATTTGCCTTTTGAACGAGTCCATACCCTCTTTAGGCATCTCAGCCTTTCCAAGCTTCCCGAGAATTCCAATACTCTTGTCCTTTAGCGATCACTCTTAACCATGTTTGTCTCTTTGTTCACAGTGGTAGGGTGTACCTTGTAGTCGACCAATGTGTTGGTCTTGGTGATGGTCGCTTGTAGGTCCTCGACTTCCTACTGCCTCAACTTAGTCCAAACCTAGTTTTGGAGGCTCATCATGAAGTTGAAGATATTGTTTTCCTCATGCATGCCCTTAATATCTTTCAACAATGAAGAGAATATCTTGGCTTACTCACGAATAATCCAGGTCTACTTCAGCCTTTAGAATGCCTCAAATGCAAATAGTGGGCAGTAACGACTCCTTGAGCTTCTTCATCAACTCATATCAGATAGAGATGATAGACCTTCTTCCCTCCGAACGACTTGACCACCATAACAATGGACAAGTTTGGAGAGGTACATCATTTCTAGGGTCATCTTCACAATATCTAGGTTCTTGACAACCTTGAAGTACACCTTCATGTCCACAATAAGTTCTTCCAAGTCATTTTCACTTTGAGTTCTTGAGAAGGACTTGGGTCATGGGTCCTTAATGAATCTCCATTTCATCACCTTTATTTTATCATTTTGGTCTTAAAAACCCTAGCTAATCCATGTATATAGCGTTGTTTTGTACAAATTAACATTCATAATTTATTCCATTTATTACATATAAAATAATGTTTTTGATGCCAAAATTATAGAATAAAGAAAAGAAAAGAAGAATAGTAAAATGCCAGATATTTTATGACCCTAAACCCCGAGACCTGTGCATCTTGATGATTGGGTCGACAAGGAATAAAGTAGGGGGATAAGGGCCAATAAATCAATAAAAAACTCATTATTTTATTCATTGATATTGCATTTTTGGGATCCATTTTATTTTCGATTTTTTACGTCAAATAAAGAAACTTTGCACATAAAAGATATAGATAAAAATACAAGTAAAAATACAAAATTGATTTCATACAAAAAATAATATACAGTGTACAAGTTATACTCAAAATAAAAAGTCGAAATTCCAACTTCCAAGACTCATATCTCGTAAATAAAAACTCAAAATGTATCAAAAACATCTTTCATTGTATATAACCTTTAATAATCTATTTAATGAAGGCGGTTTCATATTTTTTAGAGCTAAGGTATGAAAGTTAGGTTTTGGACCCCATTGTATAGTTTACCTTCATAAAATATTCATTTTATTTATTATTTATTATTTTTATAATTTCATAATTTTATAATTTTGTAAATATTATTTATAATACATGTACATATTTTGAATAGAATAAAAACATAAATAAAATACAAAAATAAAATAATACACTAAAATACATAGATGAAATACCCGTACTTATACATATATAATTAATACCCCTATTTATTTAAATGTAAATATTATATCACAAAAATAAAATAAATATATTTATATATATACACATAAGTTATAAAAATATAAATTAAGAAAATAAAATAATAAAATCAAAAATACAAAATAAAAATGAAATACCCAAAACATAGATAAATATACCTATAAATAAAACCCTAAAAATTAACTTGTAATAAATAAACTCAAAAAATAAATAAAAATCATATTAAAATACTACAGAAAATAATTAATATTTTTAATTTTATAACTTTAATTTAATAAAATCAACTATTATTTATTATCGAAATTTAAATTAAATTTGGGCAAGGTTTTTCCTAGTTGGTCCATGTGGACCAACCAGGTCGCTTCGCCAGTCGACCTCGTAAACTCTCTAATCGAGGTCCTAGGTCTGTCAAACCTAGTTTTGACCCACTCTTCTACATGGCCTGAATCTTGCGTTTTTGAGAAGATTCCTCTTCCATTTTTCTTCCATGATGCAACATAAACCTCCTCCGATCCTTCTGCCCATTTTTTAATTGCTTTGGACCCCGTTTTGACCACCCGTTTCGTGCTCTGGATCGAAGCTGGTGACAGGAGCTTCTCCAGCCGATTACAGCGATCCCAAGAGAGGTTTGAGGCGCATTCCGCCATCTCCGCTGAGCTCCACTGCTGTGAGGTTCACCTTGCAGCTCGGTTACTCGGGGTATTCTTTTCCTTGTTTTCTTTGCTTTTTCGATTATTTTAGGCCTAGCTTTCATTTAATGCATTTAGATTAGTTTTTCATTGAGTATTTTAGCGTTAATCACCACCTTCCACTATTCCTCCACCCGTTTTTGACTGTCACTCGACTCGCCAGCCACCTCATTCCTTTCCTCTCTGCCTTCTCAACGCCCGACGCACCCTCAACCACCTCGTTGTTGCTCAGAACGAGCGATCTTGTCCATCCTCTTCCGCCATTCACTGGAGGAACCCCATCTCAAGCACCATCCGCTCATTCTCCCTTCTGGAGCTCGCCCGAGATTCGCCCCATTTTTGTGAGCTAACTCATGCAAGAAAGAACCTAAAAGGAAACCTCTTTGAGGCTCATTGAGGTAGGAAGAAGCCCCTAGTTCGAGGTGCTCGTCGGATGTCATCGAGACCTCGTGCACCCATTATAGACCCTCCACCGGTGCGGGAGGATCCCGAGAAGCTATTGGAGCCTTTTGCAGTGATCCAGGTGGTCGGAAGCCCACGCTACATCCGATCGAAGCTCGGAAGAACGAGCGTTCTTCCATGTTCTTCCAAGCATCCTCCCAGTCGTCCGTTCACCTTCCGTTCATAGATAGCTCAGCTGTCGTTGGATACTCTTTGTCTCAAACTTCATATCAACCGTTGAAATTTGATCCCAACCATCTATCACGAAGTATCATCAGCAACTGTGGAGGCAACGCGTGGCAAGTGAGTGGCCCTCAACCGTTGCGCCTTTAGGGGGTATTTTGCACTATTCACCCCCACTTTTTGTATTTTAAATTTAATGTCCAAACTTTCATTTTCCATTTTAATATATTTTATATTATTTGCAAAAGAACCCTCATAGTTTTCTTATTTGCAATTAAGTCCAGTCCACATCACGTCATGTATCGTCCCACGTGAGGCATTTTTGCATACAAGCCCTTACAGCTTTTGTTATTTCTTTTTAGCCCAAGAATTTTTAATTCCAGTTATAACCTTTTGGAAAATTGCATGTGAGCCCTGGACTTTAATTTTAATTACATATATGCTCCTGTCAGTACATGAATTTTTATTAATGTTCTTTATTTATTAAAAATATCATTTGTGCTCCAAAAATTCTCAAAAAAATAGGGTTAAGCTCCTATCTACACATACTTTCATGCCACATTTTTAGATCCGCAATTTAGGAATTGTCCTATTTTATAAAAATAAAAAAGAGCACAAATATTCCCTATTTACAATATAAAAACCCAAAAAATATAAAAATATTTTGAAAAAATCTCAAAAAAAATATTTTGTTTATTTAACTATTTTGAGCCTTCAGACCGAAAAGTACTTAAAATAGAAAAAGAAAACTCATAAAAATTAAAAAATTCCATAATTCTTTATAAAATTATAAAATAAACTCAAATTTTTTTTAAAAAAAATCATATTCGATTTTATAGTTTTCTTTATATTATTATTTATCTATTAAAACTGATTTGAATAATTTTGGATATTATTTGGAAGTTTTAATCTTCATTTCAATTCGGCCTATTATTATTTCCCTGATTTGGGATATTTTTAACTTTAAAATCCATAAATAATAGTAAAAATGCTTAAAAATCACAAAAATAGTATATCTAAAACCCCAAAACATTTTACTTTATGTATTTTATTCATTTTTATTAATATTTGTAATTGTTTTAGCTTATATTTTATATATGCATATATCCTTATGTAAGCTTTTATTATATATTTAAAAAGAAAAGGAAATTTAAAATCAGGAAATTTAAAAAGAAAATGTAAAATATAAAATTAAAAATAATTAAAAAAATATAAAACAAAAATTCTAAAAAAATATAATTTAAAAATCTATATAAAGACATATGGACAAGAAGAACACACATTTTTGGAATTAATTTTCCCCGATCTCTTGTTTGCTCCCTATGTTCGACGCTCTATATATACTTACATCTATACACATATTTGTAGAGTTATAATAAATTTTAACTCCATGCATTTATTTTCATTGCTTGATTCTTAATTGTGTGTTAATTGTTGTTTAAGTTGGCTTTCATGTCGGTCACTTCGACGACTGTATTCCTGCCTTGTGTGGAACACAAGATCGTAAGATTTTCGACTAAAAAATAGTGCCTTTGCCGGGGAGCAATTGCACATAGATTGGGTTTATTTGATTTTGTCTTCTTATTTGTCTATATATCATTTAATTCCTTTTTATTTTTATTTGATATTATTTTGTGAATTGTTCGATCACCACTTCTTTGTTGACTTTGTTGTGAGGGACCGCAGATCGAGAAAGGCTCTTCTAGGAGCGCATGTGCACCCACGTGAAGCTGTGCCACTCTTCTGACCAAGATGCCATGAGGAAGTAGCAAAGGAATCTTGGATTCAATCCTTTTAGTCTTGGTACAAGGCTAGTGTAATTGGGGATGTGTTATATATTTCCCTACAATCGTGAGCTATTTTCTTTTGCTATCATTATGTACTGGTGATGAACATTTATTATGTGCAAGCAGCCCCGTGCTTTGGTATGGCTCATTGCTAGCGAATGCGACAGAACATTTACAGTTGCTAAGTAAGGGAAGATCAACCAGAGGAAATAATGGTAGGGATCTACTGTTTTACAGCTTCAAAGGAGGTTATTCTGAGGAGGTATTATTTTAGTTCATGATTGTTTTCGGTTAAAGTTTTACATACCATTGTTTTGGTTCTCCACTGATTTTGAGCTTGAACTTGTGAACACACGTACGACGATGATGATTGCCCACATTCTCGAGAGCGACTTATGTTGCGGCGTCGAACATGGATGAGCAGCTACTGTGGTGGTGTGGCTTAACCGATGGGCGCAACAACATTCAACGCATGAGGAAGTGGCTATCTGAGCGAAATTTTACCCACCCTCATTAGTTTTTATATTTTTGTCAAACTTAACGTCCAAATTTTAACAGCATCGTATTTTTGCAAACTTATGTAAAACTCCGCGGTATCATACCTTCTAATATTATAGAAATTATTTCATGTTTCCTGTGGGTATGAGGGTTGGCGATGGCATTGTTGCGTTGAGGTCGGGAAAGGACTTGCGAGCGTAGGTGCTACTGCCCCGATGATGCACTCCTAATAGGTGCTACTGCTGAAAAACCCTTAGATTAGCCTTCTCAATTCAACCGAATTAACGATTAAATTTAATGATATCATTTCACTCATAGCTACGGCTCTAACTCGATTATTTCCTCATCATTGTTGTACATCACAAGTCACATCAATTTGCTGACCGAGAATATCTCGGCCCTGAACTACCATAGCCTTAGAAATCTTAGGCATATTTCCCGGAGGAAAAGTAGCATCCAGTACCGGGCCAATAATTTGATCTAGATAAAAGAGCCCTAGTTAGTAGGCCAAAGCAGCAAGAATCCGTGAAAGGAAATCCCTCGTACTACTCTCGACGCAGTCGGGTAAAATCAGACTTATCAAAACCACTTTGATTAATATGTTAATTAAACGCAAGCGGCAAAATTTTTTATTTTACTTGGGCAAGTCCAAGGTCGAACTCAGGGAGGCAACTTTTCCCTTAGATTAATTTAAAGTTGATTCAGAAATTAGGTTTTCAGGAGAATATTTTCATGGGTATTTTTTTATGCAATAAAGAAAATGCAATGCAATCCAGATAAAAATTGAAGGTTAAAATGTAAAGTATAGTCAAATTAAGTCCAAAAATTATGAAACTTAGCCAAAATGTTAAATGCAATGAAATTAAGCTACTGTAGTTTTTTTTTTGAATTTTTCAACTCTATATGAATTAATTACGAATTAAATATGCATGCAGGGTGATTTTTACAAAATTAATTTTGATAAATATCAAACTAAATCATTTTCAGTGATAAAAATTATCCTAGATACTTCTATGTGAGATGAATCCAGGAAAATGACTAGACCTCAAAAATGATCAATTTATGACCTATTAAAAATCAATTAGCAAAACATCAACTAATTTATTAAGGTCTCGTTATGCATGCAAATGATGTGATTTTTGGGCACAATGTAGAACTCCTAAACTAGACCTATTATGAATTTTTGGTGATTTTTGGAGCAACAATCGATTTAACAATCAATTAAAGGCAAACGAAGGGCAAAATATGCTACTTTCCACTAAAAGAATTATATTAAATACCTCGAAGCTCACAAAAATATAACAAGCCTTCGTAATGATAAAATCTAAGATGTTCTACAGTATGTAATTTTTAGAATCAAGAAATGCTGCTAAATTGATGCTCAAATAAATATGCAAAGATAGGGCTATAGAAGCAATACATGAATAAAATAAAAAAATTATGCTAACAGGACATGTATGCAATTCCAACAAAGAGATGGATGTGTATGCAATTTTCCCAGAAAGACACGTACACCTCATGTGCTTCCTGGTAGGCGGGGGTATGAGTGGAATTTGTAGACAAGGCCAGGGTGTGTACGCAATTTTCCACAGCCGCACGCACTTTGCACGTGCGCGTGAGGCTCGGCAAAGCAGAAGGAGGCTCGTGTCCCGAGCCTACACGTGGCGATCTACAGCAGGTTCGGTCGAGCCCGAAGCTAATGGCAGGGAGTGAGGTTCGGCTGAATAAGGCTTGACCAAATCTGGGCCGCTCGATGAAAATCGAGCAGTGCCTGTACTGCGTTCA
Organism: Ottelia alismoides; assembly: GCA_037367405.1. Classification (NCBI taxonomy): domain Eukaryota; kingdom Viridiplantae; phylum Streptophyta; class Magnoliopsida; order Alismatales; family Hydrocharitaceae; genus Ottelia; species Ottelia alismoides. The sequence goes on along the minus strand of JAZKJV010001352.1, from coordinate 815,502 downwards.
ATGACCGCGGCGGAGGACATCGACGTACGGCGGAGGAGTCCCGGTGGAGGTCAACTGGACGAAGACCGGTCGACACACGATCAGCATTGTAGCAGGTTATGAACGGACCTCCTTCGCGAGCTGCTGGAGGCGAGGCAGAGGCTGAAGCGTCAGGAGCGCGCACGGTGGAACCAGGGCTCGTACGGGTCCACTGTCGATGGCGACGTAAGCTGGCGGCCTGGGAGTGGTGAAGGTTCATCGGAGTTGCTTCGAGAGAGGCGATGACGTACAGACCTGGAGTCATACGCAGAAGGTGGTTTGACCTGTACTCCTGTGATCCCCAAGCTCTTATGAAGCTTGAAGATGGTGGAGAGTCTCAGGCAGTTCGACATAAGTGTGCAGAGGAGGAGGTTCTCACTGCATGTGTCTACTATTGTTGGCTGTGATTAGTGTTGTGGACTGGGGCAAAGAGGGTTCGGCTGGTAGGAGGTAGAGTAAACGATGGAGTGGTGGTGCGATATGTGGAACAAAGGATTCGAGTGGGAACAAGGGAGGTGTGCAGGAAGGAGAAGAAAAGAGGAGAAGGAAGAAGAGAAGAAGAATGGAGATGAGAAAGGAGCAGAATTTTAGCTTTGATATACGCCTGGAACATGGAGGAGGGAAGAACCCTCTCCGATGATCCCTCGACTCCGCGACGGAGGGGGAGCTGGAGCAGCTCGGAGAAGAGCTGCGATAGGAGGACTTGGTCTCCTAGATCTCATCAGGACACGGGGTGATCGTCGCTCGATGGAGATGGCTCTCACTGTCATCGATGATGCCCTTTCCAGAGCTCTCTCCCAGGCCTCGAAGTGGCGGATGGAGGTCAAGGCGGGCGACAATGATGTATTTATAGAAGGAGGTTTGGGGGTCCGGTGATGGAAGACGTAGGTTGAGTGGATGATTATTGAGCAAGGAGGAGGACATCGTGGGGCGAGTGATGCTAGCGAGAATGAGGAACGATAGGGCTCCGTCGTGGCTTGGTCAGATCATGGTGGGGGTGGGAGATGAGGTCACGAAATTAGGAAGGGGGTAAGGTGAAGGATGAGAGGTGGGGCGACGTGGGCGAGGGCGTCGGAGGTTGAAGGAGTCTCGGTCGTTGGATCTAGCAATCCAACGGCCCAGAGCGGGGCACTAGTGAGCGGTTAGGATTAGATCAGGGAGGCAAGATCGAAAGGTTGGAAGGAGCGCCACGTGTCGAGCTGAGAGTGTGGAACTAGCGAACGGTTGCGATAGAATCCTGAGCCTGATCGAAGGGTGGACGTTGGTTGCAGGAAGGCACGACTGCGATGGAAGGGAAGGAAAATGATCGAATGGTGTTGGAGTTGACACGTGGCGAGATGTGGTGAAGGCGGGAATTAACAGAGGGGATGAAATCATGGGAATTGATCCAAGGGCTGAGATTAAAGGTGGGAAGAAGCGGCTGTGATGGAGTCACCTGGAAGCGATCAGACAGTTGAGAATGGAGGTGTGTGGCATGCGAAGAGATGGGCCGCATGGTGCAACCTGAAGGCGCCACGTGGCCCAATCAAATTATTCAGACGAAAATTAATAAAAAGAGGGAGGAGATGGCTGAATTTGGAAAAACTCAAAACATAAAAGTTGTACATCTCATTAGATCTACAACTTTTGTGTTGACCAAAAATGGAGAAGAGGTCAAATCAAGGAAGAAAATACAAGGGTAAAAATGCTAATAAGTATAATATATAATAGGGGCTCAAAACCTAAGTTTCACATACGATCTCCGATTTTAATGAAATTGGTCCTGTTTTTAAGGTCCCCGAATGTATATTACTTTAAAAATGAGTAGACCTAAATCGGACACTGTATGAAAGAGATATGCTCATTTTAAGGCTCCCGGTTTCAAACTTGGACTCAGGTTTTATTGGTCAATTTTACAAGTTAGTATTTTTTTGATATTTTTCCATAATTGTTAGCAGTATATACACTATAGAGTTGATTTTATTATATTTAGAGTTAGTACAAATCAGATACATATATGTTATTTACATGTGATTTTTACAAGTGAATTTGGCTTTTTATTTAATGTGAATATGAATGTTAAAATGTAGATATTATTTATGCATGCATGAATGCTAATTATGCAATATAAGTGGAAATATGAAGCTAATTACTCCGGAACAAAGCTCTATTTTCAACTTTCAGAGTGATGAATCACAGATTCATCAACCGCCGGATGATGCACTCCTAATCTTTGAGGATTCGCGCAGACACGAGGACATCGAGGATATATTGTGGTACACGTGCCCTAAAGATGTAATAAATATAATTAAGAATGCATACTTATATTTATTTAATCACGTATTATGCAGCATCAATGCTTTTTCTTCTTTTCAGATACCGCACATATATAAAGTCAAGGCGTCAATTTTGAGGCTAACGTTCGAGTCCTTGACGACATAGAAGGTGTTCCTGGTCGGCATATTACACGTGATGGAATTTTCTAAAGAATTCCATATTGAGAATCTGTAAGAAACATAATGTCAACAAGAGTAGAGATTGATTGTGAACTTGACAGGCGGATCAACTTCGACACATGACCCAATCGACAACCCTATGTGTAATAAGCATGTGATGATATAAACCATTCCATATATTAAACTTTGTATTGTTTATGTGGAATTTGAATTTATAAAAGGGATATTTACCCCCATGAACCCTATAAACTTTATAAATTATCTTCTTGACTTTTGAAACAACATAATTCCCTCCTCGATCCCTTAAGCTTGCAAACTGTCACCCCATAAACCCTTCGGTTAATCTGTTTGAAGCTCGTGAGGGTTCTTAGGGGTAATTTACAATGTCTATGGGGTAATTACATTGTGCAAACGATCGTAAAAATTATTTACAAAGTTTATAAGGTTCGTGAGATAAATATCCCTTATAAAAAAATTAGATCCATTGTTCAATTATGGAAATGAAACTGTAGTATAAGGAGCTAACAATTGCAAAATTCAAACCTTTTATAATTTCCAGTAACCACTTTAACTAACTTTCAAATCTTATTATGCATCCTCTTTTGCCAGCCGAACATGGATATATCTCTATTTTATTATTCCTTCTTATTTTCGAACCGAACACTCCTTAACATCATATCGAAATTGATCTATTGACATATATACCATATCATGCCTTTGCTTGCAAATAATGCCTGTGTTAGAAGCAACAGTAAACCCATGACAACTCCAGAAGCAATTTCTCCCCCCGAAGACAAAACAAAATATCCATGTGCCCACTTGCATGCTGACTTCGTTGATGTATGATGGATGTTGATTGCAGCAGGACGGAGCATCCATGCACCATCAGCCACATACGATTTTAAAAAGTTTCCAAATTTCCTCTTGCTAAAATATTAAGAAAAACATGGTATATATCAAGGGTTGGCTATCGAACCTAACGAGTCGAGTCAGAGCTGGGTTCGGGCTCGATAAGCCCAACTGGACTCGAGCTCGGGCTCGGGCTCGATCGAGCCCGGCCGAGCTGACTCGAGCTCGGTGGGCTCGAGCCTATTCAGACTCGTTAAGGAAATATGTGTTTTTTTGGTGAAAGGGCATCTTGCCTAAGCTCAAATCCAAGACTTCTTTTTTACAGATCGTCCACCTTACCAGTAGGCCACCATCCAAGTTGTATATAAAAGTTAAATTATAATATATATTGTAACATTCTGCTTGTTAATAAAAAAGAAAAAAATACTAAATATCTAACTATAACCTAGATTAACATAGATAAAAGGTAGAAAATCCAAATCTACAACATAGTCCATCCAACATTGTTGTTACATAAACAATATAAACACATAATCCACCATTAACAATGTTGCAAAACTAATATAAATAAAAATTAAAATCATTGTAGTTTCACAAATAGAATATATATATATATTCCTTATCGAGCCCATTATTGAGTTATCTAGCTGAGCAGGACTCGATAAACTATTGAGCCCAAAAATCTAACTCAGACTCGACTCAATAGCTTAATGAGCCAAGCTCACGGGCTTTTATCAAGCCAAGCCCGAACATGATTCATCAAACCCTGACTCAATAGCCATCCCTAATATATCACACCTCCTTCTCAGGAGAAGGCAAACCTTCAGCAAAGACGACGGATATCTCCCAATTTTACGCCCCGACCAAATTTCAAAGACAGCATACACCCCATCCCGTCAGCATCGAACAGCCGCTACAGAAAGCACATGCAATTGACCACACACTAATGCACCAACATTGACCAAATATCTAATGCCTCAGAAGCGGCCGTGGAACGGCTGCTGCATGGGTAGCCGCTGGCCAACGCCCGCAACCCACTGCGGCGCGCCCACCTCCGGTTGCACCACGTTGGACCCGAACGGCTTCACGTCCTCCTCCTCCTCATCCTCCTCCTCGGCCTCGCCTCCGCCGTTCTCGCTCTCCACGCTGTCCGCCACCCTCTCGTACTCCGACCTCTCGAAGCTCCCCACCACCACCACAACCGGCCCAGCCGCCACGAGCGCCCCCGCCGCCACGCCGCCGTACACCGCCCCCTGCGGCCCCGCTACCGTTACCACGAACGGCCCCGCGCTCAGCGGCGGCGGATGGAACGTGCCCGAGAGCGCCATGATGCTGAAGCGACCGTGGAGGGTGAAGGTGTCGGCGGCGTGTGGATGGCGGAGGACAACGTTGGCGATGGCACCACTGCTACCGAGGATGGAGAGGCCGACGCGGCGAGAGCGGGCGAAGGCTGCGAGGGAGGAGACGACGTCAGCGCCGTTGGAGACCTCGAGGACGGCGGCGTGCATGGCGGCGGCGTCGGGCCTGGTTACGACGATGGGGGGCTTGGGCTTGTTCTTGGAGCCCGGGGGGCGGCCCCGAGGCCTGCGTGAGGGTGGCAGCGGCGTGATGGCAGTGGTGGTGGCGGGTTGGAGGGGAGAAGAGGTGGGGGTTTCCTGAGGGTTGTCGGGTACGTGGTCCGAGGGGGTGGTGAAGGGGGAGGTCGCCATTGGTGGGTGTTCGAAGAAGGAGAGGAGAGGAGAAAGGGAAGTGCAGTGCAAGTCTGCAACGTCGATGTCAAGTTATGTTCCGCGGAATTTGCGTTAAAGCCCTTCTCTGTTTGTATATATACGAGCTTGAAACTCGGGAGGGCGTAGAGCAACTTGCCCATTGGCCTTTTCGCTTTGCTTTGAGAAAAGGGGAAACTGGAAGGGGGTGCAATTGATGGGAGGGGAGTACCATGCATGCACAGCTTTAGAACTTGACATTGCATTGCAATGTTTGGCTTGCATAGAGAGAGAAACAGAGAGGGGATGTGGAGCGTTTGAACTGGGGGGCGAGGGAGCACGGAGATTGGTACAGAGGTACGCCTCGACGACCCCACCGCCATAATGGGTGCAGTCGGCTTTTGGTGGTGGTGGGCGTGGCCGCGTGGCAGTGAAAAGAGCGAAATGGGTGGGGGAGTGGGAGAGAAAAGGACCGCGTGGGGGCAGGAAGCGTTGCGCTGACACAACCGCCGGGAATCTACGGTGAAAATCGGGCGGAGAGGTGCTGCAGCAGTACTCGTCTCTGCTCATCTCCGTCGCTTCCGCTTGTGTTCGATGCCTATATCTCGTTTGCAAAATCTCGTGGACGCATGGGAACCTCCTGTCAGGCTCTCGCCCTATATACAAACGTAGGATGCATGATATTCGTTTTTCGCACCATGGAAGAGGATAATCTGCTTTAGAGGGGATTGCATCAGAGGTGTTATAATTCTCTTTATTTTAATTTTTTGTGATTTTAGTTCCAAAATCCAACCTTATAAGCCTGTTTGGTTGCTGGGTTGGGTACACTGGTGTGCCCAATGCCCATCCTTCCAACCCTCCTCACAGATTACTATTCACAGGGGTACCTCAACCCAACCCAACCCAACAACCAAACATGCCCCGTAGATTGGATCTTAGATTAACATTCTACGTATCTATTTCACTTAATTTAGAGATTATTGCTATTTTATCTTAATGGTTGAAGATTCGGATCTTTTTTAAATGGAGTTTAAGTTGCTTAGATCTTGACCAAATGTTTGACCATTAAGATAAAATAGCAATTATCTCTAAATTAAGTGAAATTTGGAGGATATGTAGAATATTAATCTAAGATTCAATCTATAACGTTGAATTTTAGAATTAAAAACACAAAAAAATTAAAGAGGATTACAACACCTCTGCTGCAATCCCCTCTACAGCATAGGATTCTCTCCCAAAGTTCAGCGGGTACTGGATTCGGATCTCGGCTTAGATAGGTGAGGAGCATGCATACACATATGTGTTTAATGGAGTTGTTAGGCAATCAGTTGGTTGTCCCAAAGTGTTGAGATCGTCGGATTATACCAAGGATTGATATTTAATGTATTTTCTTTAATTTCTAGAAAGATGCTACATCCTTTAATTGGACTTGCTCTTTGTAGCATCTTCTTCCTCACCGAGCACACCTAAAACCCATCCTATTCCGAACCTGCATCCTTCCTCCTCGACGACGTCATGATAACTTATAAGAAGGCAGCTCGGCAGAACATATGTGTTGGCTATAATATTCGATGACATGGACTCGTCTTATAACGATATTGGTAGATTTGCGTGGAGGATGAAATACATCAACCCTGGATCTTGGTATGAGTTCGAAACAGCACTGTATCATAATCCGGAGACTCGGCAAGAAGTTCATGCTAAAGTAACATTCTTTCATTTATTCTGAACACTCGGACCGTCGCTCAAGGATTTTAAGTACTATCGTTCGGTTCTGAGTATCGACGCTGCTCACTTGCATGGGAAATTCAAAGGACGCTTGCTCATAGCAACATCCATCGACAGAAATGAACACATATTTCCGGTTGTTTTTACGGTGGTGGAAAAATAGAATATAGATGCTTGGGAGTTTTTCTTGCATAAATTAATGTATTTAATCCAACATTATGGGATATGTTTTTTGAGTGATTGATGAATAGTCATTCATCTACTTTTATTCTTCTATTTTACATTTAAATTCCTATTAAAACACAAGTAAATACAACTAATTTGTACATATTATCATTCATTATTTGTCTATAAGCAGTGTCTAATTATATGTATTTAAATACAAAATAAAAGAATAAAGTAAAGAAAAAGAAAAATAAACAAAGTATCAAAGATATTGAATGACCTAAACCCTGAAATCAAACTAATATTGACTTGGTCGACAATGAATAAAGTATGGGGGAGATAAGGGTCAAAACTGTATATAGAAACCTAATTTTCATTTTTTGAACTAACCATTTTCCTTGATTTTATTCTTCATTTTATACACCTCAAATAATAAAATGATCGACATGAAAGTTGTACATAAAAATACATAAAAAAATTATAAAAATGATTGCACGTAAAAATAATGCATTGTGCAATTGTGACACATTGATGAAAAGGCCGCAAATCAAACTTCACAAATCAATATCTTCTCCATACAAGCTCAAAATTCATCAAACTCACCTCCATTGTATTCTAGATTTAATTATCTATTTAGTGAAGGTAGTTTCATTTAAAATGGAGATAAGATACAAAAGTCAACTTTTTGGGGTCTCATTGATTGTACTATATATCTGTATATTTTATTCATATATTTAATTATTTATATTTTTACTCTTATTATATTTTAAAATAATTGTATATATTATTTGAAATATATTAAAAATATAAATACAAAATAACACTATTAAAACATACTTAAAATAGATAGTAATTTAAAATTTATAGGTATAGTATACCCATAATGTACATACATATAATTATTTAAGTATAAAATAAAATCGGGAAAATAAATATAAAATTATATACATATGTATTTAATTATATTATAAATATATAAAATATGTATATATGATAATAAAATCTAAAGTAAAAAATAAAATTAAAATACTTAGAATATAGGTAAATACACCTATATATATATGCTTGTAAAAATTAACACCTAAAAAATCATGTTGAAAAAATAAATAAAATACCCATAATAATGCATAAAATAAGAAATATTTTTCATGTTTTGACTTTTTAATCAATGAAACCGTCTATATATTGAATTAATAAAGTCTTTTGTATATATTTTCCTGATTGGTGGACCAATCAGGGCTTGAAGATTGTTGACTTCGCAGTCAACTGTCCTTCCCCCATGTCTTCCTGTCAAAACTCTCGAGCCGCCCTCTTTCTCCTTTTTCTTACACCTCGTACTCTGCCTCATTCGACCGTTGACCTTCATGAAAAATCATCAACACCCCCCTCCATCACGCCATACACTTAGGTCCACCGTACATACACCCTATCAACTGTAAATTAACCATCGATCTTTCAAGCCTTCTGGTCATGCATATAAATAACATCCAATCTCCATTTTTTATTTTTGATATGTCTTGGACCCCCTTTTCCCCTTGAATCTCTTGGCTCGAGGTAGCAGCTTCGTGATAGGGAGTTGATCTCGTTGTTTTGAGGCGTGGAGAGGGAGTGTTGGACGCAGCATCCCCTTTATCCGAGCTTATCTCCGCTGTTGGCACTTCCAGGCTGAATCGCGACATGCTGAGACATATTTAGATTTTCTTCTTGCATTTACTTTGCATCTTAATTCCCCATTTAATTTACTTTTTATTTCATGTTTTTACTACGATTTCTAGTGTAATTCCTTGGAGTAAAGTCCGTTGGAGCTCTAGGCTCCATCCACTGTCCATACATGTGTTGCCATTGTTCCAACCCAACCACTATCTCATCATCCTCTCCTATAGTTTCTCCACCTCCAGATCCACCCAGGTCCCCTCGATCTGCTCCAGATCAAGTCTAATGCATTCCCTCTTCTGCAATCACTGGAGCGTCTCCATTCCTAATCATTTTTTACTTTCCTCCACCAATAAAAGTCCAGACGGCTTAGCCCGAGCTTTGTCCATCTTCTTATGCATGTATTGGCCCCTTAGGACCCTATCTATGGGGAGATCGTGTTCTGCTGAGGTAGCCACAGGTCATCAAACTCTCATGAGCTCCGAGCTCCCATCAATGGGACCCTGACTATTTTGACCTCACCAGCAGCTGGAGACCATCTCTACAATCACTTGGAGCATCTCAGTAGCGAGAAACATGGCATGAGCCCACCGTAGCGACGACTGAGGGAAGAGACCTATGGTGTTCTTCCCTGTGCTTGGGAATGAAGTCGCAATTATCCGATTAAGCTTGCGCCCCCACTTTTTTCACATCCGTTGGATCGAGCCCCCTCTACAACCGCCTGATCATGCCTTGGATTAAATCTGCACCCTCATTACCGAAGTGGTATGGAGTGATATGGGCCCTCCATTGGATAAGTAAAGTACATCCGGCCACAAAGGGTAAACTGCTAATGAGCCCCTTCATCTTTTATTTTTTTTATATTAAGTTGTGTAAATATTTAAATTAAAGTAATAATTTGTGGGTTAGTTGCAAGAAGGAATTGTAACTTTTCTATATTTACGATCTAGTCCTTCCACCTCACGTGCAGGGGCATGTGACGACCTGTAAATATTGCACATGTGCCCTTGATCTTTATGGGCCTATTTTAAAATGTATTTAAATTTTGTTATAATTGCAAATAGGTCCTTACCAGCTCAACATTTTTATTTTATTTATATTTATCTTTATAAAATATTTTTACTACTCCAAAAATTATGCAAAAATTTATTTAAGTACCTAACATATTATTTGATGACATATATTTTTTGCATGACATCTTAGATAATTTTCCTATTTATTAAATATACAAAAACATGTATTTTTATTCTGTCTAAATGTTAAAACCTATAACAATTATAAAAATCTCCAAAATTACCTAAAAAATATTATCTATATTATTATATTATCTCATACATATCCAAAAATAAAAAATACAAAATACAAAACCTAAAAATTACAAAACCCTGGAAACTTTATAAAAAATAGCAAAAATTAAAGAAAATCCAAAAATATATTTTTCTATTTGTGAATTTTCTACATTATGTATAATATTCATTAAAAATAGTTTTAGGTGAAATTTGAACCTGTTTATATTTATTTAATGAAAAACTATCTTGGATAATTAATCTATATAATGTTTTAATATATTTAATACTTAAAAATACATACAAATTAGCAAAAATTCTATAAAATACCAAAAATAGAGAAAAATATAAAAACACAAATAATAATTTATTTCCTATATTTTGAGTATAGCTATGTTTATTTGAAAATATAAAACCCTGTATATACTATATACTCTATATACTATTATAATATATTATTATTATTATATATTTTATTTTAAAAATACAAAAAAACTTTATAAATAAAAGAATTGAAAAATAAAAATATAAAAATATAAAATAATTAAAATTAATTAAAATATAAAAATATATAATTAAAAACTGACGTAAAAAGGGGAAAAGTAAAAAGTATAAAACTAATTATTAAATAGCAATATGATTAATAATTAGCCTACCTATCAATTTACTCTGTAGATTTTGACCTCTACACACTTGTCATTATACACGCATTTTGTAGAGCAATAATAAATTTTAACTATACTTTACATTTATTGCATATATTATTGTTGGTTAGTTGTTGTTGAATATCGATTAATTCGGGAACCGCATGTCGTGAGAGTAATCGATACAACGATTGTCAGATCCAACTTGCCGCATGCCCTCCAAGATCGGACCTCGGTACCCCTGAGCTCCTTGATTTCAACAAATGGACCAAGTCAATATGTCGACATTGGTAGATTCATGTGGAGGATGAAATAGATCGAGCACGGATCTTGGCACGAGTTCAAAATAGAACCGTATCGTAATCCCAAGACTCAACAAGAAGTTCCTACGAAAGTAGCATTATTTCGTTTATTATGGACATTGGGGCCGTCGCTCAAGGATTTTACGTATTGGTGTCTAGTTCTGAGTATCGACCAACTCATTTGCATGGAAAATTCAAATGCCACTTGCTCGTAGCAACATCCGTCGACAGAAACAGACACATATTTCTGGTTACTTTCCGGTGGTGGAAAAAGAGGATATAGATGCTTAGGAGTTTATCTTGCACGAATTAACATACTTAATCCAACGTGATGGGATATTTTTTTAGTGATCGTTTTCTGGGGCTCAAGAATTTATTACCAAATACTTTCTAATAGATAGCGGGCATTGTCATCAGTTTTGTATGCGACACATGCAAGTGAACATGCATCGAGGTGGCCATGACAAATGGCCGCATGGAAAATTCTATAGCGCGAGTGTGGTCACCAACACGCATGCCATAATAGGATTACGCAACAAATCCGTTATGTTGATCCAGAGGTCTATGATTGGATTATGCGTCAAGAAGCTGGGGATTGCATACGCTAAGCAATAAGTTTCAATGAAGGCCATCGTTATGGAAATAATACGACAAATCTATCTGAATGTATCAATAGTTTCTTGAAGGGTATGCGAGGCCTTCCCATATAGGAAACGATTCTGACCATCATTTATCGATTGAATACATATTTTGTGGCCCATCGTAGAAAGGGCGAGAGGACTACTGTTAAGTTAATGACAATGTCAAATAGTCGAAGAAAATATTGTGCTAGCACGTACATACGACGTGGAGCAATTTTCTCAAACTAAGGTCAATATTATACTTGACTATTGTTTGTGATTATTAGTGATCTTAGTGTACTTTTCTTTTAACTCATTTCAAATGTAATTGTATTCATGAAAGTTTTGATGAAAACTCGCTTTACGGTTCGCAAGTCAGTGCGCTTACTCGACAAACGTTTCTTAGAAACGTGTGTACCATCTACTAGTGCATCCCGTTGTGCTGTAGACGCTCCACCATAGTCACCACGACAACCACTTACTCACTTAGTGCAGACTCACCTACTTCATATGCTCTACCACGGTCGCCACGGGGCGTCCACGTTGAGGGTGATGTCCATGATTCTTACATGACATTTGACCTACGCAAGCTATTTGAAGCCCCTACAGGATACACCTTGGAGGAGGATCGATCATTGAATCATCTAGTTCAGTCGACAAACTCTCTGTTCACGAAATACTCACCGCAATCTATGCCCCCTACTATGGTCTAGAGAGCTCACAGAGTGAGACTTCTCTGCACACAGATGTATACGACAAGGAGGAAGATCTGTATGCCCAGTTAGTAGATATACATTGTATAATTACATCGAAGTACACACATCTAAGTGTACTACGTGGGGAGCGAGTATGACCAATGCCCTAACTTAGGGGCATGAATGTAGGGTGATTTTATTAAACTCGAGACAAAAATGTGTTTTTGTTGTAATGTTAGAAGAGATTACATATTCGGATGTAACTTTAATTTATTTAATTATAACGATGATGATGTTTTTCTCTATATTTTGAAAAAGTATTATATGTAATACTAAAATAAATTCATGATTAGTGTAATAATAATAAGGAAATATCGTATACTTTAAAATGGGCTATTGTTATTTTATTAATAATAATATATAAAATGTTTTCGTTAAACGATCGAGTGGGCGGAAAAAAGCAAACCATTCGCCGATCGACAAATGGTTTAAGGATCGCATTAATGGTATTTGTCTTTTGTGAGCACGGAAAGAGAGGAGGGCATCGATCAGCAAATCGTTTGCCAATCAGTACCTAACATGGAATTCTTGAGATTCAGATGTCATGATAGGGTATTTGGATGAGGGCATGCCCTGCCAAGGAAATTGCTCCCGTTCCTCCTCCTCCTCCTCCTCTCTCTCTCTCTCTTCTCTATCTCAAAATCAACCATCTCTCTCTATCCTCTTTTCTCTCAACACACCCATATATATATATAAACAAAATGATTTTCAAAAGAAATCTTTATAAACTAACTATTTTGTAAGAAGAGATTTTTCACACTCTATTTAGGATTTAAAGAACTCAGTTATGATGTCTGAGAAAGTAAAGAGATGTACTATATATATACAATTATAAGGTTATTTCTTATATTTTACGAAAAAAGTGACTAGCATATTTGGTTTTGTATTTAAATATATGTGTATAATAAATATAAATACATGTTATAATGTTGGTTTTTAATGTAGGAAATACAAATTTATATGGATAAATACTACAATGCTTGGAAAGTGATGATTTTACACATGCATATTGTGATAGATTGAAGTCATAATACTGGTATATGTTATAATATTAACAAATTAATTTAATAAGATTATACATTTCTATTTTATATTATTTTTTATATACTATACATATTTTATGTTCAAAAATATTTTTACATCTAAGCTTACAAATTAATCTTAATAGAGTAATTAGTTTATACAACAATTTTTATTTTCCGAAAGTATTGAAATATATATAGAATATATATCCAATTGATTGAATTTTTATCCATTACCGGTCACTATTTATTAATTAAATCGATTGTATTTTCTAGAATATCACGAGGTCCAATAGATAGTGAGAGAAGGTGACGTAAGATAAAAATGTTAAATCTCAATTATTTTTCCTAAAAAAGAATTTATAATCAAGATATATAATTCTTCCCAATACCCTAACACATATATTTGTATGTATATTTGTATAAAATTCCATTTTATTTTTAAAAATTATAAAAATAGTGATATCTTGATGTTTATATGAAATGAATAATAAAATAGAGGGAAATGTATATTTCACTCTTTTTTTGTCAAATTTATATACATTTTTCTATTTAGATATAATATAACATATCACTATCCATTCATATAATCTAAATATGCAAAAACTATATTTGATAATTTATTTGAAGTATGCATTCAGCCCATCACGACTACTAGTACTACCGCACAACTATAATATCGTTTAAAAAAACACAATTATAATATCACATGAGATTAGCGAATGACAAATATACGCTCAACGAAGTGTGTGTTGTATTCGTAACCAAATGAGGGTCAGTTGTAAATAAATATTAAAAAGGATTAAGCACAAATAATATAATAATTTTAACATACTTTGTTTATTCCTCCTCCTATACTCGTATATGTAAGGGTCGTTCGGTAGAGAAATAAGGAAAATGGATAAGGACAAATATGGAGTTATTTCTGTTCGATCTGTGGAGGGAGAGGACACGGATGAGTAAGGGGGAATAGTACTTATTGGTTATTCTCTTATTAGTAGGAGGGAGAGGATAAGGATGGATAGAGGGGCTATTTTAGATAAGATTGCTAGATAAATGATAGTTGCATTTTTTCTGTTGGCGGGAGAGGCTTATGATGGATGGATAATGAGGCAAACATTATCCCTCGCATTGACTCCAATACCAAAACGTTGACCGTATATAGAGGGACAAGAATTGAAGGAGTAAAGATGGGTATCATACCTTATTCCTCAAACGAACACCCCGTAGAGAAGATGCACGTGTGCATCCATACCTGACTTTGCAACCTAAATGGGTAACAAAGTGATGAAGCATGAGTGATCTGGTAGAGTAGAGTGTACATGCAGATATCAAGGCTCAAAGTTTATGGCTTGGCAGCTAAATACCAAGTAAAAATATTAATAAGAATGTGAAGCGTTTGGTCCATATTTGAAGCATAACAAGTAAATTTGGTAGGCTCCCTCTACATCCTATAGTTCTTATAACCTATAACTATGTAATCAAGTACGGTGATTTGGAAACAACTATATCTAGTACGTAGAGAGATTAGATCCCGAGCTTACCTCATGATCTCACATAGGTACCTCCTTATCATTCTATACTTAACCAATATATTTTAAATACATGGCTATAATTCATGTAAGTCCTAAAGTGCATACTTACAATTCATAACATATACGGGTATTTGTATAAGTAGGAGTAGACCTTTCACATGATGTCACACATAGGTTATAATAAACTTTATCACATAAACATAACATCACATATTTTCATTCTTGTTAAAGGTAATGACTGTTTATATCAAGTGCCGTATCATACTATCAAAATTTAGCAAAGTCGTATTGAGGAGCGGGAGTCTACTTCATGAAGTAGAAAACTTTACTTACTTCATGCTCTTTTTTTGATATTTTTTTATTTTTCTTGAAGAATACCACCATGGATTTACATCATTGTATCTCCCTAATATGTTGTTCCAATTTCGTCGGAAACATATACTCATATGCCCTCCATCTAGAACAGGTAATTTTAACGGTGTTAGAATTGTTGTAACCGATCTATTACTGATGGAGGGCATACGAGCCTCTGTTTCTGACAAAATTGTAACAACATATTAGAGGGATATAGTTATGAAAATCCATGACGGTATTTTTCAAAAAAATAAAAAAATTGTCAAAATGGGCATGAAGTAGGTAAGGTTACCTACTTCATGAAGCATGATCTCTTTCCTCTATTAGTATATATACATAGGTATTATAAACAATACATGAGTATAGGCATGAAGATTGAGAATTAAAAAAAACACCGAACGATATCTCAGGTAAGGGTGTAAATGAGCTGAACTTGAGTGAACCAACCTAGGCTCGGTTTGGTTCATTTATCATACTTTCAGGCTCGGTTCGGTTCGACTCGATAAAATAAAAATCGTAATCAGGTTCGGTTCGACTCGGGTAAGGTCCGTAAAGGTTCAGTTCGGCTCGATAAAGGTTCATTTTAGAATAAACATTGGATAATGACAAATATATACGTATTTTTGCATTAGTTGATGCTTTTTTGGTAACAAAATTTCAAAATTGTGTCATATACCATTTTCCTTACATTTGTATGGATCATTTGATTTTAACAAGAGAATCTTTTCACAAGAGATATTACTAAAAATCTAGCTCTCATTTGCCAACCATCAGTGTCTAACACCAACTTTCTAACAGTGTATCACAGTGTAAAGGTGCAAATCCCTTCCACTATAACCCTTTCATCATAAGGAACCATTTCAATACGAACATCAACATCATTGCATGTTCCTAAAACACAAAATCAACGCAAACTAAAAAGAGCGTAAAGTTCTAATGTCATAATATAAATGCAAAACCAACTGCGTCTCTAGAATATTGCCCCTTTCCTTGCGCCTGCGCGGCATGAGCCTGGAGAGCATGTGCCACAGCCATTGCAGCTGCCGAAGGGAGGAGGTGCGGGCGGACGAGAGGGGTGGAGGTGCGTGTGACAGCGCGGGCTTGCGACATGCGGGTGGGCGAGAGGGGAGGAGGATCGTGCGACAATGGTGAAACAAGGGTTTAGTTTTGGGGGTGTGGAAAGGGCAACACAGGTTGAGATTGTTTGGGTCCTCGAGGATTTGGAATCGGGAATAGAAATTAGAGTAGGGACCAGGGAGTGGAGTTTTGCGAAAATTAGGGAACAGCACCTATATTTTGATATTATATTTTTTTTCCTTATATAATATGTATATAATGTATAGTTTTATGTATGTATGTGCATATAATCGAATTTTTAATGAATCGAACTTGGATGGAGCTATGTTTTTGAGGTTTGGTTCGTTTATTTAATCGAGCTCAAAGTCATGTTCAGGTTCAGTTCGTTTATTTTCGAATCAAATCTGAATCGAACTTTTAGCAAGCTGAATCTGAGCGAATGTCGAACCTGAGAATTTTCGGATAGCCCTAACCTCAGGTGTAGATAATGCCTTGGTTAATTTTCATGTGCACCCCTACTTTTGTTTGATCTTCATTATCATTTTTTTAACTTTCTTCACATGAAAATTTTTCTCGATCATTTTTTTAACCAATATATCTTGAGTTTGTAATTATTTATTTGTTTTTCTAATAAATTATATATATATATATATATTATGGGAAAAGGGAAGCTGCATCCCATGGTGCAGCCAATTTGCTGCACCCGCCTCCCCCACCGTCCGATTGAATCCGAGCTCAACGGTGGATGAGCATCTAGCCCTAACCCGAGATCGCCCCCGCACATGCCTCTCCACCGCAGCCCTCACCTCCAACCCACCCCGCTGGTGCTCTCCCTCCGCGTGTGCCTCCTCTCTCCACCGCCCCCTTGCCCACGATGCCCCCCCCCCCCCCACTTCACGCTCCCCACCGCCGCCCCTCTCCTCCTCCCAACTCTCTCCCCCACGCGTGCGTGAAGCTGCTCGAAAACATATCCAATTACTGCTTTATTGTTAATAAAAAGGGAGCCATGGTGCTTGGTGCTACAGCAAGTGTTCCTACAAAGAGTTCCCCACACCAGACTACACTTTATAACTCTATTTCGATTGAAAGAATCAAACACATTCTTTATGTATATACTGCAGCTATCACATCCTCTAATTATATAAAGATCCTTGTAGACTTATGTTAGCAATGCAAAGTTAGAAATTAGTAATGCTACATGTTGTTGGCAAATGCGTGCATGCTGGAATCTGGGGAAAATTCGAAGATCAAATAAAGATCTTAAAACTTGAAGATCAAATAAAGATTAGATGATACTAATTACACTTGAATTTTTAAGGAACAAGTGATCCTGTAGAAATAGGAATGAGTGCTGAGTTATAAAAAGTCAAATTCAGCATTTAGTTCTTTTAGGCTATACATCTATATAAGTCAATTTACACGTGAGAAATCTCTTGACTCTTGCAGTGCATCTTATCTCTGTCATCCCTGGAGGCCGCTCATGATAACCATCATCCCCTGATTCCAAATAAGGTTGGGGTGTGCTTGACTTCAGATGAAGCGTCCGAAAAAGGCACGTAGGAGTTCCAACACATAGGTTACAATTTGTTTACTTGCACCTGCCATTCTTTTGTTGCAAACAATTTGAACAGAGTGTTTAATCGCGGGGACAACAGATGAACGCCATGGCAGTGTGCCTGCTGATGCTTGTAGAGGGCTTCTGGGTAGACAAGGCATATGTAATCATGAACCTGTTGCCATTTCGGTGGTGATGGGCACTGGGTTTTGCCTTGGTGGTTTGATGTTTCTTATGTGTGTGATGGCATTGATTGGTTGGTTCTTGTTTGGAACCTATTGTTTCAAGGGTATGATTGAGTTGTAGTTGTATGTCTCAGTATCACGTGGAGTATTATGCAAGGATTATAGCACCATTGTATTGTTTCTGTTGAATTGATATGTAGAAGTTGTCATGGGATTACCATACTACAAACTTGAATTATTAAGGGACCTTCTTTTAATCAAAAAGAAGAAAATAGTTTTAAAGGTAGAAGAAATATTTCAAGTTAATTGTTTAGCTTATTTTGTAACATTCAAATCAGAATGTATTGAATATTACATCAAGATTACAACACTAGAATTCCTAGGGTCGAGTACGAATATATATTTCCGTAGTTATTTCTTTATGATACAACTGTTGATAGAGTCGAAATATATATGTGTGGGTTACAGTAGTCAATTTAATTTATAAGATGTGTGATGAGGTATGGGATATATAGCTATGTGATGGTTTTGGTATGGGTATATCCACGGCCATTTGTATTTTCAATACAACCAAGTATGATTCTATGTGCATATTGCATGAAAGAAGATTATTATATGGTATTATCACGTGGAGAGTCGAAAACACTAATATAGATAAACCTTTATCTCTACATGGGCAATGTGATTTATACCATGGACCGAAAGGGTATATAATGGAGTGTTTTTTTATGATACCAAATATTATCCCATCCACACCAATACGTACCATACAAAATATTTAATGATTAAAATTCTATCAAAAGTAGTAGTGGGAATAAACCGACTCTCGGACATTCTTTGGTGATTGGAATATATTTAAGGGGAGACGTGTGGCCAGGAACTACTACGTGTACGACAAATATGAGAGGATCCATGCATTATTTAAGTCCATTAGAATGGAATATAGTCGAAGGTTTTGACAGAGCTGAGGGAAACAACTCTCGTCAAGCTTCTCATGCCCAGGTTCTGATGAAGGGCTCATAATCCAGGTACCCCTTATATGTATGATTCATATAGTTGCACGCATGCACAACGTCATATATACATAGATTTTGTGATTCAATCCAAATTACTTTTATTATTATAGGTCATATTAAGACTGCATGAATGCATCAAATACCTACTGTTTGTAGTATTCTTGACTATTTTTATAAATCGATCCATCTACGTTTATAATTGTAGTGTAAATTAGAGCAGGAAAGGAATCTCAAAATCTGGATGGCGTACATAAATCATGCAATTTGTAATATAGTATAGTTCTATGAATATTATAAAAAAAAAATTTTGGCGTGTATTAACCATGTAAGTGATTATCCATCCATTTTATTTATAGAGATATTAACGTCCGTTGTTAAATAGGCTCATAGTTACTACGTGATGATGGATATGATTGACATACTTGTCAAAATAACTTTGAAATTTATTCTGTAGATGAAATAGAGATATTCAATATATATGCACGTTATTTTACTTTTATTGTACATGAAGAAACTTCACTGTTTAGATAAGCATTTTGATATAATGATAGAATTAGATTTGAGAGTTTCTATACCCAAATGATTTGTATAGCCTTGTTTCATTTAGTATTCTATATGCATCATCTACGTTACATGTACTAAATAAAGTTCTTATACGTAGACAATAGTATTCGAATATACATATGAAGTACTGTCAAAAGCCTATATGCATCTAATTATGTTAACTTATCTATCATCGTATACCTTTATATGATAATTATGAAAAAAAGAAGAAAAACAAGTAATAATCTGATTTCTTTTACAATACATAGAACTCAATAGTTCAATGAAAATGTCTGTACATATAGATAGAATAATAGACTGTAACTCATGTAATAAATAGATATATAGCATTATTGTAATATCATAGTATAATTACATGTTTCAAAAACGTTGCAAGTACTAGAAGAGGGTAAAGCATTGATTGGGAGTCATAAATCCAGGTGAGTGGTTCATAAGCTGAAGGCCTTATTATTATCTTTATTTCATGCAATTATTTTTATGATGCAAGTTTTTAATATTTCAATTGGTTATGTATTTCAAGATTTTTAAGTATAGTTGATGCTAAGTTCAACCAGCTTTGTTCTTCCCCATTACAAATGTACGGTCTATGCATTTTTGTTGTTTAAGTTTGCAATTTAAATGATATGCAATATGAAGTTTTCAGGTTTTATATGATTCTTGTTTAAGAATTATGTCCAGTTATGCAAGTTCTATATGATTGTCATGTCGATTATGCAAGTTGTATGATTAGATAATCTTTAAGTAAGATGCACACTATGTCCTACACTCTAGGAAAGTCATGAACAAGTAAGAGGACTTTGGGTCCGCATTCTGTATGCATTGGGCTTTGGGCCGTATGCAGGGTGTTTATTGGCCTTTGGGGCCGTCTGCGCGTATGACAGTAAGATAAGGTTCTAGGTGGAGTTCGCTCTCCTAGGCTATAAGTAAGTCTAAGGTTCGCCTTAGCAGTAAGTGTTCATGAACTTATCAAGATATGTTGGGGTAGTGGTGCATCATTAAGTATGAAAAGGTAATCTATATGTTTCTTTCCAAATAGCAAATATGGCTTCAGAACAAGTTTTGATTATTGTTTCACATTATTTTACCGGTAGTTGAGAACTATCAAGCTATGTTTTGATTTTGGAAATACTATAATGAAAATGTTTTTTTCTTGCTATACAGCAATCAAGTTTAAACTAATAATGTCCATTATTTTTGCAAGTTATGCTAGATAGATAAATTTTTTTATAATCTTGTAGCTGGATGTTTGTGACCCATTCACTGGGTCTAGGCTCATGTCGATGAGTTTAGGCTCACCACTCCAAATCAATATTTTTTTTCAGGTACCCTAAAGAAAGAAGATATTGATCTAAGTAGATCAGGCATAGAAGAGACATATAATGAAAGAGGTGGTGCCATCATAGTTAATATCTATCTTATGATGTTTTCCGACTGCTATGAGTTTGGATTTTTATGTTAGATCATTTCTTTAAATTTCAAAATCATGTATGTAATAATATGTATTTCATTTTTTAGTGGAAATGTACATGAATACGATTTTTCTCTACTAGTTATTATATTGTGCTTTACATGGGTCAAATTTTGATAAGATAAGTTTATGTTTTTCGTCACGCTCGTCTCAAGGATTAAGCGGGACGGGTCGTGACAAGTTTGGTATCAGAGCAACGGTTTGAAGTTTAGAATAGTTTTATTACTTTAAATTTTACAGAGAGTTTGCAAAACAATGTTTATATTTTATTAAACTATTCTGTAATTACTGTTTTTAATCAATATTATGATTTCCATGGCATGATATTTTTTTTTAGAATCCAGACGTTCTTATTAATTTAACATATCAACCTTACAAAGTTGAGTTTTGTAGTTGTATAGTTTCACATATGTATGAGTCTATATTACCAAGTATGCTTTTATTATAATTGATGGCATTAGGACAATCTCTTAGGATCTTATAAATAATTTCAACGATATATATGTGAAAACAAAGACATGAAGAGCATGGCAATGTAATTACACTTTCTAGGATAAGGGGGTGAAGACTAATATTTTTTTATCCTTTTACAAGCAAAGATGTATTCCAGGAAATAAAAAAAAAACTTAAGTATGTAAAACTAAGGTGGAAAATTCATTTTTTAGTGATGTAAGGTAGTTATATATACAATTATACTTTGACAAGAAAAGTTTAGATTTCTAGACCTGATTTAGTATTGTCGTAAGGACCATTATAATATGTATATCTATGTATCATATGTGGATATTTCATGGTGCTTTAAAAAAAATAAAAAAAAATATGAAAGGACATGCTTTTAACTAGAGGGCAGTTCATGCGAATATATTATTCCTTAGATTCGTAAGTGCATATGACTTAGAGTAAACTAGTGTAGTAGAAATGATATTTTGGCAACCTTTAACATATCAGGGGCATCTTAACTAGTTATGCCCTAAACAATTTCCTTGTTAAGTACAGACTAAAGAACTTAAGATCTTCATCAAACTAGGAATCTTCATCAAACTAGGAACATATCAGGGGCATCTTCATGAATTTAAACTCAATTAAGCATCTGCACCATTAGATTAGAATATATACTTCAAGGTGACTCTACAATGCAAATAAGTTAGATCTTCATCAAACTAGGAATTTCTTATACACCATTTGTTTTGCCAACAAACACGTACTTAATGCATTAGTAATTTTACCACTATTTAGTATGTAATTTAAAAGTAATATACTACTACTTCCAGAATTAGTCTTCACCGAGGAATTTTTTTTTTCATATTATAGTTGCCCTTGATATCCAAATGGATGGAATGTTTCAAAAAAAAAAAGTATCCAATAAAGGGTGATTGGTAATGCAGTGTAAAAAAAAATTATATTTGGTAATAAGTAGGATAATTTTTATAATTGCTTAAGGATTATTGTTACATGGTTAGTTGTATGCCATACTAAAGATAATCTAATATGTACCTTAGAATGTCTTGTGTATTGATATGTTGACCAAACAATTATATGTGGCTATACATATTAGGAATATTCTCCATTTGTATGCAAGATGAATCTACTTATAAGTTATAAAAAATGGGAAGCAATATGTTAGCAAGGGCCCGCTAATTCGGTTACAAATTTGATTTTTCTTCTTTTTGGCATGTATATGAATGTGTTTTATGTTTAAATTATAATTCAGGGAAGTTTCAACTATTATTATTGCCGATATATGTATGTATGTGTCACCTTCCTTGATTATATGTGATCTAATTGATGTTCATATAAAAATCTATCGTTCATATGGTTTAACCAGCCCTAGTCTTTTATCTCAGGTTCAATATAGTTTGATGTAAATGTAGGCTTACACCCTCTGAATCGATGTTAAAATTAAGATAAGGGTCATTACTAAGGTATAAACCCGATAAGAATATTATGATCACAAGCATATATCTTTCAATAACTTTTCTCGGGTGGTATATGCCTTGATTTTGTACTCTATAAAACAGGTACTACCTTTCCATATCAATTACTCAAGATATAAAATTAGTTGTGTTTTTTTTAGTAAACCAATTGTATCAGGTTGCCCTTGTGTGCAAGTTACTGTTCATGCTATTATAAATAAGTGTCCCTACATGATTAATTATATACAATAAATTGGGGCTTGTACTTGTGAGTTACAATACTAGCAATATCATTAGATACAAGAAAGCAAAGAATTAGTTGATAATTTTCTAACTACAAGAATGAAAAAAAAAACCTCATACCTTAGAAATTGTTCATATCATTTCTTATGTATGAAAATATTGTTGGTATCCAACTTGCTTATTTTCTTTTATTTTCATTGCATTTTTATCCTACAACCAATTTACATATCATTTCTTTCTTATTTTGAACCTATAAGGTAATGGCAAAAATGAAGTATACAGCGAGAAAGTCTGTCCGTCCACCTCCTCATCCTATACAAAACAATGGAAGTCCACCGGAACCACCTTCACCAGAAACATTCGTGCCAGGGGTTCCAGAGAATGGGGGTGAAAATAGTGTCACATCTCCTTTTCAATGTGAAGATCAAGATGAGGAAGAAGATCTGATAAATACTTTGTCAGACCTAATTGACATAATCAACAGTCTGATACAGCATGTAGAAACAATTATCCAGCGTCGTAGACAACGACGATCCTAAAGAGCAGTCATGCCAAGGAAAGTAGTCATAGTACAAAGTCTGTGATAGTTATGTATATAACATGCATATGAAATGGGGAGGGGTAAAACTTTTTGTCTGCGATCTCCATTGCTGCTCTTCTTTCATTGGTTTGCAGAATGGAATCAAATGATGTGCGCTGGCGAACACATCATCCAACACCTCCATTTACGTGAATATATGCCGGAACATCACCATCAACTTGCATAACGAGAACAAAATCTGCGATCTCACTGGTCTTGAAACGGTGGATTAATGAGATTGAGCGTAGAATCCATAAACTGCAAGAAGAATGACGGCATCATTGTAAGGGGAGAATGTCAGGCAAACTAAGGATGACTTGTAGAGAATCTAAGAGACAGAAACTGGTTATGATTAAATTTATAAGACGATCTATAAGCACTCAAACAGGGTTGTCCAAGGCGTCAGTGGAGAGAGGAGGCACACGCGGAGGGAGAGCACCAGCGGGGTGGGTTGGAGGTGAGGGCTGCGGTGGAGAGGCATGTGCGGTGGCGATCTCGGATTAGGGCTAGATGCTCATCCACCGTTGAGCTTGGTTTCAATCGGACAGTGGGGGAGGCGGGTGCAGCAAATTGGTTGCACCATGGGGTGCAACTTCCCTTTTCCCATATATTATCTACTATTGTAACTAATATAATTCATACTTTCGACTAGAGCGTAATATAAATAAATACTTAAACAATAGTATAAATGAACACTTAAATAATAATATGCATAATATAATTATATACATTAATTAATACTTTGTAATTAATTTAATCACTATAATTCAAATAATTTTTCATCCAATAACAACAATAATATAGTAGAATATAATATATGCTTATATGCATGCATGCACAAAGTTCATTTTGCTATAAATTTTTTATATTTAAAATGTATGCATATATGCACTGATATTTATATTTTGAGTAAGTCATTTTAAATAATCAGTTTAGCAATTTTTACTTTCTTGGTTTAGCTTGATGCAACTTTAAATGTTATAACATCATCGTTCAGTTATATTGAATTGATTCCACGATCCAAGCTAATTCGAACTTATTGATTAGATTTATTTCAATCTTTAATCTAACTTTTAAAATGTTAATATGAACATGTGCATATATTCATACTTCCAATCCAAGTGGAGAGCTTGAATAATTTGCATTGAAATGTCGATATTTGCCTCGAGGACACAACACGTTGAGGATTCGATTTAATTCATTAATGGATATTGGTCGCGTTGATTGATATTATGGAGTTTTGGATGCAATCAGGAATGTTTGTGCCTAAACATTTTTTATATCAAGGATAATTGTTGAATTAAACATATAAATCGAATACTCCATTCAATTAAATATCCATTTAAAAAAATCGCAAGATACCCCATTAAAATTCATTAAAAACCTATTCACAATCATTTCAAAAAGAGAATTAATTTCCAGAATTTCCACCGCCTTAGAAATACTTATAGGCCTCCTCCATCTCCTCCTCCTTCAACTCCTCCTTGACCCCACTCCTGCCATCTTCCGGTTATCTTCGCGTAAACATTTTTTGTTTATTATTCTTGATATTTCATTCATAATGTGGTAGAACGTGCCATGGTGGTGGTGCCCTAGCTAATGATGTTGGTGGACGTTTTGCTTGTTGACTATTTTATTTGGTGGTTCTTCTTTCAACCATTGATCTTTATGGTGGCTCTAATGGATGTTAAGTAGGCTTGTTGATCCATACTCCTGTGGATGGTTCTAGAGAAGAAGTGTTTTGTCATCCTAATACCTATCTCTCAAAGTAAGTTGGTTCAACACTACGCACACTGCATATAAGTATGAAATTATATCTTGAAGAACTTCTGAATCAAATTGAGTGGGGTGTGAGAGTTGACATGGTCCAGAGTCAAATTGACTTAATGGACCTATAACACCGTATTGAGTTGATAATCAAGTAAACTGCTCTCCAAAAAAAGATGTTCCTGAAAAATGTATTTCACTTGAACATCTTGGATATCCTTCTCGAAAGGCTGTTGGTATTTTCATCTCGGATGCGCACGAGGATATCGTATGATACCATTCTAATTGTTGATATCATAATATGGTCTCTTCTAGGTTGACTTTTCGATAATGCATTGATGACTTGGTTGCTTTGGTCAGGTTTGTATTGTAGATCAAAATCAAATTTGGCAAAGAAGCATTTCTACTAGGCTTGCTTTAGCATCTATTCTTTTGTTCGGTGAAACAGATGGTTGTTATGTTATTCGTTTGCACCAATAACTTGCTACCAACGAGGTAGTGGTGCCATACCCGTAGGTAATGGACAATTCAGATCCATTTCATGCGTCGAGTAACTCCTTTTAGTGTTCAGAAAGACGATCGGTGCTGTCGCATATGTGGAGTGGGGGGGGGGCAAAGCGCAACGAGTAATCCATAATCATTACATATGCGCTAAAAGCGCATATGCAGCCAGTAATCAACATATGCGACCACATATGTATTAGAGGTAAACTGTGAACCCAAACATGTATACTCTACATTTAATCGGATAATAGAAAACATCTCGCTCAACTTTGAGTATATCCCCACCCCATCGAGAAACCCTAGCGTTCTACATAAACCTCTCCAGTTCCAATCGTTGCATCATCGTGCATGCTATCTATCTATCTATCTCTAGTCCCAAGCGCCTTCGAGCATCTGTTGGTTGTTGTACCTTCGAGCACCGTCTCTCTCTAGTCATTGCGATGTCGATTTGTGTAAGATGTTATTCTCATGTGTTCTTTATTCTTTTACATCTCATGTTTCTTCTCTAATTTTTTGTCTCAAACGATTTTCTTTCTCATTCAATTCCCATTCTTTAACGCCCTCGGATCCGGACACCCATTTCGACACGTTCGCACCACTACATTTACATGTGATCGCAGAAAGTATTAAAAATTCAGAGAAAAATTAGACCAAGTGTTGTGCAATTAAAGAGCCAAATGGGTTGAGAAAGAAGGGCAAAAACCCACGGCTGGAAATTTGCTACAATAATCAGTAATTTTTTTCAATTTTTTGACAGACCGTATGTCTGCTACAGTTACTGTAGCAGAATTATTTTTTATTTATATATATTATTTTAAAAAAAACAAAAGTCTCTTTATTTGACATACTTAAAAATCAACGTTACGTGCACCTTGGGTCTCGGATTTTGATGCACAACATCTCTTTTTGATCGTCTCACAACGACGATCAAAATGAGTATAATATTAATATATTTTTGATCGGGATTAAATGCCCAAAATTTTCAAGATACAGTTTTAGTTTGGGGTTAAATTTTGTGAAATTGAAATATTAAATGATATCCGATTGGCGAACGGTCGATTTTGTTGATCTTATTTCATCGAATTAGATTTTATGAGGTTTGATTCTTTTTGTGTCTTCCGAATTTACGTTGCAGCTTTTCTGAGGCACGCATTACGATGCGACTGATTTTTTATCGTTTTCACCCGAATGACTTTTCATGGTCAATTGATCGATTTAGGTTGTTTGGCATTGACCAACAATTTTATTGGATTAATTGGACCCTAATCGGGTCGGGTTCGGGTTTGTGCGAATCCGGATGTTACACCTTCCACTTGCAAGTCATTGCTTCTGTTCTCAGTGGCATTTTAAGGAGTTAAACTTTGCATTCAAGGATCATATTATCTCCAATTGCATGTAAGGTTTTGTTCGCCTTTTTTCACGATTTGCATTGAGGATATTTTAGAGCTTAAGATGATTTTAACCAATTTCTAGTACACTGATGACTGATGACTTTTTGTAAAAAAAATTAAATGAATTGTTTGCTTTATCCTTCTTTTTGTTATGATTTGAACGAGACGATGAATTTTGTTTATTGAATCGTGGAGGAAAATTACAAAAAAAAGGACATACTGGTTGATCATTTGAATCATTTATATATAAACTTAGTGAAATCAAATGCTTAGCCTTAGCTGGTTTGTGCTGATAATATACCAATTTTACATATCATGTTTTAGTTTAAGACTATTTCCTTGAAAATTTCGTAATGGATTCAAGTATTATGTACATGCATTAAAAATGTACTTTGAAGTCTCTATTTGGTTTTGATATTTTAGTATGATTTGAGATCAATTGTGATGAACTCAAATATATGAATTTGGACCATAAACATATAACCAAGGCATTGACTTCTGAATCACATCTATTTCCTGAAAATCTGTAGAGGCTAAATCAAGTTTGTACACATGTTCTAGCAAGTAGATGATTTCACATTGTAGCTCGTTGCAAAGGCCAATCAACGTAATTTGATATTTGCCAGAATATGTTACACATTAGAATATGTGGCTTGTTCCTTCACATGCGTGGCTGATTTTTCGAAATGCTTTACTTTAAATCACATTGTACTAAAAAGGTCTATACTTTTATATTCCGTCTATGTTATATTTTTTGAAATATAAACTTGTAATATTTGAATTTATTAATATATTACTAATTATTTGAAGTTAAAGTAATACAAATCACATAATCCACATATACTTCTGCATGTCTGCTTACTCGCTCCAAACCGCATGACCGAATGAATACCACATACCAACTGCATATGGCTCTCATACGCCACATGGTGTCCTTGTGTTAGCTCTCCACTAAGTGCAAATCTGATGCAATTTTATGGACTTTGAAGTGGCCCTCGAAGTTTGGGATCTAAGAACTATCTCTCCTTCGCCATCTTCTTTAGCTACAGGAAGACTTCTTCATATTTTGGAGTCCATATCTTGGCATGATATTTCTTCAAAAGATTAATTAGAGGGACTGCTTTCTTTGAGTAGCCCTTGATGAACATGCAGTAGTAGTTTACTAGATCGAGAAAATATTGTAGCTCAGTGGTCTTCTTTGGGGTGGTCCACTCCCCAATCGTCGAACTTTCTTTAAATCCGTCTCTGTTGTGACTCCTCCTAGAAAGATATAGAAGGTAATGCATATTCTATTGTTTAAGGTATAAACTATTTTCCCTAAATATGTTCAGCAGCTTTTCCGAATGCTTAATGTGCTCTAACAAGGACCTACTGTGGACGACAATGTTGTTAAGATACACCATAATAAAGGAGTTTATATATTTTCAGAACACATTATTCGGCAGTGTACAAAAATGTTGTCGGAGCATTCATAAGTCTAAAGACGATGAACTTGCAAGATCTGTATCACATTACGCACGATGTATTTAGCTTATCTCCTTCATTGATCCCCATTTAATAGTATTCCGTTGCATGACCATCTTCAATAAGAAGGTTACTTTACCGAGGAAATCGAATATGTCTTCTGCGTACGACATTGAATTTTTATTCTTAATAGATAATTTGTTGAATACATGATAATCTACACACATTTTCAAGCTTCCATCCATCTTCTTTTGGAACAACACCGATGCTTCAAATGGGGACTTGCTCGACCTCATCATCCCATCTTGGACCATGTCCATGAGTTAGCACCTCGACTCTTCTAAGTGTATGAGAGATATTTTGTATGTCACGAAGGATGGGGGTATAGCTCTTGGTACCAACTCGATGGCGTGGTCCATGTTTCAGTTTGGCAGGAGCCCCTTTGGGAATTCCTTTGGCATGATGTCTTGGAACTCATCAAAGATAGAGACGACATTGTTTGTACACCAATCGACATACTTTGAAAATTCACTTCATACTTGCACTGTGAACATCATTTTCCTGGATTCAGATGCTTTGTCAAACTCAAAAGGCATGGTTTTTCTCCTTCGCCAAGAATATACTCCGTTTATATAGAGGGTAGAAGAGGCCTTCGATTTAATTGAGAATTTAATTCCAATATGTCTATGAAATTATCCAGAGATACCATTAGGAAGCGAACATGGACCACATTCACCAACTTTAACGGGGGCATGGATCTTCCCTTCAATATGCACTGTGTCCAAGTTTGCCAACTTGAATATGCAACTACTCTCAACGAATGAGATTTCTAGGCACGAGAACTCTTTTCTTGAGAGGAAGTTATGTGTGCCTCATGTATCCATCATTTTCGTTAGAAACATCTTATAAACTCGACGTGTAGAGAATCTCTAACTCATCTTCATCATTTGTTAGAAACATCTTATAAACTCGACGCGTAGAGAATCTCTAACTCATCTTCATCAGTTGATATATTTGTAACTTTGACGATGTAGAGTTGTGCATTATGCAACACTTGGATGTTGGTGATGCACGCTTCTCACTTTCCTTCCCCTTCACTAGTCACAATGTTAAGAATTCCCCTTTTGGGGCCAACCCTTGCCATGCGCGGTCCTTTGCAGAGGACACATCCCTTTGGCTTGTCTAATTCCACCCGTTTGGAGGTGTCAACACCTCCCTTTGCATGTTCATCCTTTTTGCGTTTTGGCTTGCTTTTTCTCTGTCCTTTTCCTTTCCTTTATCTGCATCCATTTTCTTGGAGGTGGCTGCTTGTACCTTAGAATCGACTAAAGCATCAATTGATACAAATGGTACTTTGTAGGTCCTTTACCAAGTGTCTCTATAATTCATCCTGCACCCAACTTTATAGTCCAACCATAATGTTGGTCAGCTTATCATCTTCAATACATCCCCTTGATATTAAGATTCGTACCTGTCTACTCGAGGCAACACGAAGCCACTTGATCCATCCACACAATATTCATGGGAAGGAACTCTCTTATGAGTTGGTGAATGATATCGTCCATCGTGGATATCTTTGGCCTCTTGTTGTCTTCTAATCAGCTATACCACTAAAGTTTTGAATCTCTGTTTAGATATAAGAAGGCAAGAGCTATCTTTTCCATCTTGAGGGGTTGATGGTCATGAAGTAATGTTCAAGGTCATAGAGAAAGTTCTCTACTACCTTGGCATTTCAAGTTCCGATAAAGAGGCTTTGGTCTTGTCACTGCGGGATGTCTTGCCTTCGGGAGGCTGCTCCCACAGGGAATAGTCTTCACAACAAAGAGCTCGTGCGGAAGTTTTCCATCAGGTCGATGAAGGAAACGAGTTTTCCACCAATGATTTGATTTGCTCGACGAATTTCATGCCTCCTGTCTCTATCTCCCATCTCGATTGCGAACTCCTCCAGAATCATATTTTACTCCATGCGGGTGAGGTACATAGCGTAAGGAGGATGGCCTCGACATCCTCCATGACGTGCTCCAACATGGTAACACATTCTGATGTAGAGGACACCATCTTTGGGGCAATGCCCCTAGTTCGTACCAATGAATGGGCAAATCTCTGACTTTGGTATCACCTTTGCACCAACGAAGCAATATTTTAATTCGATGCTAGCTGTCACAGGGCTCAAAAATCCCAAGTTTTCATATAAATATATCATCCACTCGAGGAGAGGGGCTTGTGTCTGATTAGCTAGTTGCTGGAAGGGCAATGGCTTACCAAGTAATGATCAATCAATAGCTGGTCTGAGAAAGTTCAGTCACTGTCCTAGTAGGAACTATATAGAAAGTGTCATGATTCAACTTTGGAAAGCCAGAGAGATGGTGGGAGTGACCATCCTTATCTCTTCCCTTAGTGAGAGTGTGAGGACATGTTCTCCTCTCTATACTGACTTTACAACCAGTCCATGACTAAGACACAAGCCAGACTGAGTGGAATGAAATAGAAGGTAGTAAATAGGTCGGCGATAACTTTAGTTGACTATCCACCTTATCCTAGCTTGGGGTGAGATCAACGTTGTAATCATTAGTAGGTGGATCGTTGGGCTCTTAGGAGCTTGTCTTTGATTGTAATAACTTTAAATAAAAGAAAGGCTCGATGGAATCCTCTTTATCCAATGAGGAAACTGCATCAATATGGTGGAGCTTATAGGTGCTTCGTGCTACCCGAATCTTTCTTGAATTGCCCTCACATAGTCTTGCATGCACTCCACTCAAAGTAGAAAATGCAGGAGCTTTCACTACTAGTTGGAAGGCCACGAGGGTTTTGTAGGAGAAGTTTGACCAGCGTGGATTGGTTCGAGGGAATCTCCTCATCCCATCATGTGTCGATTAATTGCACACTCTCTGGGATCATACTCCTTTTTTACTATCGATCCCCTGTCATATATATATTGTGTGTGTGTGTGGGGGGGGGTGTTCCCAATCTATATTATGGTAGATAACATGACTTGCCAGTGACAACTGTCCCAAAAGTTGGAAGCAATATCTGCATGTCGTAGTCCTTGCAAGGTAGGCTTTGCTTAATTTGGCTCAGACCTTGATGTTATCACTCAAGCATTACTAAATAGCGGTGCAATGCTAACAGAAGTTCCAAATATCATTGCCTTCCCCACATACTCCCATATTCTATCTACTTTCAGCCTAACTCGTAGTACTTCCCGCAAGGCAAACCCTACTTATGCGTACAAAAAGGGTGGAGAATGCCCTCGCTGGAGGTGAGGAAGGACAAGAATGAGAGAAGAGTCACAGGGGCAAGCATGGATGATTTACTTTCTTAAGGTCAAGGAGTGATACGACATGAAGGGGATCATAGTGGAGTGAGGCTACTCCTCACCACCTTCGCTTACCCATATACTCTGCTTCTCTTGTTAGACCATGCTTGAGAGTTGATTTTGATCTTTTTGTGTAGACTTGGCACCCCTTAAGTTGCATTTCCCAATCGGGCACATAGAATAACAAATATCGGAAAGGCAACTCTTGCAGTTTAGAGGGTAGGTCAGGGTGGTTGGTGGTTTTGAGATCCCGTAGAAAATGCTTATTTTATGCCCGGGTCTCCACTATAGCTTGTATTTATTCTGCAATTCTACCCCTTTTTCTTTTTTGGACCTCACTTCTCAATATTGTGACTCCTCCATGTTGTGTCTTACGAACCTTTTCAACACACCTGAATTGCTAGCTCCCGTTCATAGTTTTGCTACAATTGATACACGAGGAAGAATTTTACGCTTGTTTTTCCTTTTATGCACTATTAACCTTGTAGCGTTAACCAACCCTTTCCTATCCAAACTAGTAGCAACACCTTGTTCCTCTTGAAGGGAGTGCAGCATAGGCATAGCCAAATAAACTTTTGTTAAGCGATTGACGGAATTGAACACTTCCCATGGGTTGGATGGCAATCCAAAGTGTTTAATCTATCACATAGAGTGCAAAGAAGTTCGATGGTATTGGACACTTGCAACCAACTAACTATGAAAAGATCCCCCAAAATATATAAAGAGTATAGGACCCACCCTTAGGAACATTCCACGTATACAAAGAAGGAGGAGGAGATTGAGAGCAATTTACACAAAATAACAATTATATTGAATCATTGATACAAATACAATATACCAAGCCATTGGTAAGACGGAAGAAGGGACAACTCCAACTTCTCTTCTCCTCACACGCGTTGTGTATCGTACCCAACACCTCTATTTATAGAGGGAGGATGCACGATTGTGGTTTGCAATTTCCAATAACGGGGCTCTTCCACTGAGGGCACTTTCTTCATGGACGCATATGCCCATCCAAATCCACAAATGCAATGCTCATGGATTTTATGAGTGCACAACCATCTTTTGTGAATAAACTCTGTCTGCACTCTTCCAATGAGATGATTGCATTTCCATAAGACGGTGATCAGTAATTATGACACACTATCTCAAGGCTTTACGATTTTAAGCTCTAATTACTTTCCATTTATATTCGTCCAGACAAAATTTCATGGTATATGGTTAATCCCGTGATGCATGGTGTTGCATCGCTTCCTCTACATCAAAAGGCTGTGGCGCTCACGCATGAATTGCGAAATTCTTCATCATCGCATGTGGCCTCCCGCCTTGATCGTGCTACTGCTATCAAGAGGAGTTTTATAGAATTTGGCTTTATGATCTCCGGACCACGTTTGCAAACCGTATCATATCATGGATGCCCATCACGCACATCGTCTCGTGCTAATGCACGCATCTTCGATATCCGGATTTTAGAAGTGTCACAATTCCCTTGTATCTTAGAGATTCTTCATAATCATGGATTTATGTGCCTAACAAATAGCGTTATACCTTCAAATTGGCTAGCGATTTCCGTAGGCTGCATACCTTGGTGGCTCTTGGTCACATGAAGTCTGCGGTAAATGCACCACACCAAAGCATTTTCGTTGTCTTCAAAAGGTTACACTGAACAATCATTTGACTCGTGATCACATTGCTAATTTTGATCTACATTCTGACTTGGCTTGCTTGCTGTGGCATTGAAGAGATGAAACAATGGGAAAGTATGTCCTTTATTTGCATGTCATCGGTTTTGGTTTTGACTTTTAGGAAAAGTTATGACGCGTTGGACCTCTCTCCTCCACCCGTACTCTTGCTTCTTGATTCCCTAGGTTGGATGAGAACCTTTAATCGAGGGGAGAGCAACACGATCGAGCTTTCGTTGGCGGTGCTTAGATGGAGGCTTTGACAAGAAAGGAATACTAGGTGGACATGGATGGGCTCCCACTAGGGATGCAAAACGGATGGATACAGATACATATATATGTGTTACCATATCTTTATCCATTTTAGAATACGGATACAGATACATAAACATATACATTACGCGTATTGAAAATTGCAAACCATATCATTGAATACAGATACAGACACGGAAACAAATAATCACAATTCTGATGCATGTATTTACGAATATAAACGGTTTATCCCGCGGATAAGAAATCCCTTCTAACACTTACATTTAGTAGGATTATTTGGTAAGGTTGACATTAATAGCTAATTAATTCAAAATTAATAAACTACAAGACAAATGCAAAAAGAAACTATAGTATTATACTAAGTTTAATAACTGTATAATAAATGATTAAATAATATATATATATATATATATATATATTCCTCTCGTATTTGAAAATGACTCTAGATATAATATATTGCAACTAATCCTATAACATATTTAGAGATACACATAGGTTGATGTATGTATATACAATATAAACACAGATTCAACAATGCAAATATCTGTATTCGTTAAAAAATGTAACCATATATATATTCGTATTCTTAAAAAATTGAAAATAATATCCATATCCTTATCCGATCTGCAAAAAAAATCATATCCATATCCGTATCCGTATCCACTAAAATAAAAAAAATCATATCGATATCCTCTTAAAAATGAATACGATGACGAACGTACATATATATCCTTATCCGATTGCATTCCTAGCTCACACAACCTTCATCGGGTTGCAACACTCACAATCCACTATACTGTCATTTACGTGCTTAACTTATGGTTGAAGTTTTTTGTGTGGATACTCTTATTTGTTTCTTATAAGGGAATGCATGTATGTTATGACATGTCTTGCTGAATCCACACTTTTGGGGTTGGTTTCGTTACCGGGTTGGGTTGGAGTAACCTCTTGTGAATAGTAGCTGTTTGGATGATTACGACGGTTGGTAGAGGATTAAATTAAGGAATGTGATGTGATATCATATTGATTTGTGATGAAATTCCAACACAGATTTATAGGATGATTTACCTAGTTACCGTGAGTGACTCGGAACATACTCGCCAACCAAATGAAAATGAAGAAAATTACTTCACTCTAAGGAAAAAACAAACTAAACTAACCGTGGCAACGGAGAGATTTTTCCCGAACAGAGCATGACCCAGTCCGTAATTCTCGATCAGGGCATCGTTGCAAAGTTTTTCCCAGTCAGGCACGATTCGACGAATGGTTCACCGATCGGCGAACCGTTTTGCCGATCATACAGTAAAAATAAAATATAATATTATTCCGGAAAATTTTTCAATTTTAAATTATGAAAAATAATATATAAAAATATTTGGAATTGCCAATCGACAAATCATTTGTCGATTGGCAATTCCAAATATTTTTATATATTATTTTTTATAATATAAAATTGAAAAGTTTTCTGTAATAGCGTTGATCGGTAAACGGTTCGCAGCGAACCGTTGGCCCGAATCATGCCTTGACGGGGAAAACATTTTATGTGATGGCCTGACCGGCAATCACGGATGCCCTGTCCGGAGAAAAAACTCGGCAAGGAAGCTTGTGGTAACAAAAGGGAAAAACGACGTAGACCGGAGGAAAAAACGACAAAGTTCCTTCCGAGCCCACAAAGCCACGGGCTTCGAGCCATTCCTTCTCCACTAGAGCGGTCTCCCTTGCCGCCGGTGCGTCCCAACCGCGGGCGACCCCAATTATCCGCCACGCCTCAATCACTCACTCCCGAACACAAGTTCTTCGTGGCGGGCGGGTAACCGCTCCGGTTCCTTCCCTTCCCCGCACGACTTCCGCCCGATCCATCCGGTTTCTAGGATTTCCTTCCCGCCGAGAAGAGCGGGAGCACCATGATGATCCCATGGGGAGGCGTCGGCTGCTGCTTGAGCGCCGCCGCTCTCTACCTTCTCGGAAGGAGCAGCGGCAGGTGCGTTTTGGATTGCCTTCTGATACGTGTTCTCGTTTCCTTCTTCGATCTGGAGCGACTTGAACTTCGCTTTGCTTGCAGAGATGCTGATGTGCTCAGGTCCGTTACGAGGGTCGACCAGTTGAAGGATCTCGGTGAGTCGATTGCTATTTGCGATTGTTCGTACGACAACACTTTCTAGCAGGGGAAAGATTGTTTTTTCTGTCTCGAGATGTGGTTAAATGATAAGTAGCGGAGTTGTGGATGTGGATGCGGATTTGGTTTCGATCGGAGGCTTCAGAACTTCAGTCCTCTTGTTAGGAGCTATATAAGGGGTATCTTTAGTCATAGCTGTCCCCGGAGCTGAGCATAGCATAATGGAGTAATCGGCTGATCATTGTCTCAGAGATCTTTCATTTCCTCCCTGCCGACTTGGCCTCTGCAGCTACCAGTTAGCGGTAGACCACCTCCCCAAGTTGTAGGATCTACAGTGCATGTCTCAGCTGAATTCTCAATGCCTAGAATAAAATTTGTTTAGTGGAAGGGTTGTCTTAAGTCATTGGAATTAGACGTGGTCTATAGCCTGGTTAGAAGTTGTGCTATTGGTATGTAAAGTATCGCTCTATTTGAATGTTTAGCGATTATGATTTTATCATTTTGTTATCGTTTGTTTTATTTTATCTTTTAGATATGTGTGCTGACACATTTTGAATTTTAGCTTATCTACTCAATTAAGTTCAGTACCTTTCTGTTGTTATCATTATTTCACGGATTCTGGCTGGATCTTTTTAGTATATGTACAATCTTTCAAGTTGCATTTCCCCTTTGTTGAGTCATGCACATGTCTTAGCTCCCGTGCTGGAGCTATGCTTGCCGACACCTCACTCTACTTTTCAAGATTACATAATTTGGGTACATTGATCACTCATATCTATAGCATTGGTTCTTGACGCCCCATGTTTGAGTTTTGTGTGCGATATTAACAGTGCATCGTTGACATGCTTGATTGCTACCTATGTGTGCACGAAGCATGATTTTAGTGCGCTTGATTCTTGACGCCCGATTGTATACCGGCTAACCACGGTAAATTTATAACATGCTCTGTGTTGTCGGGGTGAACTCAATGTCATTCTTTTTGTGATGATGACAATATTTATTTTGTTTATAGAGATACTCAGTAATATGACGTTGTCAAGGAAAAATATTGGACAACCTATGTCATTTTTTATAATCCCTTTGTTATTTTCGCTTTTCAGTTTTTAAAGTGGCAAGCTGATCAATTGTTACCTTATATGGTAAAAAATAGACGGTCTGATGGATTAGGTACAGAAACTACTTATATGAATTGTTGAGGATTTGACATGATCTTTATTGCTTTGATGTAATCTCACCATCTCTAAAAAGGGGCTCACATGTGGTGATGAGGAAAGGGTTGCATGGTGCCCATTAATATGGGGGTTATGGGGTTTGAATCGATAGAATTCGGGGAGGAAGGAGGTTTAGAGAGAGAGAGAGAGCCCTAGGACAATTGAGAGGATGCGATATGTCAACATGAGGCATTGAAATTCAACTCAATTCTACATGTCGAATTCTTCTCGTCCAATCTTTCATCCATTGAGTTGTTGCTATTTTATTATTACGTTAGTAGGTTGTGGTTGAGGACCCGTTTTATTTCTATGCTTAGATAAGTAACTCTCCCCTCCTTTCTTCATTGAGTAGTAGAGGCAAATGTTTGCCACATGTGTGGCTACTACTACTGTGGATTTTTCCATCATCGAGAAGGATTTTCCATGTAAATTCTTGTGCTCATTTGTGTTCTTAGTTGGGTTTATTTCTACATAGTATTGAGGACAATCATTGAGAACTTGATATCTTCTTTGATTTTTTACCATTGAGGTATTTGCAAGGTTGTAAAAGTCGCTCGACTGGCCCGACTAGTAGGTCCGACTAGTCTAGTCAATGGGGTGGCCGACCGAGTACCGACTAAGTACACTAATCGACCAATTTTTTGCTTGGAGATACCATATTCTTATGAGTTTTGCCTTTTTTTATAAGCAAACTTATTATAGTATGCTTAGTGTTTTAATTAAATTCACTTACTTTTTTATTTTATGATGATAGTATAAAAAAGTAAAAAATCTATGTAAATATATGTATAAAAATGAGCTATCTTTAAACCAATCATAAAATTCAAAGCCGATTAAAGTCCGACTAAATCTGATTAGTCGTCCGACTGCCGATTAATCCTTAGTCAGTAACTCAGCCGGCCGAATACCGACTACCGACTTTTGCAACCTTGGGTATTTGTTATCTTTTATTCTTTTATGTACTCTCTTTTCTTTCTGTCCACTATGTAATTTGCCCAACTTAGGGTCACATGAATAAACAACAACCCTATTTCCCTCAACATGGTATTAGAACCACTCTGGATTAGAGCATGTGCTCTAGATCCTTCCTTACCCACAAGCCCTACGCGTGCTGCCATCACCTCCTCTTCCTTCGCACATCGTCGTTCTCCTCTCCCCGGTCTACAATAGCACTTGGTTGCCGTGGACCATGGATCTTTGCCTAGCACTACTGCACATCAGTGATGCACAACAGTGCTGCCCAGCAGCGTCGTTGCACAACATCGGCCATGGTTGCGATGTTATTTGGCCTTAGTTAGTATGATCTGGCCTATCTTGGCCTATTTTTAGTCTGATTTTGCTCTGTTTTTGGTCTAGTTAGGCAAAATCAGGTAACAGTGGACTTCGTCGAGCCCTACAGTGGACGAGTTTGCTTAGGGTTGGTTGTGGTATGAATCTAAACCCACGACCACCCTCTTCGATGTCCGTGTAGATGTCCTATCATCTGTCTACGATCTCAGTCTTGTACCAACCCGTCAATATATTAGAAAACATAGTTGATATTCCTTCCATAGGTGCCTTTAAGGGTCCGACACTATTGCCAAGATGGATGGTACAAACTACGAGTTGTGGGCGACGCAGTTCATGAATCTCTTGTAGAACCATGTTAAAAAGCATATTCTGACACATGATGAGCTGGAAGACAGGATTGTAATCAATGCCTCATGTGAGGCCGATGATTCTTATGCAAAAGTTTGACTATCTGGTACTCTTTCTTTAGAAATAGTCAATGGTATTTTGAGTCAGCTCATAGCGAAGGCAATATGGGACATCCTTGCAGGGACTTATTCTCAAGCGAGGAATGAGTCAAAGATCTTGCAACTTCAGCATGATATCTTTATGACCAAACATGGTGATCGTTCTCTTCATGCCATGTACACATCTCTTTGGGGTATGTTTGATAGACTTTATAGCTACATACCATTGACAACCTCACCAGAGCAACGCAATATCTATCGTGATTCGATTATACTGGGTTCTTTTTGGCAGCACCTACCCCTGAGTATGACTCAGCTTGCTCTCAACTACTCACAGATGCTACTATATCGCTTATGGAGGAGGCGTACCGAGGTTGAGCATCCCCTTTGCCACGTTTTCTTAAACGCCGTCGATTATGGCAACTTCCCGTGATAGATATGGCTCGTCTCCATTCAGAGGACGAATCACATGAGGTAGAGGAGGCATACGTCCACGCCAACCTTGTTCATACTGTCACCAATCAAGTCACTCAGAGGACACACGCTACTCCAAGCACGGCTTTCTACCATCAGACAGTGCTGCTGAGCATGTTCAGACTGCTCCTGATTCTACCGACCATCGTTACGATGACTTTGTTACTCGTTTGAGAGAGATTATGCCACCAGTCGCATGATCTTCTAGTAGTGGCCCATCAGATATTGCTACATCTGCCTCCACTAGTACTTCAAGCATTACTCATGCATTCACTAATCCTTCTAGACTTGATTCTTAAAAATGGATAATGGACTATGGAGCGTCTCATCATCTATGTGGAGACCGCTCATAGTTTTGGTACCTATAGTTGTGCACATCGGAGTAGATCAATGGTCATTGTTGATGGGATACATTCTCCTATTACTGGACACATAGAGGTTTGTTTGGCTCCCCCTCCATGCCTCTACAGAATGTTCTTCATGCACTTTCCTTCTCCATGAATTTATTGTCTATCGGTCATATTACAAAAGATTTACACTGTCTTGCTATATTTGACCCTACTTGTCTTGTTTTTCAGGATATACTCACGTGCAGAGTGATTGGATGTGGCCGTGAGCATGCATGGCTATACATGTTGATCCAATCTTCTTATGCTGGTGTCACCTCTCTTTTTGCAAAATCGATTTCTTCTTACACTTGGCATCTTAGATTTGGTCATCTTCCACTGTAGAAAATTTGTTGCGTCATCCCTGGCATATCTACCAAGTCCAAATTTTCAGTTTGAACCCTGTTAACTTGGAAAACATCACCGGTCCTTCTTTTCAAGTCGTAAAGGTCGTAGTAGTCATAATCTCTTTCAGTTGTTTCATCTTGGTATTTGGGGTCCAAGTCATGTTCCTGATCACCAGGGACACATGTATTATTTGATCTTTGTGGATGCTTTTTCCATAATGTCATGGGTATTTTTGTTAAAGAATAAATCTGATGCTAGTACTTTGATTCAGAATTTTGTGATTGAAATGAAGAATATTTCTTCTGCTTCTATTAAATACGTTCGTTATGATTATGCTGTGGAGTTCTGCACTACACAACTGGCTCAATTTTTTAGCTTACATGGCATTATTCATCAGATTTCGTGTTCCTGTATTTCTCAATAGAACGATGTTGCAAAACTGTGTTACTTTATGGATGTCACCATGACTCTTCTCATATAGAGTCACGCTCCCAAGGTTCATGAAAGCGGTATGCGTATGCGTTCAGACAGGTCACTAAATAGCGCTTAAGCGGTATGCAGGGGCATATGCGGGGTATATGCGCTTCTACGCGGTTTCTTAATTTTTTATTTAAAAATAAATAAATATATACAAAAGTGACTACAACAGAACTAAATTTAGGTATAATTGTGGTCCAACAAAAGATCTAAGAAAAATAACTTTCATATATAGTTCAAAACAATCTCTATCAATCAAATATCAATACTAAAGTAGAACCGTTAGCACACAAAATAATTGATAACAATCAATAAAATAGAAAAGTTAGCACACAAAATGCTTCTATTGTTGAATGTAATGTCATTTATCTCTGTCGTTATATTTATAACTGATCCTCCATCAAAAGTACTAAACTTTACATATAATATACTGCATTCATAATAACTATTAGTTGACTAAATTAGTTTGCTAAATTATTAATGCATTATTCCTTTTCTTCCTTGCATGTTTACTCCAATCTCGCAGTACAACTACTTTGACGATGGATTTAAATGGTCATGGAATGCTTGGTTGGCATACATGCAAAAGCAAAGAAAACGTGGCACAAATTACACAATAAAAACGTGGCACAAACTAAAAAAATAAAAAAATAAATAAAGAAATGTGTATGCGGCCGCACAGACCGCATATGAGACCGCACAATCCGCATATGCGGCCCGCATAAGCGCACAGGGCGCATAATGGGGGGCTTCATGAAAGCGGTGCGCTGAGGGCACCACATACTCATATGCGGCCACACAGGTCACTTTCGTGAACACTGCATGCTCCTCATTCCTTCTGGGGTGATGCTGTGATGACATCATGCTACCTAATCAATCGGATGCCCTCTACCATTCTGGGTGAAAAGGAACCCTTCTCCATTACTTTTCCTGATGACATTTTCTCTTTTATGCCACGGGATTTTAGTTGTGTGGCATTTGTCCGTCTTTTGCATCCCGCCCGTGACAAGCTCGCTCCTAGAGCTGTCAAATGTATGTCTGCTCGGTATTCCCCTACCCGAAAGGGTTATAGGTGTTTTGATCCTGTACAAGGAATGTACCATGTCAGTATTGATGTTTCCTTCTTTGAGTCCATCATGACCTTTCTTGTACAAGTGATAGTGCGAGTCCCTATGAGTCTGAGGATGATGTTGTTCTACTTCTTCCTCCACCTATACATGTACCTCAACATGTACTGCATGCTCCAAAACCTTCCTCAACATCCAGTACGCCTCAGGTAAATTCTAAAAATTTGGTTTCAACTAATGACTCTAGTGGTGTGAATGATGAATAGGGACATTTACAAGATGAGCACAAAGATATACATGATGAGCATAGACCACCATAGGAAAATGATTTGGGGTGGCCTATTGCCTTGTAGAATTCAAACGTTCCTGCGCGCGATACCCCCTCGTTGAGCATGTGTCTCTGGCGTGACTTTCGCCAGATTTCAGATAGTTTGTTGTGGGATTATCTGCCATGGAAATCCCATGTATATATCAAAAGGTTCTCATGGTGAGCCAATGACACCTAGCCATGGATAAGGAGATGGTCTCTTTTACAGTCACGTGAAACATGGAACATTATTACAGCTCATGCAGATGTGTCCGTTGTTGGATATAAGTGGGTGTTCACTGTGAAGCACCAAGCAGATGACAACATAGATCGCTACAAAATAAGGCTTGTGGCTTGTGGGTTTCGCCCAGACCTATGGGGTGGACTATCATGTTACTTTCTCTCTATTAGCTCGACATTCTAAACTACGGATCCTTCTCAGTTGCAGTCACACGTGATTGGCCTCTATATCAGTTCGATGTGACGAATGTGTTCCTCTATGGTGACCTACATGATGAAGTCTACATGCAACAACCACCTGGGTTCGTTGTTAAGGGGAAGTGTCAGAAGGTGTGCATACTTCATGAGGCTATTTCTAGCCTTAGGCAGAGTCCAAGAGCATGGTTTCAGAAGCCGTCAGACGTGATAAAGCAGAAGGGATTTGTGAGATCAACTACAGATCATTCACTATTTGTTCAGAGGTCTCAGAGAGGTACATTTGCTATACTAGGTTATGCAGATGATATCATCATTACATGGGCTAATGTGTAGGACATTCAGGCAGCTAATTGGTCAACACTTTGTAACCATGGACCTTGGTTGTCTAGGTTACTTTCTTAGACTAGAGTTTACCAGGAACCATCGATGTCTTGTGATGACCGTGAAGAAGTATGTTACGGGGCTTCTCTCTGAGACGGGCATGGAAGATTACAGACTAGCCTCTACTCCTATGGATCCAAGAATGAATCTATATGATGATGACATAGAGGAGGTAGATAAGAGGAGGTACATGGAGCTCGTTAAGAAGCTCCTATATGTGACCATCACTATGCTAGATATTATCCTTTGCAGTGAGCAAAGTCAGTTCATGGAGTAACCTAGACATTCATATGGATGCAGTCCATATGATTCTAAGGTATCTGAACACCTCACGTGGCACTGATCTCTTATTTAGCAGAGGCACATCCCTTGCCGTTATAGCTTGCGCATATGCAGATTATGCGGGATGCCCAAAGGACATGAAGTCTACATCTGACTTTGCTGTGTTCATTGGGAGCTCCTTGGTGTCATGGAATAACAAGAAGTAGACAATGCTCGCAGATATAACGCAGAATCAGAATACAGTGCCATGTCACAAGAGAGTATAGAGATGATGTGGGTCAGGTCCGTTTTGACTAACTTAGCTATTGTGGCACCTCTTCCCATG
Organism: Ottelia alismoides; assembly: GCA_037367405.1. NCBI lineage: Eukaryota > Viridiplantae > Streptophyta > Magnoliopsida > Alismatales > Hydrocharitaceae > Ottelia > Ottelia alismoides. The sequence continues at coordinate 771,884 of JAZKJV010001352.1, read as the reverse complement.
CACTTCCAATGTGACAACCAAGCTGCACTTTTTATTGCCAACAACCCAACCTTCCATGAGAGGACCAAGCATATCGAGGTTGACTATCACTACACCCGAGACATGATCCAGAAGGGTCTCATTTCTACCTCTCATATTAGCTAAGGTGCACAGGCAACTGATATGCTCACCAAGGCTCTAGCTAGAAGGCCTTTCTAGAGATGTTGTTCCAAGCTGAACTTAATTGATATCTATGCTCCTGCTTGATGGGGAGTGTTGAGATATTTGTTATCTTTTATTCTTTTATGTATTCTCTTTTCTTTCTGTCCAATTTATGTAATTTGCCTAATAGGTTTCTGATCTGTATAAGAGAGCCCTAGAGTCACATGAATAAACAACAACTCTATTTCCCGCAATATTTACTTCGATAGATCATGCTCTTTCGTTCATCCAGTACTCAATGACAATGATTCCCTTTGTTATTTTCTCTATTGATGGTGTCATGTGCAGTGCAATGAGTCACAATTGCACCCCTTTTCATTTTGCATCTCCTCATTTCCCTATGCTGCTTTCAATGGTGCAAACCTCATTTACAACAACGCCTTGAATGTAGCTTAGTATGCTGCAACACCCTCTCTTCCAATGCTGCTTGGCATGAGCGTCAGGGCACCTTTTCTTGCTTCAAATGGCCGTCACATCCCCGTATTCTCTGCAATACCTCCTCTTCAGTCTATATCTTTGTGGTATAAGATTGGGTCCCAACAATGCTCAACATGACTTTCCTCGTATACTTTCATATTTGTGCAAGATTGGACTTTGTGCCCTCTAACAGGCTTGTATAGTTTGCTGGACTAGGGATTGACATTTATTTTGTTGGTGAGTGGAGCATGTTATAAGATTTTTCTCGTTTATGATACCTGAAATTAAAGTTAATAAAAATTGATATTGGAGGTATTATGAAGATGGATGATTATCCTCTCCAATCTAATGCCATCAAATTGACCAGTGATGTCTTTCTTACCGTGTTGCATAAGTCGGTATTCAGTATTCAGTTGGAGGAGTCCACTGAATAGAGAATAATCGGTATTTGAGTGACTATTCGGAATTATTTTGTTTTATATTTTTTTAAATTATTTTTAATGTAAAAATAATTTTTAATACATATATTATTATAAATGTATACATATATTATCATCAATCAACAAGAATCCAACATAAAAGTATCTATTAACAACGCACATATACAGAGCTTTGGCATTTTTGGTAATATCATGACAAATGGTAACTATTGGGAAAAAACTGTGATCTATTATTCAGAGGAACCCTAGGCTCTCTTATATAGGGAGAGACCTTAAGGGTAAAATACATAGTAGTCCAGAGAAAACATAGAAATAACGAACATGTACATAACATAATAATAATATCTATCTCTACACTCCCCCTCAAGGTGGAGCATAGATGTCTATCATGCTCAGCTTGGATGAACATCTCTGAAAAGGTCCTCTGAGCAACGGCTTGGTGAATACATCTGCAGTCTGATCCCCTGAGCTCACGTGAGTTGTAGATATCAATCCTCTCTGGATCAAGTCTCTAGTGTAGTGGCAGTCAACTTCTATATGCTTGGTTCTTTCATGAAAAGTTGGATTGTTGGCAATGAACAAGGCTGCCTGATCGTCACACTGAAGCTGCATGGGTAGAGGTACGACTACATGTAGATCCTCAAGTACAGATCGAACCCACATCATCTCCGTGCTTGCTTGCGCCATGGCCCTATATTCGGATTCAACACTAAACCTTGCCACAACAGTTTGTTTCTTGCTTTTCTAAGAAACCAGAGAGTTTCCAACAAAAACTGCAAATCCTGAGGTTGATTTTCGATCTTTAGGGCATCCTGCATAATCGGCATCTGCACATGCTGAGATAGACAAATCTGTGCCCTTTCGAAACAACAACCCTGAACCTGGAGAAGACTTCAGATACCTCGGTATCATGTATATAGCATCCATATGAACTTGTCTTGGCTGCTCCATAAATTGACTCACCCTGCTTACTGTAAAGGCAATGTCGGGTCGAGTTATGGTAATATAAAGGAGCTTACTCACCATTTCTCTATCTCTCCTCTTATCCACTTCAACAGTGTCATCATCATACAATTTCGTGCTTGGATCCATGGGAATACTTGATGGTTTGCATCCAACCATGCCTGTTTCAGTCAAGAAGTCTGTAATGTACTTCCGTTGGGTCATCACCAAACCCTGTGCATTCCTGGCAAATTCCAACCCCAGAAAGTATCTTAGGGTTCCAAGATCCTTCGTAACGAACTGACGACCTAGGAATGCCTTTGCCCTTTCTATGCCCTGAATATCATCTCCTGTAACCAGAATATCATCAACATAGACCATGATAACAACCGTACCTGCCGATGCCTTCTGAACAAACAATGAGTGGTCTACATTCGACCTCTTGAATCCCTGTTGTTCAATAAGATTGGAAAGCTTCTGGAACCATGCTCTTGGACTCTGTTTGAGGCCATAAATTGCCTTGTGATGTCTACACACCATATGCTTCTCCCCCTCAGCAGTATACCCTGGTGGCTGCTGCATGTAGACTTCCTCCTGCAGATCTCCATACAAGAAGACATTCTTGACATCCAGTTGAGATATACTCCAGTCACGGACCACAGCCACAGATAAGAGAATGCGAAGGGTAGAATGACGAGCCACTGGAGAAAAAGTATCCATATAGTCCACGCCATATGTTTGTGTAAAACCTCGTGCGACCAAACGTGCTTTGTACCGATCTAGACTGCCATCAGCATGGTATTTAACTGTGAAGACCCACTTACAGCTCACAATAGATGCATCAGGAGGAGCAATAACCAAAGACCATGTGCCACGAGACTGTAATGCATGCATCTCATCTTCCATAGTCATTCTCCAGCAATCAATCTTCATAGCTTCCTGGTAGGTCCGTGGTATGTCCACGGAAGACAACGCTGCAGCAAATCTCTGAAAGTCGCCTGTGAGACGGTGGAAAGACACCTGTGAAGCAAAGGGATAAGAGGCACACATCCGCTTCTGCTTCCGGATAGCAATAGGAATATCAAGATCATCTTCCGCTGTACTGGATGGTGTATTTTCCTCCTGCAATGAAGAATCCTGCACATGTACCATATCTGACCCGTCAGTAGTAATGCCATCTGAACATACCTGAGGCGTGATGGGTGTCTGACGTGTAGCCTGAGCAGGACCTGACCGACGCGTATAGAATTTTGGTAGAGGTGGAATGGGAGGTCGTGGAAGAGGTGGAGGTGGAGGTGGTGGTGGTGAAGATGACATAGAGGCAGGAACATGGGTAGACTCAGGTGAACTCCAAGTAGGAGGTGGAGGGACATAGACATCATCATTGGTAGTGGATGGTACCAGTCTGTCACCTGCAGGAGAAAAATACATAACAGACTCAAAGAACGTGACATCAGTACTAACAAAGTATTTCTTGTTTATGGGATCATAACATCGATAGCCCTTCTGAGTCCGAGAATAACCGACAAAGACATACTTGACAGCTCTAGGAGAGAGTTTGTCAAGCCTAGGAGTCAGAAGATGAACAAATGCCGCAGTACCAAAGACACGAGGAGTAAATGAGAATAATTCCTTGTCAGGAAAAATGATAGAGAGAGGAATTTTCTCACCAAGAACAGAAGATGGCATACGATTGACCAGATAGCACGCGGTAAGAACAACATCCCCCCAGAAAGAAATAGGAGCACAACTCTGAATCAGTAGGGTTCGAGTAATGTCAAGGAGATGGCGATGCTTTCTTTCCGCCACACCATTCTGCTGAGATGTGTACGCACATGTGGTTTGGTGAATAATGCCCTTTGACGAAAGAAACTGAGAGAGGGACCATGTGCAGAATTCTAGAGCATTATCTGTACGAACATATTTGACAGTAGAAGAGAACACATTTTGCACTTCATTGATCAAATTCTTGATCACATCACCTGCTTCAGATTTATTCTTTAAAAGAAAGACCCAAGATACATGAGAGAAATCATCCACTACCACTAGATAAAATCTGTGCCCCTGATGATCGGGTACACGACTTGGACCCCATATATCTATATGAAACAACTCGAACGGGGAGGTACTGCTCCGACTCTGATGACTAGGAAAGCTCGACCGATGATGCTTTCCCAACTGACATGCTTCACAGCGAAAGGAAGAAATGGGAGAAATCTGAGGCAGAAGATGGCACATTTTCTGGAGTAGGAGATGACCGAAACGGAGATGCCAGATGTACAGAGAAACTGGTCCGGCAGAATGAGAGGAGACACCAGCATAAGAATTCCGAACCAGCCGATATAGACCATTCTGCTCAGAGCCACAACCAATCACCCTGCGTGTTAGTATGCCCTGAAAAATAAGAGAAGACGGGTCAAATATAGCACGACAATGCAAATCCTTCGTAATCTGACTAATAGACAACATATTCATCGAGAACTCAGGAGCATGTAGGACATTCTGTAGATGCATAGTAGAGGATAGGAAGACCTCCCCCTGTCCAACAAAGGGGGAATGAGTACCATCTGCGTTCTGCACTGAGCGGCCGTGAGGAATGTCCCTGTAGGACTCAAGTCTATCTCGATCTCGACAGAGATGATGTGTGGCACCCGAATCTATAATCCAATCAGAGATATCATGAGAAGGTGTAGATGCAATAGATCTACCTGAGGTACTAGCAGCAGCAGAGGAACTGGCGGAGGCTGTAGCAGCAACATCTGAAGGTCCACCAGAAGAATCACCAGATGATTGTGGTATAATATCACGTAGACGTGCCACAAGTTCCTCAAAACGATTGTCTGTGGTAGATGCCAACTGGGACTGAGAGTGCTCTGCTACACGTGCCGATGCTGGGAACGTGTGCGGTGACAATATGAACACGGCTGACTAAAGCGACCACCCCTACCTTGGGGTTCACGTCCACGTCCACGTCCACGGCCAGAAGATGGACCACCTCTCCCACGCGATACTGCCATCGCCGATGGGGGTGGAGTAGATGAGCTGGAAGGAACTGATATGCGACTGAGCCTCCTGTAAACATCCTCCACTGGAGGAATAACTGCATCGGCCAAAATCTGAGAACGGGCGGCGCCATATTCAGGATCAAGGGTCGCAAGTAGAACACCCACCATGGTGGCATTCCGAAATGTCTTCTGCTGTTCAGGAGTCACTGTGAGTGGGATAGTACTGTATAACTTCTCAAACATCCCCCTCAGGGATGTGTATAAGGAGTGAAGAGGTCTGCCGTTCTGCTTCATCGTGAATATGTCATGCTGAAGCTGTAACATCTTGGTCTCATTTCGCACCTGGAAATATGTAGCAGCCAGAATATCCCACATCGCCTTGGCAGTGGGCTGATGGAGGACATCATTGGCAATCTCCATCGACAAAGTACCTGACAACCAGACCTTTGCATACGAGTCATCAGCCTCCCACGAGGCATATATCCCTGTCTTCTCTGTTGGCTCATCCTCGGTAAGAATGTGCTTCTTACCGTTCGACTTCATGAGGCTCATGAACTGCATCGCCCAAAGCTCATAATTCGACCCGTCCATCTTGACTATTGGTGCAGGACCTTTGAATGCGCCTATGGAGGGCATATCAACCTTCGATTCTGACATATCGCCGCTGGAGAAGAATTAGGGTTTGTAGACAAAGTGACAGATGTCTACACAAACTGCATAGGATTCGAGTGCGTATGTGGACGTTACGCACCCAAATCCATACACCTTGAGGAAGAGACGGCTAGGCTCAAGGCGTAAGGAAAAACCGCCCTAGCGGTGCCGCTAGAGCAAACAAGCAATGGGATAAACCACGTCGGGGCTGGAGACCGGCTAGGCTTGGAGCCGGCGGCGATGAGGGGCCGACTGGGCCGGGGGCCGGCGGCGTAGGGGGCCGACGACTGGGGGCTGGTGGCAGAGAGAAGGAAGGGGGGGAGGGGCCGAGAGGGGCGGCGGCGCCGGGCGCTGGGGGTTGGCGGCGGCGGCGGAGAGAGACGAGAAGAGGGTGGGCGGCGGGTGGGGGTGGGCGGCGGGTGGAGAGCCCTAGGGCTTGGGCTTTGATACCATGTTGGGAAAAAACTGTGGTCTATTATTCAGAGGAACCCTGGGCTCTCTTATATAGGGAGAGACCTTAAGGGTAAAATACACAGTAGTCCAGAGAAAACATAGAAATAACGAACAAGTATATAGCATAATAATAATATCTATCTCTACAGTAACTCTTGATTTAAAAAAAATAAAAAATTCCAGCATTTAACTACCTTTCGGCCAGCCGGCCGAATAATCAGATCGACTATTAGCCAACTAGAGGTTATTTAGTCGGGGACCCCTGCACCTTATAGTCGGACCGAATAGTCGGTCGACTATTGCAACACTGCTATCTTATATGATATGCATCCGTTGAGATATCTTTTACGAGATTTTGGTGTATTGGGTACATTAAAGGAGGCAACCCGAAGCGTATTGATAAGATGGACGACCATCATGTCCAAATCAATGTCATCAATTTGACTAAAGGCGACTATCTCATACAGTAGTTACTAAGATGGTTATTACTAGCTTTAGGTAGAGTGGGTACATAGAGGCAACCCATAGACCAATGACACCGATCCTTTTTGGGAAAAATGTTTTCTTGAAGATAACTGTAGAGATATTTCTATGTTCCTATGTACTTTTCTGTTATTTCATTTCTTTGTGTTCATTTTATGTAATTTACCCATAGGTCTATCCTCTATATAAGAGAGCCTAGGGTTCCAGGATTAAACAACTCTTCGATTTTTCTCTATATGGTATTGGAGCAACGATCCTAGACTGAAGCTCCATACCCCAAGGTTACAGAAACCAGTAGTCGGTACTCGATCGGCGGGGTCACTGACTAAGGATTAATCGGCAGTCGGACAACTAATCAGATTTTGTCGGTGATCAGTCAGTTTTGAGTTTTTTAATTATTTTAAATATATAAATCATTTTTATACATAGATTTGTTCATTTTCTATCGTTTCATAATGAAACAAAAGAAGTAATTGACTTTAAATATAATATTATTGCATATTAGAATAAGTTTGCATATATATTAACATAGATTTGTACATTTTCTATACATTCATAATGAAACAAAAGAAATAATTGACTTTAAATATAACATGAAGCATATTAGAATAAGTTTGCTTTTAAAAAAAGCAAAAAAACTAAAAAATATAAAACCTTGATGTAAAAGTCCGCCGACTAGACCGACTAATGGCCGACTAAGCCTAGTCGAGTCGGCTACCCTCCGACTCGACTAGTCGACCTAGTCGGCCGACTTTTGCAAGCTTACCGTACCCTAATCCTAACCTTAAAACTCCACCCTTCAACCCTCATCTCTCCGTCGCCTCCGTTAGCAGCCTCGGCATCGCAACCGCTGCCTACCTTCCAGTATGCAGTCGCCTACCTGTTGCCGCCTACCCGCAACCGCCACCTACCTGCTACACCGCTGTCGAGCGGCACGGTCGACGTTGCCTCGACCATCTTCTGTCTCTTGTCTTCTTCGCTTGTATCGAGCACATTTTTGGGTGATGGATTTGGGTGCATAAGTCTACATATGCATTCAAATCCACGTATGTCTGTGTAGACATTCATTCATTGATCTACAAAACTCCAATTATCTACATCCGGCAATATGTTATAAAACAAAGTCGACGTACCCACCACATGCGCTTTGAGAGGTCCGATGCCTATTGTCAAAATGGATGGGACAAACTATGAGCTCTGGGCTATGCAGTTCACGAGCCTTATAAAGTCTAATAGTAAGAAACACATTCTTATCAAGGAGGAGTCAGTGGAGAAAACTGGGGTTAACGCCTCGTGGGAGGTGGATGATGCATATGCTAAAGTTTGGGTCTTTGGTACGTTAACGATAAATATCGCCAATGATGTGTTACATCAGTCCACTGCTAAGGCGATGTGGGACATCCTCGCAGCAACTTATTCTCAAGCGAGGAACGAGACCAAGATCCTCCAACTCCAACATGATATATTTACTATCAAGAAGAACAAACGACTTCTTCATTTGTTGTATACATCCTTGCGTGGGATGTTTGAGAAGCTCCACAGCTTCATGCTTCTCACGGTGACTCCAGAACAATAGAAGACATATAGGAATGCTACCATGGATGGTGTATTCCTTGCGGCCCTTGACCCTGAATATGATGCAGCTCGCTCCCATATTCTAGCGGATGTCATTATTCCTCCCATGGAGGAAGCCTTCTGCAGGCTCAACAGGATTACTATTCAGTCCACAACTACTAACCAGACTTCTTCGATGATGGATGTTTGAGAAGATCCACAGCTTCATGCTTCTCACGGTGACTCCAGAACAACAGAAGACATATAGGAATGCTACGATGGACGGTGTATTCCTCGCGGCCCTTGACCCTGAATATGATGCTGCTCGCTCCCATATTCTAGCGGATGCCACTATTCCTCCCATGGAGGAAGCCTTCTGCAGGCTCAACAGGATTACTATTCAGTCCACAACTACTAACCAGACTTCTTCGATGATGACAACCCCCCGAGGCAGAGGAGGCTCTTCTTTTTGTGGACGCAAACCTCGTGGTAGAGGCGGTCGCATTCGTTAGCCCTGCACGTACTGTCACCATCCATGTCATACTGAGGGTACATGCTACTCCAAGTATAGTTTTCCGGCATCAGCACGCGTAGCGGAACATGTTGAGTCTCCAGCTGCTCCTACTTTAGATCAAAGGTTTCATGACCTCGTAGCCAGACGGCAGGATATCATGCCTCCTGCTTCTTAACCATCTCTAGGAGGCCACTCAGATGTAGCAGTCTCCACATCTGCCAGTACTCCTACTACGGCTAGTACTTCAGGTAGTACTTATGCTTTTACATCCTGTCACGGATCTGAGATTACTGAGTGGATTATGGATTCTGGGGCAACACATCATTTATACGGGGACAAAGATCAACTTACAACATATAGACAGGTTCTATCAGGGAGAACTGTTGTGATAACCAATTGACTCATTCCCCATCACCGGACATGGTTGAGATTAGTTTGACGCCTTCGATGCGTCTGTAGACTGTGTTACATGCTCCTGATTTCTCTATGAATTTATTATTCATTAGTCAGATCACGAATGATTAACATTGTAGAGCTATCTTTGACCGATCGTCTCTTGTTTTTCAGGACATTCTTACGACCAGAGTGATTGGGTCTGGCCGTGAGCAGGTGGTCTTTATCGCCTGGTCCGGACTCCCTATGCTGATTTATCCTCTCATTTAACAGGATCAGTTTCTCCCTTCACTCGGCACTTACGCTTTGGTCACCTCCCTCTTCAGAAGATGCGTCATATTTCGCCGTAGATTTCACCGGGTTCTTCCTTCCAGTGTGAGGCGTGTCAGTTGGGAAAGCATCATCGGTCTGCTTTTCCTAGTCGTTAGAGTCAGAGCAGTAGCTCCCTTTTTGAGTTATTTCATGTTGATATTTGAGGTCCGTGTTGTGTTCATGATCACCAGGGACACCGGTTTTAATTGTTACTGTTGATTATTTTTCTCATTTGTCATGGGTCTTTTTATTGAAGAATTCTGAAGCAGGGGATGTAATCAAAACTTATCAATGGAGTGCAGAATGTTTTCTCTTCCTCTGTGAAATTTGTGCAAACTGATAATGCTTTGGAATTCTGTACCCATGCTCTATCACATTTCTTTTCATCCGTGGAATTATTCACCAAACTACTTGTGCTTATACTTCTCAACAGAATGGTGTTCCAGAGAGAAAGCATCGTCGTTTACTTGATGTCACTCATACTCTTCTCATTCAGAGTTGTGCTCCACATTTGTTTCGGGGTAATGCAGTTCTTACGGCATGTTATCTTGTGAATTTGGGTGAGAAACTTCCTTTCTCTATAGCTTTCCCTGTTAAGGAGTTGTTCTCACTTACTCCTCGTGTGTTTGGCTATGTTGCTTAATGATGCAGAAGGAATTTGGCGCGAAGATAAAATAATCAAATATTTGATTGGTGGAATTTTTGGTAGAGAAAATAGAGGGGTTGAGAGAAGAGAGCACGCCTGTCGCGCGAGGTTGAAGGAGAAGAGACGCGGAGATCGCGTAGAGGGAGAGAGGGAGAGGGAGATAAAGATCTCAAATTTTCATTAATTCTGAACTGACTAAAACATTGGATCCTCATCCCTTTATATAGGAGCGATGATATTACAAAATTAGAAACTAATTTAAATTAACAACCAGTTATCCTAAAATGACTCTAACTAATTAACCGACTAATTACCTAATTTGAAATTCGAAAATTTCTAACTGATTTATCGAGATCACATGCGATCTCATTTAATTAATTAAAGACATGACAATTTAAATAAACGTAAATAAAATTGACCACTAAAATTAGATAAATAATTGGCCCTATATCTTGACTCCACGCTGCATCAACTCTCCTCCGCTTTAAAAAATTCGTCTCTCGACGAATTGTTCGATGTAGAGGCGTCGTTGGAGAATTCATCCTTGAACTGTAGCTTCAAACTTCCCAATTTGATCCGTTTCCATGTTACGTTGTAATTTTTCTGATTGGAGGGGTACGACTGCAAATATTCTACCCATTCACTTGAAAGCAGTATTGTAAAAGTCGCCCGACTGGCCCGACTAGTAGGTCCGACTAGTCTAGTCAGTGGGGTGGCCGACCGAGTACCAACTAATTCCGACTAGGTACACTAATTGACCAATTTTTGCTTCGAGATACCATGTTGTTTTAATGTTTTGCTTTTTTTATAAGTAAACTTATTATAATATGCTTAATGTTTTATTTTAATTCAATTACTTCTTTTATTTTATTATGGTAGTATAAAAATGTACAAAATCTATGTAAATATATGTATAGAAATGAGTTCTATATTTAAAATAATCATAAAATTCAAAGCCGATTAAAGTCCGACTAAATCCGATTAGTCGCCCGACTGCCGATTAGTCCTTAGTCAGTGACCCAACCGACCGAGTACCGACTACCGACTTTTGCAACCTTGCTTGAAAGAATTGCATAGTTTAATTTATCTTCCACTGGGCTCTTTTGATAAATATTTTTTGGAGGAGGGGTCCCCTTGTAAATCTTCCAAGTCAATACCTCATCCCTTAATTTCAGGGATGCACCTGCCGAGAAAACCCTTGCTAGGGTTTTGCGTGCCCTTGATAAGAGGCGGCGGGGCATGGCGGCGATGGAGGGCCCAGGGCGGCGACTCGACCTCGGCGATGGCGTGGGCGAGGGAAGGCGGGGGTCGCAAGGGTTCCCGCGCGGGAGGGCGCGAGGTGCTGGGGGGCCGGGATCGGGTTTCGGCGGGGTCGCGTGGGATGCCTGTGCGGGGGCGGTGAGGCGGAATCGTGGGCTTCGGGGAGGGGTCAGTGAACGGGCGTGGGCGAGGGAAGGTGGGGCCGGGGCTGGGGTCGCTGGGGATGCGTAGTTGGTGATGGGAGGGGGTCCGAGGGTGGCGATGGGAGGGATGGCGAGGGTGAGGCTGGCGGAGCGCAGAAAGGGGAGGAGGGCCGGGGGAAGGCGGCGAGGTGGGTTGGCGCTGGGAGGAGGAGGCGCAGGCGAGATGGGGGGGCTGCAGGCGGGTGGGGAGTTGGCGCGGGACTGGGGGAAGGCGAAAGCGTCGCCGGGGAAGTTGGGGTTTGCGGGAGGCGGTTTGAGGGTGTAGAGGGGGGAGGCGGTGGACGGGGCTGTGTCGCAGGTGGGGTCGGGGGTCGCAGGGGGGGGGGTCCGTCGGTGGTGCGACGAGGGTTTGGACGACCGGGGTGGGTGTCGGAGTTGGGCCTGAACTGCCGATAGTCGTTGGCGGCGGCGGCGGTGCCGCAGGAGCTTCCAGGACATCAGCCTTGACCCCAGAAAACTTGATGTTTTCATCATATAGATCCGTACTTTCATCAAATATTGGGCCCGTATCATCATCGTATGGTTGCAGGAGTCATATCAAATAAATCTTCATCCGCAGTGAAAATACCTTTATTTTTTGCTTCGAAATCGGGTTGAACAACGGCTACAACGATCTGACTTTCGTTGTCGACGAACGAATCTTCATCGACTTGCGCATCCAGCCATGCCTGAACCTTGATACTTGCCATAAGGCGCTTCTTGAACTTTTGTTGACGTGCGCGTGAACGCGAACCATGAGATATGCAACTCAAATCATATTGCATCTTCCAATACACGACGGGATCGTCGAATCGTAGGGACGATTCGGTTGCCATGCTCTGATACCAAATGATGCAGAAGGAATTTGGCACGAAGATAAAATAATCGAATATTTGATTGGTGTAATTTTTGGTAGAGAAAATAGAGGGGTTGAGAGAAGAGAGCACGCCTGTCGCGCGAGGTTGAAGGAGAAGAGACGCGGAGATCGCGTGGAGGGAGAGAGGGAGAAGGGGATAAAGATCTCAAATTTTCATTAATTCTAAACTGACTAAGCATTGGACCCTCATCCCTTTATATAGGAGGGATGATATTACAAAATTAGAAACTAATTTAAATTAACAACCAATTATCCTAAAATGACTCTAACTAATTAACCGACTAACTACCTAATTTGAAATTCGAAAATTTCTAACTGATTTATCGAGATCACAGGCGATCTCATTTAATTAATTAAAGACATGACAACTTAAATAAACGTAAATAAAATTGACCACTAAAATTAGATAAATAATTGGCCCTATATCTTGACTCCACGCTGCATCACTTTTGTTCACCAGTTGACTTCAGGTCTTGACAAGCTCTCTCCTAGGGCTGTCAAATGTGTATTTGTTGGGTACTCCAGGACCCAAAAGGGATAACAGTGTTGTGATCCATTGCGTATGAAATACTATATCATTGCTGATATCACATTTTTTGAGTCTGCGATGTTCTTCTCTCATACATGTGACATGTTGGCTTCATCAGACTTTGATGATGAGGTTTACATGCCACCTCCTCCTACAAGTTCGTCATCTTTTCCTCCTGTGCCAACTGTTTCACCACTGCCACTACCACTACCACCTCCTCCTTTTACCCAATGGCATATGCCCATTGTCCCATCATTACCAAAATTTTGTACCCGTCGGCCTGCTTCTTCTTATGGTCATCACCCGTCATCCAGCATGCCCCATGTGTGTTCTGATAACATGATTTCTAACGATGGGTCTGGAGATATATCTGTGCAGGGATCATTGTAGGAGATTAGCCCACGGATGGAGGAGGTTTCCAATGACTTGGATATACCCATTGTAGTTCGGAAGCAGAAGCGTACTTGTGCTTCATATCCTCTTGCTTCCCAAGTCTCCTTTCATCGTCTGACATGAATTTCAAATATTTGCAATGGCTCTATCTGCCGTGGACATTTCACGAAATTATCAGGAGGCCTTGAAGGATAGTCGTTGGTGCTTAGCTATGGAGGAAGAGATGGATGCTTTGCAATCACGTGGTACCTGGAGTTTGGTGTCTGCTCCTCCTGGAGCGTCTGTTGTCAGTTGCAAATGGGCGTTTACCATGCAGATGGGAGGCTTGATCGTTACACGAAAGTTTGGTGGCATGAGGATTTACTCAGACCTATGTCGTGGATTATATGGACATGTTTTCTTTAGTTGCTCGTCGCTCTACTCTACGTGTTCTACTTTCAGTTGCAGTGGTACGTGATTTGCCTTTATTTCAGCTAGATGTTAAAAATGCATTTTTGTATGGTGATCTACAGGAGGAAGTTTACATCCAACAACCTCTGGGGTTTGCTGCTGAGGGGGAGTGTCAACAGGTTTGTAGACTCCATAAGGCAATATATGGCCTTATGCAAAGTCCAAGGCATGGCTTCAGAAGCTCTCGAATCTGATTGAAAGGCAAGGGTTCAAGAGGTCAAATGCATACCATTCACTCTTTGTGTAGAGAACACCTAGACGTACTGTTATCATCATGGTCTATGTTGATGATATACTTGTTACAAGAGATGATGTGCAAGTGATCAAGATTGTAAAAGAATTTCTGGGTTGTCAGTTTGTTACCAAGGATCTTGGTACCCTAAGGTATTTCTGAGGGTTGGAATTTGCTAGGAATGCACATGGTCTTGTAATGATTTAAAGGAAGTATGTTACAGACATGCTTGTTGAGATGAGCATGATTGGGTGTCGACCGTCTACTACTCCTATGGATCCTAGCATGAAGTTATATGATGATGATACATATGAGGTCGATGGGCAAAGATATAGAGAGATGGTGGAAAGCTCCTCTATATTACTATTGCTAGACATGATAAGTCTTTTGCAGTGAGTCGGGTGAGTCAGTTCATGAAGCAACCCCGACAGGTATATATGGATGCTATATACATGATTTTGAGATATCTAAAATCTTCTCCAGGTGCATGATTACTATTTAGGAAAGAAGCAACTCTTTCTGTTTCTGCATGTGCTGATGCAAGCTATGCATGGTGTCCTTAGGATAGGAAGTCTACTTTGGGCTTCGCGGTGTTAGTTGGCAGTTCTCTTATTTCTTGGAAAAGTAAGAAACAAACTGTTGTGACTAGATCAAGTACCGAATCTGAGTATAGGGCTATGGTAGAAGCAAACACAGAAATGATGTGGGTTCGAGCAATGTTAACATATTTGCATATAAATGTACCTCTACCCATGCAGTTACAATGTGATAATCAAGCTGCCTTATTCATTGCAGGAATAATCCTGCATTCCATGAAAGAACGAAGCATATCGAGGTAGACTGCCATTATACTAGAGATATGATTAGAAGGGTTTGATATCTATCTCCCATGCCAGTTCAGGAGAGTAAACGACAGATATCTTTACCAAGGCATTGCTCAGAGGGCCATTTCATAAGTGTTCTTCCAAACTGAGCATGATTGACATCTATGCTCCATCTTTTGGAGGAGTGTAGAGATATTTCTATGTTCCTATGTACTTTTCTGTTGTTTCATTTCTTTATGTTCATCTTATGTAATTTACTCATAGGTCTCTCCTCTATATAAGAGAGCCTAAGGTTTCAAGAATAAATGACTTGTCGATTTTTCTGAACAATAACCAAGCAAACATTTGGATTGTTAAGTCTCTCTTTAGCAAAATGCAATCTCTTACTCATGATATCTATATGAGGGAACAAACCAAGGAGGGGTGGGGGGATTGGGTTTCCCCAGTAAAGAGGAGAGGTGACGTGCATATGATTTTTTGGTATATGTTTTTAAGCCATACTATATCTTTTATATAAACAGGAGACATCATTACAAAAAGGAAATGGCAATAAAATAAAATCATAACAAACACAGATTGTTCAACTCCTAAAAGATTCTTAATCTAATAAAAAAATGGCGAGGCCTTCTTCAACTTTAAGTAGATCGGCTACATGTATTCTTGCTCAAATCCATGTTGAAAGATCTGATGATTTTTTATGCTGGCTGTCGATTACCTAATGCAACCCGGCAAGAAGGGATTTGAAACTTGGTTTTTTTAGTGGTAGGACGTACTACTAGACCATTGAAGTGTGTCTACTCTAATCAAACTAAATAAAAAATTATTATATCAAAATTTTAAAATATTTTTATTTCCCTTGGATATTTGCAATCTTCGGGATTGCAGATTGCACCCTTCTTTGGCAACGTGATTTCCATTTTTCCCGATAATTTCTTTTTCTAAAAAAATGCATAATTGCTTGAATTCTAACCATCACCTTTGAAATACTAATCGTGAATATAAAGAATCTGATTATTGCTATTATTTGCATTGAAATATGAGAAAATTCTCTTTTCCCAAATGGATTTTGCAGACTCACTATCCTTTTTGATTGCTAGTACAAAAAATCAACTTCTATAAGTTGTCTAAGCTTGAAGAGAACCGAATACATGTATTGGAACTCAATATCATGTATAGCAGGTTGGATGTTAGTCTGCAAACCCTACTGGTTAGTCATTCGGCCAACAATTCAGTTGATTGGCAAGCCTCCACATGGTTTAGAATCTTATGATTGATTTATGGTTTAGGTTGCAATTTTTTTAAATTTATGCCTTCCACTTCCACCGGTTATAATTGTTAGTGACGTGTCATATTATTAATGTATAAAATGTAATCTGTTAAATTATGCAACTGTTATGCTGTAGATTTCTATATTTAATGACACTTACCAATAACTTTTTGTCAAAAAAGAATCGTCTTTTTGACTCTTTGGCTTCAGATTTTATTTGTTGAAAATCTACGAAGCTTTCATACAAGCATTATTCTCTTTGTTGCAAATACATACTTTTGATTGCCTTCACTTTGCTTAGTATGAGCTTGTTCTTTGACTTTAGTTACCCTCTTATTTTTTTCAGCACAATTGTTGGATACTGCATGCAAAGTGTTGCCATTGGTGGTGACAGTATCTGGAAGAGTAGGGACAGAGACACCAATAAAATGTGAACATAGTGGTTTAAGAGCAGTCATCATGGAGGAAACAGTAAGTGGTACCGTGAGTGCTGAGAGCCACTGTATTTTTTAAGCTTTATTTTGAAAATAGTTTCGATAAACTTTCAGGCTGAACAACATTTTCTAAAGCACAATGATGCTGGTTCTTGGATACAGGATTCTGCTTTGATGCTGTCGATGAGTAAAGAGGTCCCGTGGTACCTGGTACTGTATGACCTATAACCGTTCTCCTTACAACTTGAGTTTTTTATTCCAACATGAAATGAAGTTTGGCTTTGGGTTGGAAAAAAATCTTGTCCATTTAGAGGCAGAATTGTTATTAGTTAATGATTTGAACAAATTTGTGCTTACAGAAGAAGAGGCCTCCACAAGCCTCAAATGTTAGTTTTGGCCAGTATATCATTGACCAATCGAAACGAAATTTCCGCTGAAAATTGGACCGAAATTTCAGCCATATCTGTCACCAACCCTTCTATCGGCAACCCTAAACCCTTAAGGCCTTAAATGTCAGCTGTTTCATGTCGATTTTGGTCACTTGTCAAAAATCGGAATTTGACCGAATTCCGACAAAATTTGATGCCATGGGCTCCACCTTCCACAAAAAAGATTGTCATTTTCATACAATAATCTATGTAAAGTGAGCTCTTCTTGGTTTTACCCAACACAACAATCACCTCGCACAACTCTATCCACCATTATCGTTACAGCGTCAACAACAAGCACAAAAAGGAGGGAGGTCAACGAGCATCCCTTCTTCCCCCCTTTGTTGTAGCAAAAAACCCACCACAAGGCGGACCGTTGACCAAAATCGCACAAGGTGATGTGGTGATGCATGCTTCATTCAGGTACTCCGGATCTCTGGAAAGCCACGACCGTACAAGGAAGTCTAGATAAGATATTAGTCTACAACCACAACAATACAAGGAAGTTCAAATAAAATATCAGTGTACATAATCATAAGCTTTAGAGAAAATCATCTTCCAAATCACTCCCTTGTTCTTACGTCCCTTTCACTTAGAAATCATCTTTGTAGCCACACAAAAGAACTACCATCTTCCTCAATTGACTATATCAAGGGAGCTGGGTCTCTAAGAACGTCACCGGTCACCACCAAACTCTTCTAGAAACACAAGGACACGTTACCTCCCAATAGAGGATGCCTAAAGATCTATTCCAACTTTTTAGATCCCTCTTAAAAGACAATATAGTAAGTCTTTACCTGTCGCCCTAAATGCGCACCAACCACTTCATCAAAATGACCTTATTCATCTCATGGGTTGAACCCCTCCATTCTACTATCATCTTGGCTAAGAAGCATCATTCCAAGCAATCAAAGCCATATCCGTACTTTTATGGACTAAAGAGGCTAAAAAGAATCTCTGCATAAGGCCTTCAAGTCTCTTCTTAATCCCAGCTGCCATTCTATACATCAAGAGGAAGAAGACTTGAATACATGCCAATACCATCAACCTTAGGAGCACTAAGCGCATCCATAGCGAAACAAAGGAATTTCATGATCGAACTACCAGAACATCTTAGAAGATTGAGTTCTAAGTATTTTTTTCGCTCCATCTTCTCGAACAAGGGCCCCCAATATGATTCTCATCCTACCACCCATTAAAGGCAACCCTATATAGACCATGGGGAACCAATAGCTTGGCGAGCCCAGAACCTGGTCGCAAGCCTCCATTGCCTCCTCACTTATGGTAAAAGGAACAAAAGTTGACTTCTCCTAGTTGATTTGCATGCCCGAGAAGCCACCAAACACATCGATCTGAGTCAACGAGTAACATGGATGATGGCTTCCTCATTTGATGGAACGATCTATACCGTCACCTCCATGCATTCCTTCCCTTCATTCAACCATTCAAGCAAATTAATTCAAGCAACACATCGCTTTTTTACCCCATGTTCCATAGGCTTATCATCTAACTTGCCAAGAATAGAATTTATTAAAAGCATATCATAACATATCTCCCTCTATTGTTCTCTGTGATAAGAAAATTCCATTGAAAACCAAAGGAAAGTTTCACAAAGCATCTGTGAGACCTGCTATGCTCTATGGATCTGAATGTTGGTCTGTGAACGATAGACATGTGCGGAGAATGGCAGTAGCAGAAATGAAAATGCTAAGGTGGATGTGTGGACACACGTAAAAATCGGATTCGGAATGATGCCATCAGAATGAAAGTGGGTGTAGCTCCGATCAAATATAAAATGCGAGAAAATCGATTAAGGTGGTTTGGCCATGTGCAAAAGAGGTCAGCTGATGCACCGGTGAGGAGATGTGAGTTTTGGAATGTTGAGCCGGCTAAAAGAGGGCATGGAAGGCCCAAGAAGTGTTGGAATGAGACTATACGAAGGGATCATAGTTTTTTGGATCTAAGCCCGAGAATGACTCAAGATAGATCTGAATGGAGGCAAAAAATCCATGTACCCGACCCTACTTAAAGTGGGAAAAGGCTTTGTTGTTGTTGTTGTGATATCATAACATATCTCAAACATAGCAGTAAATTTTACCTCAGTTGATTTAGTAAAAAAACTTGGTTTGAAGTTTTTGTAATAATGGCTTTGGTTTGAAGTTTTTATAGTACAGTGCATCCTTTTCCTATGTCATGGAAATGACACGGTTCTTTATTTGGTAATGGTTTGTTATTTGGTTTATTGTGGGATTTGATTTTAAATTCTTGATGGAAAAAATATTTGTGTATCTTGACTGGAATAATGTATGCTATGTTGCGTTGATGCCAAAATAGAGTGATAATGAGAATTGAATGTGCGGGAATTTTAATACATGTTGTAAAAGATTCATCCCTTTTCTTTTCCAATCTTATAGTACTGCCGTGTCTCAGTTGCTTGTGACTTCACTCATGCTTTCGTTGTCAATAAATGTCAGGATGACGGCACCGGGCGTGTTTATGTTGTTGGTGCTCGAGGCGCTACCGGCATGGTGCTAAGTGTTGCGAGTGAAGTTTTTGAAGAATCCGGGCGTTCTCTAGTGCGTGGAACTTTAGATTATCTCCAAGGTCTCAAGGTTGTTGTACGTGGTCTTTGCAGGACTTTCTGCTAAAATGAGCACTTTCTACTCTTAATTGATACATAAATGTTCTGTAGATGCTTGGAGTTAAGAGGATCGAAAGGGTTCTTCCAACTGGCACTTCATTGACTGTTGTTGGTGAGGTATTGTTTGTTTCCTGTGATCCTTCTTTTGTCATTGAGCATTGTCATAGGTGGGGTTACTTTTTATCTGCAACAAAATTGATGGCTTTCTTGGACTATACTTTGGAATAAACTCATAATAGAAAGTTATGTACATATTCAATTGTCTGCTTGGGGTGGGGATTATGTACGAGGACCGATTTTCTAGCAAGAAACTAGTTACTTAGCGACATTTATTATTATTGAGGGTTTGCTTTATGTTACCATTACTTGGAAGATGTTTAGCCATTCATCTTGGGGTAAGACGCCATCTTCATTTTTAAAAGAAAATAAGTTTGTAATTGCATGCTCATTGCATAACATGTTTTTGTAGTGTCTAGGCTCAAAAAATGCGTGAGAAAACTCGGTGGTTAAGTGAGTTAACTATTTGATGTACGCAAGCATTTCTCTTCAAGGAGATGAGACAATTCAAATATTTAATGTACATGGATATTTCTCTCATCAAGAGTTCTGATTTTCTACAACTTGTTGAGATATTTATATTTCCTTATCTTATTATGCAGTTTCTTATTTCTTCTGTCTACTTTACGTATTTTCCCTCCGAGCTTTTCTTCTATATAAGAGATCTTTAGGGCTACGATGGAATACAACTTTTCATTTCACGCCTTTCTACATGGTATCAGAGCAACAGTCCTAGATCGGAGCCTGTACCCTAGAAACCCCACCCCACCTAAACCTTTCTCGCGTCATCGGCTCCTCGCTTTGCCGGCCTCTGGTCGTGCAACCATCCCCTGCTCGCACCGTCGGCCTCACCCCCCGCCTTCGTCGGTACCTGTCCACGCAGCCGGAGGTCTCCATCCATGCCGTCGCCAACGCTGTCGATCCCTATTCCTGCCACCATCGGTCCCTCTTCGCCCAAACCGGTGGTCCAGTGGCTGTGTCTGCCTCGGAACGGGAGCCACTGTCTGCGACATTGTTGCCGGGCTCTTCGCCGACAATCGGGTCATCGTCCAGGTTGTCGCCATCTCCGCTTCCGTAGCCCGGGTTGCCTCCTGTGGGCTCAATCGCCTGTTAGGTTTGTGTCTGGGAATCTAGGGTGAGATTTTTTTTGAGTCTAAGAAGGGTGAACCCCCAATTTGGAGTTCACCGCCAAAGATTTTCATTAAAGAAGTTTAGAATACATTACTGTGATATCCAGAGATTGTGAAGAGCGTTAAAGTGGGACAAAATATTTTCAAAATAAAACCTCTGATTGGTGAAGATAACTTCATTTCTCCCGGTCAAAATGGCCCAGAGAATAGAAAACGGCTTCGAGCAATCGTCATTAGAGTTGCTTCCTACCGCTCTAACGGATCTCCTAAAGTCTGAGAAGCCTTCACTCCTTACCCATGACGCTGCCACCTCGGACCAAACCCTAGCCGAGGACGGGCACTTAAAAAGCAAATGGTCGACATCCTCATCCGTCGTTCCGCATCTGTCACAGCATATCCGGCAAACCCAAAAGTCTCCCCCTCCGCACCTTATCGCAAAGGTGGTTCCTCCGTAAGCACCACAAGAACACCTTAACCCTCATCAGGATCCTTGCAGCCCATATGACATTGATGTCCTCGCAAAGCTCCTTGTCCAGCTCCTCCTCTCTCGATCTGAGCTTCTTGTATACTTTCTTCACGGAGAATTTGTTGTCCATCCACTGGAAGTGATCTTTGACCCCCGAGAACTCCCCCGTAGGGGCAGGATTGATTGCATCCTCATGAAATCTTCTAATCGTTGATCAAACAGTTCATCAAGAAAAGACGGAGACCAAACACCACCGCTTGCCACCTGCGAAATCGTAGCTTCCTTCGATTCCGCCAAAGAAAATAGATGCGGGAATCTGTCCTCCAAAGTACCCTCACCAAACCAATCGTCACGCCAGAATCTGAAAAGGTGCCTGTCCCCCACCTTGGGACGCAACCTGTGGGACAATAAGGGAAGTACCTCGCGAATACCTGCCCAAAGTGGAGACTCAAAACGGGCTCTTCTCGACGCCAGCCCACTGCCCACTCCGTAGATCCTCCGTAACAAAACATCGACCATCGACGTAGAGGGCCCCCAACTGCGGATAACCCATTTGGCGATGAGCGCCTTGTTCATGCACTCAATATCTCTCACTCCCAGACCTCCATCCCTGCGTCCCCTCGTGACCTCCTCCCACTTGACCAGATGCAGCCCGTGACCCTGCTGGTTCCCATTCGACCAAAAGAATCGCTTCATCAAGGACTCAATTTTCCTCCTGACCCTGACCGGCATAATTCTAGTAGAGTAGAAGAAGATAGGAATAGTCGAGAGTACATGTTTCAGAAGCACCAATTTTCCCCCTCTAGATAAAGTGATCGCTTTCCATCCTGCCAGTCTCTGCTCAATCCGCTATACCACATGATCCCAATCCTTGCTTCTCAGTTTCCTTGCCGACAACGGCAAAGGTAGGAAATGGTTAGGTCACTCAACCCACAGCCGCCAATGGTCGCAATCTCAACACGCTCGCCCTCCTCCATCCCGAAAGTAACAACGTCCGACTTACTCTTATTAATCACAAGGCTGGAAAGGTCACCAAAGATCTCCACTAGTTGAGCCGCGTTCCTGATCTGATCATCCGTGCCACCCAAGAAGAGGATCGTATCATCAACATACTGTAACAGAGGAATGGAGATGTCCTCTATGCGAAAGCCCTCACACCAGCCCGCCTCGACTGCCTGCCTGAAAAGGACTCCCAGAACATCAGCCACCAGGACGAATAACATAGGAGCAAGCGAGCAACCCTGCCTCACACCCCGCTGCGGTTGGAAGAAACCACCCTCAGGTTTGTCGTTCACCAGAATCGAGAAAGATGAGGTCGTGACACACCTCTTCATCCAGTCCACCCACGTAGTAGGGAAGCCCCTCCTCGTCAAGGACTGGCATAAGAACCTCCATTGCACACATTCATACGCCTTGGAGTAGTCGATCTTCCAAAGTGCGCCTTTGGCTCGCTTCCTCTTCCACTCGAGACAAATCTCCGACGCCATGACCAGACCATCCACCATCTGCCTCCCTGGGATAAAGGCAGACTGACCCTGAAGCACCATGGAGTCCATGACCCCCTTCATTTTATTAGCCAGGACCTTAGCAATGATAAGGTAGATTGCATTTGATAGAGCAATGGGCCGATAGTCGTCCACCCCCAAAGGGTTGTCCTTCTTGGGTAGGAGGAAAATAAGCGAACGGTTTATCTTCTCAAACCCATGGTTGCCCTCTCTGAATTCATTCAGAACCTCCATGATATCCCCTTTCAGCAAACCCCAAAACTCACGGTAGAAAAACACCGGGAAGCCGTCAGGGCCAGGGGATCCATCTGCATTCAAGCTCCACACCGCCCTCTTGAGCTCCTCTTCCGTAAACGAAGCCATCAGTCCCTTCGCCTGCATAGCCGACAGGGACTCCACTCCTGTTCCCCGCCAGCTCCAGTCGCTTCCTAACCCTCTTCAAGTAGCCTCCGCAAAATATCCTCGCAGAGCACACCCAGCAGCCGCCTCGCCCGAAACACGCACACCACCAACCTCAATGTCATGGATGAAGTTTCTTCTCTGCCTCCCCGAGGCCATGGAGTGGAAGAACCTCGTGTTAGCATTCCCCTCCCTTAGCCATCTTTGCCTGGATCTTTGTCGCCACTCCACCTCCTCTTTCCTGTCTTCCAAAAGAAGCTCCTCTAGGATGATCTGCCGAGCCGTGATCTCTAAATCAGTCAGACCTCTTTCATCATCCAAGCCGTCAAGCCGCGCCACCGCACCATGGGCGTCCGCCCTCTTGGATTTTCGGCGAGCGTTAACCTCCTTCCCAAAGGACGAAAGGAGAGATCTCAAGGACTTCAGCCTGGCGGCCAGCCGCGAGACCGTCGACCCCTCAGTAACTGCCCCTCTCCAGTGCTCCACCACCATCTCACGGAAGCCCTCCTCCAGGAGCCAACTCCGCTCAAAACGGAAGAAGTATCTCCCCCGCCCCTCCTCACCAGACGACCACATGATCGGTATATGATCGGAGAGAACCCGTTGAAGGGCCCATGCCCGAGAAAGAGGGAACCTCTCCGCCCATCCCTAGAAATCCAAAAATCTGTCCAGACGCGATCTAGACCTTGCATTGCGCCTCGTGAAGGCGCAACCGGCAACATCCACAATCGAGAGGCCCATCCGATGAATCATCCCTCTGAACTCCTCCGAGCCCGAGTCCTCCTGAAGGAGGGTGACATTGAGGTCGCCACCGATCAGCCAAGCATCATTCACCCCGGAGCTGCACAACTGTTCAAGCTGAGCAGACAGAGTACCTCCCACATCGCTGCAAGGCCCGTAAAATTTCGTTACGAGGAAATCCTGCCCATCTGACCGCCTCCGGAGCAACGTGGAAAGGCAGAACTGGGAACTTGAAACACTTTGAAGATCAAATAGGTCCTTCTTCCAACCCGTCAGTATACCTCCCGGCGCACCGTGCGCCTCCCGCTCAGCTATCTGAAAATACCCTCCCTCCTCCAAGCAGCGAGCCTCAGCAAAGGAGCCGGCTGCAAGTTTCGTCTCTTGTAACAGAAAGATGTCTGCTCCAGCATCCTTCATATGGTTTACAACACCCCTTCGCTTTTCAGGCCTCCCCAGCCCCCTTACATTCCAAGACAAAATCTTCAAAGTCATAATAACCGAGTCGACCTCGTTGGCGGTACCAGGCCAAGACGTTCTGCCACCGCCCTGTCTAACATATGAAAACGGTTTTGAGAGTTCAACCGAACCCCCTGAGTATTCCCCTGAGTCGTACCGTTCTCCGCACGATCTGATTCCTCCAGTAGTTTCGCTCTCTTCCATCTCCTTTTCTGTGAAGCCTTCCTGAGGTAGCAAGCACCGAATCTGGCTGTTTTGACGCCCCATCTGAGGTCTTCTCCTTCCAGCAAACGCATGTGCCTGACTGGTAGGGCAGCAGTTAGAGGCGACCCCATCCCGTCCGAAGACCCCGAATGTACCGCTTCCTCCTCCGGCCCATCCGCCGAGCCCGGAGCCTCCCTCTTGGACTCCCCTATCGCGAGAGTCCCTTCTCCCGCCCCCACGCACTCTTTCAAATGCGGCGATCCATCTGGGCAGGGCGTCACGGGGACCGGCCCTCCTCTTTGTCCCAGAGAAGTCCCTTTACTAATCTCCTCCTGAATTGCGCCAACTGGGCTCAGATTCCCAAGGGGAGCCATCGGGCTCCGACAAAAAGCCATAAACAGGGAGCCATCAACATCTACCGATTCCCCATCCCGGACCCTCGACCCGCGAAGCTTCTCGGGTCCACCGCGAGATCCGATGGTTCAACCGGGTTAGGATCCGCCAAGGGCACAGATGCCCCAACAAACCCGGTACATGGAGTCGGGTCCACAGAGAGGGTACCGTCAGATCCAACCCCCCGAACGTCCACGTCTGCAGCTCCCCGTCATCAGATGTAGCAGCTCCAGGTCGGAAAGCGGGAGATGGGCCCACTCCCGGGGAGTCGAGGGGTCCCCCAACTTCGATGGCCCCGAGGTGGATAGCCTTGGGAACACGAAGAGTCGAGGCAAAAAAGGATCCGAACCGAATCGCCAGTGGGGCACGAAAGCTCGATGTCGCCGCGGGCGACGCCCCAGCTTCTCCAAGATGATTCTGACACGACGGTTCTCCAGCCAGTCCAGACGGCAGCCACCTCGCATCCCCCGGCCCCTAGAGCACACTAGAAGTTTGACCAGACACGTGGTCGGCCTGCACAAAATCCAGAAGCGATCTTCTCCCGTCGATGTTCAGCCACCTCGGACCCAAAGATTCAGGCATGAGGTTCAACACCTTGATAATAGGGTCTGATGGCTCTCCTGGGAAACATCCCGAAGAGATGACCTCGATCACTTCCACCGACTCCCCCAGCAGGTGTTTCAGTTGTCCCCGTCTACGCCATGCGAGGGGAACACCTTTGACACAAACCAAACTCGTAGGCTTAGGAAGGAGTAGGGTGCTGCCATCTCAGGGCCGTCCAGCCTTCCTTAGTCCAGCGCAACAACTCCGCAGCTTCTATCTCCCTCAGACCTCTCGCCACGACCCGCCATGGCATCAACCTCAGAATGTCCCCTTTAAACAAACCTGTCGAAACTAACCCCACATCAGAGGTTCCCCGGAACAATGCCTCCTTCGGACCGCCACCTTCGCCCACCAACTAGCCAGCGCCTCCTCCTTTAGCAAGGGATATGCCCGAGTCCCTCCCGAGCGATCGTTGCGGATGGCTCCGATTTGTGTTCAAAGGGCAACAACGACTTCTGTGCGAGAAACCACGACACCGAAAGCAACAAAGAGGTTCCCGGCACTGACGAGACCAGTGAGAGAGGGATCCGCAGCGGAAGCACCCCCTCCCGAATGGGTTGGGGAGGGGCCTGGGCTTGGCAGCCACCCCCTTGCGTCGTGCTGATCTTCTCCCACGGACCACCGTCCATCCCCCCTCGACTGAGTTCCCAAGCTCCGTCCCCCCTCTCATCTCCCCCATCTAGGGTGAGATTTGATTATCTAAAATCATCCTAGTTACTCAAGGGAGGCTCCAAAGGATGGGTAGGGTTGTGGGATGAGTTTACACCCGCAATCTTCCCCTTATATGTCAGTGTAGACACACGTAGTACAATTTACAGACCCAGTCTTGGATATTGTTGTCATCATATCATACAACAAAGCAGAGGTTTCATCCCTAGGTGCCTTCAAAGGTCCAACACCCATCGTCAAGATGGATGAAACAAACTCCGAACATTGGGCCATGCAATTCATGAGCTTGATGCAGTGTAATGGCAAGAAGCACATCCTCACGAAGGAGGAGCCAAGTGACAAGACTGGGGTTAATGCCTCATGGGAGGCAGATGATGCATATGCGCATGTGTGGCTATCTGGGACGGTGTCTATGGAGATAGACAACGTCATACCAAGTCAGCCTATTGCAAAGGTTGTGTGGAACATTCTCGCCGCTACATACTCTCCGACGAAAAATGAGTCGAACATATTGCAACTTCAACACGATATCTTCACGTCGAAGCAGAATGGTCGTCCTCTCCATATCCTTTACACTTCTCTAAGGGATATGTTTGAGAAGCTCCATGATTTCATTCCCTTTACCACCACACCAGAGCAGCTCAATGCGTACAGAGACTCGGTGATGACTGGGGTTTTTTTAGCAGCTCTCGATCCCGAGTATGACATTGCTCGAGCACAGATCCTTACTGATGCCACCATACCTCCAATGGAGGAGGCATACCGCAGATTAAAGCAGGCTCTCTATATCTTCTGGTGGTACTCAATAGTCTCAGACCTCTTCAGTTATGGTTGTCTCTCGCGATAGGGGGAGCCCTATGCAATACCCTTATCGAGGTAACCGTGGCAGGGGAGGGGGTAGTCGACCCTGTTAGCCATGCACCTACTGCCATAGGTCAGGCCACTCTGAGGAAACATGTTATTCTAAGCATGGTTTTCCTGCGTCAGCACATGTTACATAACAGACTCAACAGGTTGGGAGTCCATTACTTGCATATGATCAGAGATTTCATGAACATGTAGCGCGACTCAGGGAGATTATGCCTGCTCCTGGGTCAACTGGTTCTCCTTCAGGATCTTCAGAAGTAGCTACTTCAACATCAACGTCCACACCATGTATAACATATGCTCTTACTAGCTGTTTTATGGCATATTTGTCAGAATTGATTATGGATTCAGGAGCATCCCACCATCTTTGTGGTGACAGAGGATAATTGAGTACTTACAATCTGACTCGGTCAGGGAGATCGGCAGAAATAGCAGATGGGACACACTCTCCCATCACTGGTCGGGGGGGTACATTTGACTCCTGCAATGCGACTTCAGAATGTTCTTTACGCTTTTGAATTTTCTATTGTCCATTAGTCAAATCACCAAGGTTTGCATTGTCATGCCATATTTGATCCTTCTGCTCTCGTGTTTCAGGACATTCTTACGGGCAGGGTGATTGGATCTGACCGTGAGCAAAGGGGTCTCTACAATCTGGTACAATCCCCATATGCTGGTGCTTCTTCTCTTCGCACTGGATCCGTTTCTCCCTATGTGTGGCATCTTCGATTTGGTCATCTTCCTCTGCAAAAGCTGTGTCACGTTCTTCCTCAGATTTCACCTCTCTCTACTTTTCAGAGCGAGGCCTGTCGGCTTGGGAAGCATCATCGTTCTACATTCCAGAGTCGTCAGGGTCGAAGTAGTCGTAGTCTTTTTGAGTTGATTCATTTTGATATTTAGGCTCCAAGTCGTGTCCCGGACCATCGGGGGCATATGTTCTATCTTGTCGCCGTCGATGAGTTTTCAAGATTGTCATGGGTCTTTTTTCTTAAGAACAAGTCCGATGCTGGTCCTGTATTTTATTAATGAAATAAGAAATGTTTTCTCTGCAAATGTCAAGTATATTCATTCAGATAATGCTTTAGAATTTTGCAATACTCAACTCTCTCATTTTCTTAGAACCTATGGTATTGTGCATCAGACATCTTGTGCTTATACGTCTCAACAGAATGGGGTAGTTGAAAAAGAACATCTCCACCTTTTGAATGTCACTAGGGCTCTCTTGATTCAGAGTCGTGCTCATCATTCGTACTGGGGAAATGCGGTTATCACTGCTTGCTATCTGGTGAATCGCATGCCCTCATCAATTTTAGGGGAGAAGATCACGTTGTCAATTGCGTTTCCTGAGACGGATCTTTTCTCTCTTACGGCTCATGTTTTTGGGTCAGTTACTTTTGTTCATCAGATGTCTCCAATTCTCGATAAGCTCTCTTCTAGAGCTGTCAAGTGTGTTTTTGTCGGGTATTCCATGACTCAAAAGGGATACCGTTGCTTTGACCCTATTCGACAAAGGTATTATGTTAGTGTTGATGTCGCCTTCTTTGAGTCTATCATGTATTTTCCCCCTACAGGCGACAAGCTCATTCATTCGGAGAATTGAGAAGAGGCATACATGCCTCTACCTTCGATTTTGTCTCCAACTACACCACCTCCACCACCTCCTCCACCACCTCCTCCACCACCTGGCACACCTACTTTCTTTCCACAGGTTTACCAGCGGTGCTCGTGTGCCTGCTCCATCATCCAATACGCCTCAGGTATATTATGAACATTTGAGTTCCACTAATGGCACTGGTGATTTATGTGTGTAGCTTGAGGTGCATGATGTCTTAGATGATCCAGTCTCAGCTACTGAGGAAGCTGGGGACCTTGATGTGCCTATTACCTTAAGGAAGAAGAGACGTGCATGCACTATGTATCCTCTTGCTTCCTATGTTTCACTGACACGACTCTCAGAGGATTTTCTACGGTTTGTTGTGGGTCTCTCGGCTGTGGAGTTACCACGATCCTATCAGGAGGCATTGCAGAGCAGTCAGGGGCGTCTTGCTATGGAGGAGGAGATGGTATCGTTACAGTCTCACAATATGTGGAGTGTTGTATAGGCTCCTCCTGGTGTATCTGTTGTTGGCGGCAAGTGGGTGTTTACAGTTAGACACCGCGTAGATGGTACTATTCACATGTATAAGGCCAGAGTGGTTGCTCGTGGGTTTACCCAAACATATGGGGTGGATTATCAGGATACCTTTCTCATGTTGCTCGTCACTCCACGCTGCGGATTCTTCTTGTTGTTGCTGTGGTATGTGACTGACTGCTTTTTCAATTAAATGTCAAGAATGAATTTTTGTATGGGGACTTGCATGAGGAAGTCTACATGTAGCCACCACCAGTGTTTGCTGCTGGGGGGGAGTCCTATATGGTGTGCAAACTTCACAAGGCTATCTGTGATCTTAAATAGAGTCCGATGGCTTGGTTTCGGAAGCTCTCAGAGTTGATTGAACAACAAGGGTTTGTTAGATCTACTGCAGATCATTCTTTTTTTGTTAAGAGAACCCAGAGAGGTACCGTTGCTATTCTAGTCTATGTTGATGACATTATTGTTACATGCAGTGATGAACATGACATTCAGACAACTAAGGATTTAATTGGACAAAAGTTTGTGACCAAGGACCTTTGCAAGCTGCGTTACTTTCTTGGCCTAGAATTTGCAAGAAATCAACACGGTATGGTGATGACGCAAAGGAAGTATGTCGCTGATCTCCTATCTGAGACAGAAATGACATGATGTAGACCTGCTATTACTCCTATGGATCCTAATGCTAGGTTCTATGATGATGATTCTGAGGAGGTGGATAAGAGACGATACAGAGAGCTAGTTGGAAAGCTGTTGTATGTAACTATCACCATGCCTGATATATCATTTGCTATTAGCAGAGTCAGCCGGTTTATGGAGCAACCCAGGCAGGTTCATATGGATGCTATTAACATGATCTTGAGGTATCCGAAGTTGTCTTCTCCAGATGCATGACTTCTATTCAGAAGAGACACGTCTCTCACAGTCACTGGATTTGCGGTGCAGACTATGTTGGTGCTCCAATGACAGGAAGTCCACTTCAGGCTCCACAATGTTTGTAGATAGCTCTCTTGTTTCATGGAAGAGTAAGAAACAGACAGTTGTGGCTAGATCTAGTGTTGAATCAGAATATAGGACCATGGTCCAAGGGATCACGGAAATGATGTGGGTCAAGTACGCCCTGACTGGCCTAACTATTGAGGTGCCTCTTCTATGCACCTCAAATGTGATAATCAAGCCGCTTTATTTATAGCTAACAATAAAACCTTCCATGAAAGGACAAAGCACATTGAAGTAGACTGCCATTACACTCGTGATCTAATCTAGAAGGGCCTTATTTCCACCTCTCATGTTGCTGCAGGCGATCATATTGCATATATGTTTACCAAAGCTCTTGCAAGAGGCCCTTTTCACCGTTGTTGTTCCAAGCTGAGCATGATAGACATATATGATCCAGCTTGAGGGAGACTGTTGAGATATTTATACCTCTTTATCTTATTTTGCAGTTTCTTATTTCTTCTATCTACTTTATGTCATTTTTATCTGAGCTTTTCTCCAATATAAGAGAGCTCTAGGACTATGATGGAATACAACTTTTCATTTCACGCCTTTCCACACACTTGCCTGACGAAACTCATCACTTAAAGTGACTCAGACATGACTCAAACTGAAGCCTTCACTGGTTTAACAGTGTATTTTCCTTATATTTTTTTGTGGGCGTTGTCGTTCCATCTTGGCTATCTTATTTATGGATGGCTTCTAATACGGGACTTTGGGAATGTTTTTTTTTGTTTTCTTCTTTTTTGTCAAATATAGCCGAACTCTGTCTGCAGGTGACTGCCATGCCATTCACCTTGGATAACCATCTTTTCTCTCTTTTTCATTGTAGCATTGTAAAAAAGCAGTTTGCTTGTTGGGATTATTTGTTTTTTTTGTGTTGCCTTAGGCCGTGAAGGATGATATTGGGACTCTTCGAATTCAGCGACCACACCGAGGGCCATTCTATGTTTCTCCAAAGAATATCGATCAGCTTATTGCGTATCTTGGAAAATGGGCGAGGTAAATCTTTCCCCTAATGGTTGTTTTTTAATTATGCTCCAATATTCATAAGAGTTTTTAACAGGTGGTATAAGTATGCTTCTGCGGGATTCACCGTATTTGGCATTTATCTGCTGGCTAAGCATGTGGTTCAGTATATCTTGGAAAGACGTAGGCGGTGGGAATTAAGGAAAAGGTAACTTATTTATTGTTTGATGTAACTTGGTGCACTGGTGCCTTCTCGGAATATTTAGCAAGTTGTCTGTCCATCAAATGAAATTTTGATTTCACAACATAAGAGTGAAGCTTAAATCAAATAAATACCATAGGAGACATACAGGAGTTCTTCTATAGCACTGGAGAGAAGGTCGAAGATTAATCAATCACATTTTGACCTCGACCTTGCATCACTCCTTGTTGCTATTGGAGTCAATCTTGGTCTTCCCATTTGCATCCAACATCCGACAACTCCACCTGAGGTTAGGGCTTTCCTGGTGAGGACACTCTTCTGCTACCTCTGGACACATCTGAGGAGGTTTTCTTTTAATGTATTAGTGATACTTGTAGTTACACATGTTATCAACTTATCACAATTGATTCAGTTTGGTCGTTTCTTTTAGCCTTATGTGATTTCCCCAAATCTCACATTTTTTAATGTGTTAGTGACCCCTCTCTCTGCGCCATCTGTGGCATATCTCCTTCACAGTGGTGCACCATCTGGTTGGTCTACGATTTCTGCTTTCTCGTTGTTGCTTTCTCCTAGCTGGAAAGTGATCTGCCAAACAAACAATGAATACTGTGGCTTTATCTAGCCCTCGATCATTGGGCAAAAAGAGGAGAGTTGAACTATTTATTTGTCTACAGAATTCCTCATCTTTTGGTTGGGATTATCTTTCAAGTTTCAACATGCCTCTTCTTCATGTGTGGCCTCCTCTTTGTTTGTCACATGGGCAAGTTAACATGGATGTCTGTTTTTTTAGGGTGTAGTCCCAACATTGGAACCCACCACAAATTTATTTAATTAAAGAGAGATGCCAAGTACATATATGCTACGACAGAACTAAAATAGAAAAACAAAGCTACGTGTTTTGCCACAAAAAACATCAGTGCCCTATAATGTCCTGACACCCTCTCACAGAGAAACGGACTGCTCTGAAAGATTTTCTCATTTCTTGCACAAAAGTAGGGTAAAAGGACTATTTGCGTCCTCCTGGGAACTACCACAAGTCGCTCTGACAGAACTCCAGTACAACACGCTGTCAACGAGTGAAGCCAAGGCACATCTGCCTGCTCCCGAACTGCAACCGAGGTACAACAACCAAAAAAGAGATGCTCCAAATCCTCCTGCTTAAGGCCGTGTCTATCGCAAATGATCTCTCCGTCAGCGTACCGCGTCTCGTCTACCACATGAAGACCTTGATCCGTATCGGAACCCTGCTAGCCAAATAATCCTATAGTCCCACGCGGCTTCCTCCTAAAGCGTCCCATGTGTCCTACCGAAATATCGATAAGCCCTCCTTACTGTAAAACTCCCCTCCTTCCAAGCAAAGTGGTCCCTGCCCTCGCTGGGGTTATAAACGTTCGTTAGATCCCTCAAGAGGGCCACACACTCATCGGACCTCTGGTCCGACAGAGCAGCAACGAAGTTAGGGCACCAAGATCCTGCCGACCAAAACTGACGCACCAAAGCGTTCTTGTCCCTCGCAATGACAAAGAGACATGGGTATCTCTCTCTGAGAGGCCCCATCCCCAACCAATCTTCCTTCCAGAAACGAAAATCATGTCCATCGCACAACACCGATCTCACGAGATCACCCAGCTCCGGCAACACACCGGACAACCCCCTCCACAACAATGATGACCGCCTACACGCCTCCGCTCTCCACAAACCATTGACCCCATTGATGCTCCGTATCACGCTGCAGATTAGGTCCTCTGATTTCACCCATATTCTAGGGGCCTAATTCTCCAGCAGAGCCTCCATCCCTCTTCGACAGCCTCACCGTGTCCCATCCCACCAGGTGTATCCCCCACCCTCTTATCTTTCATCTGACCAAAAGAAACGTTTCATCATCCCCTCTAGCCTCTTCCGTACTCCCACATGCATCAACCGCACAGAGAAGAAGAAATCGGGACAACATATAGAGCGTGCTTGAGTAGGACCAGTTTCCCCTCGTCGGAGAGCGTTCTTGCCTTCCAACCCGCCACTTTACTCTCCACCCTATCAATAACGACCTTCCAATCTGCCATCCGCATCCGTCCAACAACCTAAGGGAGCCCCGAATAAGTGGCTGGAAGGGATCCCTCCGGACAACGCAAAATACATCAAAGAACCTGAGCCTCCTCATGCGTGACACCAAACATGACGACCTTGGACTTTTCTCCGTTCAACTCTAGGCCCGAGACCTCCCCAAAGATATCCATAATGCAAGAAGCATGCCTCGCATAATCCGGGTCCCCATCAACAAACAACATTGTATCATCGACGTACTGCAGAATGTGGATGAGAGTGCCCACTTCACGTATCCATCATAGAAACTGTCAGTCGTTGCCAACCTCATCATCACTGCCAATGCATCCACTACAATCACAAAAAGAAGCAGCGGAAGCGGGCACCCCTACCGCACCCCTTGCCAGGGCTGGAAGAAAACCCCCTTCGATCTGCCGTTCACAAGCACTGAATATGATGCCGTTGTGATGCACCTCTAAACCCAACCAATCCATATGTTTGGGAAACCTCTCTTCTCCAGTGTCTGCCAAAGGAAACATCAATCAACACAGTCATAGACTTTAGAGAAATCCACCTTCCAAACCACCCCTTATGTTTCTCCCTCTTCCAATCTAGCACCATCTCCGATGTTAGGATCCAAGAGTCCGCCATCTGCCTGTCGGGAACAAAAGTTGTCTGCTCAGGCAAGATGATGCCTCGCAGGATACACTGTAAGCGGTTTGCCAGAACCTTAGCCACAAGAAGGTAGATTGCATTGGACAATGCGATAGGCCTGAAATCCTCTACACAAACCGCCCTCTCTTGCTTCGGCAACAGAACCATGAGCGTCTTGTTGAGGCACTCAAAACATGGTTGCCCTCCTCGAACTCACGCAGTACTGCAACCACCTCGTCCATCGCACACCCCTATAACTCCCTGAAGCACATCAAGAACCCATCAGGACCCGAGGCCCCATCCGCATTCAGCTGCCAAAGAGCCTGCATAGCCTCCTCCTTCATGATAGGCACGGCCAGATCCGCAGCCTCCTGGGCGGAGATAGATCCCACACCTCGCCCACACCACCCCACAACCTCTCCTCTCGCTCTTCTGGAGA
Organism: Ottelia alismoides; assembly: GCA_037367405.1. NCBI lineage: Eukaryota > Viridiplantae > Streptophyta > Magnoliopsida > Alismatales > Hydrocharitaceae > Ottelia > Ottelia alismoides. The sequence goes on along the minus strand of JAZKJV010001352.1, from coordinate 737,435 downwards.
AAGCGATGAAATGTGACCTGAGCTGCCGACTAATCTTCACGTCATTCGTCACTTGCACTTCTCCCACCTCAATGCTCCTAATGAAATTCCGACGCCTTCTCCCACTGGCCATGGGAATGGAAAAACGCGTATTGTTATCCTCCTCCCTCAACCACTTCTGTCGCGACCTCTGCCTCCACTCAACCTCTCTCTTTTTATCTTCCAACCACACCTGGTTTAAATAAGCGCACCTTTCCTTCACCTCACTAGCCAACAATTCCCTTGCGTCTTCCACTGATCGATACGAGAGATGACCTCATGTGCTACCGCCTTCGCATTCTGCTTCTGTTCACGAGTGCACCTCCTAAACTCAATCAGACGCTTCTGCAACAAATCAAGCTTCTGAGCTAGAACCATTGAAGTCGACCCCTCCAGCTCCATGTTCTGCCAAAACTCCACCACCATGTTGCGGAAGCCCTCCTCCATCAACCAAGAACGCTCAAATATGAAGAAAGACCTCGGTCTCACGTCTGAAGAAAGACCTCGATCTCACGCCCTCCTCGGAAGACCACAGAATCCGGGTGTGATCGGAGTGAGCCCGACACAAATCCCACACGTCCGCCAGTGGGAACAACTGTGTCGCCTCCTGGGATACTAGGAAATGATCAATTCTCGATCTCGACCTAACATTTCTCCAAATGTAGCAGCATCCTCCAGCATAAAAAATATGCAAGCTCTCCTCCGTAATGAACCGCATCAGCTCTGCCGAACTCGCATCTGCACCCCCGTGAAGATGAGGCCTATCTTCCAGGTGCAACGTCACATTGAAGCCCCCCCCCCCCCCCCCCCGAATCCAGATCTCTTCCGAGTACCCTCTCCCGGAGCAGACTCATGTCACCAGTTAGCTCAGACATCGCGGGACCATTCTGAGGCCCATACACATTAGTCACCGACTCTCGGACCTTGTCCGTCTTCCGCTGCAAGAGGGTCGAGAGAGTGTCACCCCCTGCTCACATCCTTCACAAGGTCAAAACTCTCCCGGCTCCAGCCCATCGCCATACCTCCTGAAGCCCCTGAGGCATGCAAGGCTCTGCACTCGCTCATGCGAGCACGCCCCATTGAGCCACAAATTTTGTCAAAATCTGGGATATCTTTGTTTCTTGCAGTAGCACCACATCTGCTAGCACCTCCATACATAAGTCCCGGATCGCCATTCTCTTCTCCGCCCTCCCCATACCCTTGACATTCCATGAGAGAATCCTCATAGATCAACCTGGGCAATTCTTGAGGGCGTCACCACACCTAAACAATCCAATAGAGCTTGCCCTGCCTGTACCCCCAGCTGCCCCTGCTACTCCCAACTGAAGGCTCCACGTTCAACGTGCCCGCTCTGTTCCTGTCGGAACCCTCCCGAGTGTAATCGGGCCATCCTCTTTCGAGGCTGAAACCCGTGGGTTGTCAGTCCGACCCATATCGCCGAAAACCACCATCCTCCACCTCCTTCTGCTCTCGACAGAGGAGAGCCGCATGTATCTTTTCTCGAACCACTATGACGGCGACGAACACAACGAGAGGTCCCTCCTGGACCTCGCACAGTCCCCAACCACAGAAGCCAACTGGGACTCCACCTCCATGGAGCCGAGTGGGGCCTCATGGCCTGGCCCCACCAAATGGTCCTCCACTGCCTCCCTCCTGTAGTCGATCCCATCCCCACCCAAACGAGCCATAGAACCAAGGTTCAAGCACCCCAAGCGTATGAGGGAGCACCAAACGGCCAGAGCCAAGCCAAGGAGACTGCTCTAGAGCAACTGACTCCAAGGCGGAAGCCATACGACAAGCTCTCTCTCTCTCTCTCCCCTTGTTAAAGGTCGCAGCCCCTCCCCCGCCCCTAACACGTGAGGCTCCTCAGAAGTAGGGTCCTGCTTATAAGGGTCAAGCTTGGGGTCCCCCTCCTGCCCCCCTTTAACATACACTCCCTTGCGGTGTTGCTTGGCTCGGCCGCCCCACAATGGGAGCCCCATGCACACACTCCTCCACCCCCACCCAGAAGGACGTACAATCAATCTTTAGCAACGACTCCGAAGGCATAACTGGCGTCCTCACCGTGAACTCCACCTTCACATGCGCGTCTTCCCCCTTGGAGAGGCTCGAACACAAGATGGAAATCACCGACCTGAAGCCTCCAAGCATCGCCTCCAACGATTGCAGGCTCCACGCCCGTAAGGGCACCCTCTTCAACCTCAATATCTTATATAACCACTTGTGCGAGGTGCTGTTTCGAAGGGCGCCTCTAAACCAACAAACTATTTGCCACCCTCCTCAACAGGGAGGCCATCTCCCCAGTAGTCAGCCCCCTAGCACAAACCGTGCCCTCGGGGAGCAGAACCACGTCACCATCAAAAGTCGGGCCCACTCGTTGCCCAATGTCTGCCATAGCCAACTTCAAGCACTCTACTGAATCAAAATAGTTCCCCACAAGGACTCCTTCCAGCAGATCCACGACTACTAGTGGGAGCTACGAGGTTGTACCCCCGTCATTTGCGATACCTACCGATATCACTCCTCCTACACTCGCAACACCACACTGCCGCAACAGCCTAGGCAGTTCCTCCTACGATGCCCCGCCCATCCACAAGCGAAACAAGTCACCACGTCTCTGCAAACTTCCACCAGGTGACCACGAGTCCCACACTTGAAACACCTTCCGGGTTCATCTTGTGTAACGAAAAGGGGCTCATGCCGCATCCTAGACGGGAACCACCTCTGCGAACGGGCCTCCGCGCCAGCACACAACGTGGGAGCCGCCACCTTCCTCCTCGGCGAGACCACCCGCTAGCCCCTCGAACCCGCCTCCAGCAGCCTCCCCTCCTCCGCAACCCTCCCATCGAGCAGATCTACCCACCGCTGCCCAGCCCATCCTCCCCCCCCCCCACACACCTGAGGAGGAGGCCCGAACCCAGCCGGACCCCGATCACCACCAACCGCAAGAGTGGGGCTGCCGGAACCTCCCTTCGTAGAGCTGCTAAGAGACGAGGGCGTCGCTCCAGCCCCACCCACCGCCGATCGAGCCCCCACTGTAGAGAGATCTGCCATCGATGCCCAAGCTTCCCCCGCTTGAGGAAACTCCGTTGACCCCCTGTCGGATCTTCACATCCCCTGCCTGCTGGAGACACACCAACGACATGCGCTAGACCCTCCGCCGAAGCCCTAGAAGCCCCTCCCGAGATCTGGACCCCCGCCGCAGACTTGAACCTCCAGCAGAAGCCCTAGCGTTGCTCGCCAGGACCACACCCGAGCGAGGTCCAAGAACACCCCCCTCCCCCCTGCCCAAATCCCCAGACTCCCCTAAAGGAGCACTCCACACGAACGGATCGAAACTGGATGGAGCTTCGCCGCCGAACCACTGGGTCCGCCCGCCGAACAAAGAGCTTCTGCCGAGATTCTCGCATCTGCGGCCGAAGCCCTAGCACCACTCGCTAGGAACGCTCCGCCCTACCCAACCAAAGCCATCTCTTTCTCAAGTGTATCGGATCTCCAATTCAACTGCGGGATGTCTTGGATAAATATTACTCCTTAAATTGATGCCTCTAACTATATATAATGTGAAGCATCTAACTGGATTGAATTGGCAGAGAGGGGACCTGACCCAACTATTTGTTAACCTGTCCATAATTTTCATATTTATCGATGTGGTTTAAATAAATATTCTATATGTTTCAATCTAATATAGGGTCTTGAATCTAGACATGACGTGGTTTAGCTCAGCGATTATAATGCTTAATATGATGAATTATTCGTCTTTAGTCAACACTAAATATACCTTGTAAATACATAATGTAATTTAAAATGTTTAGTCCGTTATTATTTTTTATGTTAATTTTTGGTAGACTATTCTCTCACTTTTGTCCAAGCAATACAGAATAAAATTTCAAATGCAATTCAGGTTTGCACCATATGGTATAACTTGCTGATTTTATGTGCTGTCAATGTATGGCTAGATGAATTATTTGCCAACTCTTTCATCTGAACTTTGAGCACGAGTCAAATCCTAAGTAGTACCTAGAAATTACTTAAATACCCAGGTTCTACGAAATGTTTTTTTACTCAAAAACTACAGAGGTGTCGCATGTTGAACATGCGACACACCTAAAGTTTTTTTTACTCAGGAACTGCATATATGCCACATCTTTAATATGCGATACAGATAATGCACGTTTCCAGGGAATTTCTCACATGTCGCATGTTGGACATGCGTTATATGACAAAGCACATGTCGCATGTTTGACATGCGACATATGAGAAAAACCCTGGAAATTGACTGGCCGCATTCCTGGTCTGTTTCCAGGGAATTTCCCAGATGTCGCATGTTGGACATGCGACATATCATATAAACCCTGGAAAATGCATGGCCAGGTCTGGGACATATGAGCTTTTGAAGTTGTTGGTTTGGCCCTTAGTCATCTTGCGACATGTCCGATGGGTGACCGCGTTGGGCCAGTTGTGGGTTTGACCCTCATATCATAAAAACCACGGAAAATGCATGGCCAGTAAATACCAAACACAAACATTCGATCTCTGCGTACAAAAAACCGACCATATGAAGCTGGTGGATTCCTTGACAATGAAGTCATAATGTGACAGAATGTGGAACTTCTTCACAGCGTAAACCAAATCTTCCCTACATTTGAACGTCCTACCCTTGCGGATTTCGTCAGCAACACCATCAAGTCTAGACTTCCGTCGAATCTCGTCTTCATATGTTGAACGAGTATTTGATCCTCTAACCCTAAAAAAGGGTATACGGGGTGTAATAGTATGCGTGCTTTGTTCATCAGCTGGGATCTCCTCGTCCATCAGATCATCTTCGACATCTTCGCTACCTTCTTCCAGGTCATCATCGGTCCCCTAAGGGATGAAATCATCCAAAGCATGGTTAACCTCTCGCAGCAACGTCTCACTCAGGTCCAAATCCTGATCCGTGCATGGCTGTGTTACATGCGCATCAGTGTCAAAGTAGGGTTCCATGGTTGGGACATTTATTGGTTGTGTGCTACGGACAACTGCTGGTTGTGTGCTCGGGACTACAGACGGTCCCTTGTTAGTCACAACAGTGGGGACTTCGCTCACAGATACATCTTCAACATAAATGTCAGTAGGCATTGATTTCCCAATGGTCTGAGCATACACAAGAATTGCCTGCACATCATCATCATCGACAATAGATGAAAATGATTGTTCCTCCCCTGGGCCTCGAGGGATGCGATGTAATAATCGGATTTTTTGACTATCGGCATCCAGGTTGAACTTACGGTAAACCAAGTTCAACATCTCATCGAACGTCATATTAGGCATTAGCACAAACCCCCTTACGTTGGTCGACGATCCACACATGAGTGTACCCCTCAAATGACACATACAATACAACTGCTCCATTCTAACCTAATACGTGACACAACGTACAAGCAAACGTTATACATTCAAGAAATGAAAATAATATGCATACGATACAAACAATAACTCAAGAAAAAATTTTACCAAGTCCAATTGTTCGTAACAACGGCTTAGCCCTAGTGGGACGCGGGGGTGGCTAGGACGGTGCCAATCAATGAAACCACGGAAAAGGAGTGTTCCACGGGGCTAGGAGTGAGGAAAATGGGCGTTTTTGAGAGAGGAGGAGATCAAAATATGCAGGTGGCGCAGTGGGGGTCGAGGGCGGCACGGGTGCAGGAGCTGGAAGGCGCGGGGAAATGGCAAGGGCGATACGCGCCAGCCTTATTTAGCATCAATATCGCATATTCAATATGCGTTATCTGTATCGCATATTAAAGATGCGACATATATGCAGTTCCTGAGTAAAAAAAACTTTAGGTGTGTCGCATGTTCAACATGCGACAGCTCTGTAGTTTTTGAGTAAAAAAAACATTTCGTACACCTGAGTATTTAAGTAATTCCCAGGTACTACTTAGGAATTTGACTCCTTTGAGCACGCCTTTCTTTTGGTTTCTTTTAAAAAGTAAATCATTTATTTTTAAAGAAGCAAATCTTTCATTTGGTATGCACTCTTTTTAAATAATTTGCATACCATAGTATAATCCTGCAGGAATTGGGTTACCTGTTAACATCGAAGGAGCTGTACCCTTGCAAAAGCGCAAAATTCTTTCATTTTCTATGCACCCCTTTTAAATACTTTGTGTACCATAGTATAAACATGCAAGAACTGGGTTTATCCTTTAATATCAAAGGAGCGGTGGTTATTGCTAAAGCGAAAAAATCTTACATTGGTATTGCACTCTTTTGTAGCGAAGATGGTCATTGGCCGCTTTTGTTTTCCACTGCGGATTTGGCTGTTGGATCAGATGGAGCTTTCTGTGCCGCTTGACGAGGGCAGTGGTGCCAGGCACCATCTTGTTGCTGTGTCCGACGGAGCTGCTCCGGCCGCTGGGGAAATCGATTCGTCTTCTTCTCTTGGGGACGGTTCGGATTCTGCCGATCTAAATCGTTTTGGTGTCTTCGACGCCACGTGTGCTTCCACTCTGGGGGTGTCGCCTCGTTTCATGCCGCCTTTACAGAAGATCGTCTTTGGGACGTACGCCCCTCTCGATTTGCGCTCTTGGGATTGCGCCAACTCGCCCTTCCCCTTCGGGTCGACTGTTGGCCGCCTTTTCTTGCACGGTGGGCCCACTACGGGGTCGGATTTTCGGATACCAGTTTCGCAGACTTCTGCTAACAGGTCGACAGATCCTCTTGTGGTCTCCTCGGAGCACCCGGGTTTGGATCTGGTTGGCCTTTCGGACACTCGTGCTGGATTTTGCTCGTTCGAGGGCATCCGTGGGCCTGAGTGGCCCCTTTGGAGTCTCCGTTTCGATGGCAAGCCCTTCTCTGCCGTTGACCAGGGACAGGGCGCAAATGGGGCGGTGGATGTTCCTATTGCTTGGGCGCCGCTCTCGGCTGGGAGTTCTGACTTGGGGACATCCTCGATGACGGCCTCTTCAAGGCTTGACCACAGGCGGGTAGGTAAAAGATACAGGAGGCGCCCGCGTACGCGAAGGCTTGACACCGTGCCTCTACCAGTGTCGGCTTGTTTGGCTCAAGTGGCAACTCTGGCTGGAGTGGTCCACATCGGGGGAACCTGCAGCAGTTCTCAATGAAGGTCCTCACATGAAATGTCAGGGGTCTGGGTGACCCGGAAAAGAGGAAGGTCCTGGGTTCTCGCTTCCTCGAATGGGGATGTGACATCATTTTGCTTCAGGAAACCAAGTTGCAATCGCGAGATGTGTGGCGTTCTTTCGACGCCGGTCCCATCTCTGAGTATCGTATTATCGACGCGGTTGGTTCCGCGTGGGAATGCTAATTGCCTGGAGGGATCGTGGGTTTGCCCGGAGATCGGAGCTAAGGGGCTCCCATGTCCTGACAGTTCTTTTAGATTGTCTTTCCTCGTTGAAGACTATTGTCGTCTCATGTGTGTATGGGCCTTGCCAGGCCGGTGATCGTCGACAACTATGGGATGATCTTCGTTCGGCTAGAGCCTCCTTCCCGGGGGCGCGTGGCTGATTGGCGGCGATTTCAATGTTACCTTGCTGTCCTCCGATCGGTCGGGTCTGCGTGGTGGACAGGACCCGGGGTCAGCTGACTTCGTGGAGCTGTTGGACGATTTGGAACTTGAGGTGATTGACGCACCTGACACCAAATATACTTGGCGAAGCTCGGGCTCTCGCTCCCGCATCGATCGTTTTGTGGCTCTTCGGAACTACTAAATCTTTTCCCTTCTTGCCTTGCCCTGATAAGGATTCGGACTCGCTCGGACCATTCCCCCCTCGTTTGGGACTCGGGGGAGCAAACCCACTCCCAGGCTTTTTCAGGTACGAGAAGGCATGGCTGCTCGAAGATTCTTTTCGCGAAATGGTATCCTCGCACTGGACCTCTACGGTCGTCTCGGGCTCGACAGTCTCAAGATTTTTCTAGAAACTTGTATCCTTGCGGGGGAGACTTTGCCTTTTCAAGGAGTCACGCGCTGCTCGCCGGGCGGTCAGGGCCTCGGCGGAGGAGGTCCTTGCCGGCCTTGACCAGCTCGAGGACTCTCGCCCTCTCTCCTCCGAGGATCTCGCAAGGCGGGAAGCTTCTCTCCGGCAGGTGGCGCTGGAGGACAATAAAAGAGTTGCGGAATTGCGTCAGAGATCTAGACACAAGTGGCTCGTGGAGGGGGATGCCAACACGACATTCTTCCATCGTATTGCCAGCGGAAGACGACATTCTAATACTTTACGATCGGTCGTTGTGGATGGTGTACGGGTCGCGGATGACAGGGAGATGTGCCATCTGATTGCCAAGCACTTCCGTGACTTCTCGTCGTGGTCCCTACTTCGCAGGTGGCGATGGTTGGGCTGGGGGGGCGGAGAGGCTGTCGCCGGAACATGCTTCGAGCCTGGTTGTGCCTGTGACGATGGAGGAGGTGAGGATCGCCGTCTGGTCTCTTAACACGGATGGGGCGCCCGGGCCGGACGGGTTCCCAGTGTCCTTTTATAGGGACTTCTGGGATATGATTGCTGGGGAGGTCCTCGAGGTGGTGCAGGAGATGTGTTTGTGCAACGCGGGGTTTGAGAAAATTAATCGGGCATTGATCGTTCTCCTACCTAAGAGTGGTGCGGCTGAGCGCATTGAGGATTTCCGACCGATCGTCCTTTCCAACAGGCTCTATTTGTCTGTGGCTAAGGTGTTTGCCATCCGCCTTAGTAGGGTTCTCGCGAACCTTATCTCTCCCGTCCAATCGGCATTCGTCCCAGGCAGACAAATTGGAGATTGTTTAGTTATGGCATCTGAGATTGTAGCGGACTGAAGAGGCGTGGTAAAAAGGCTATGCTCTGGAAGTGGAAGGTAGACTTTGCATAGGCTTACGATACTCTTGATTGGCACTTTCTATGGGAAGCAATGTTTAGGTGGGGATTCCCAGACATTTGGATATCTTGGATGAAGCGTTGTGTTACCACGGCTACTCTGGCGGTTCTTATAAATGGCCGTCCGGAGGGTGGGTTCTATCAGCCTCAGCGGGGAATCAGGCAGGGGTGCCCCCTGGCCCATCTTCTCTTTATCATCACGGCGGATGCATTGGCATGCATGTTCGAGCAGGTTCAATGTTGTGGCCTATTCTCGGGCTTCTCCAAGGACGATCTTAATATTCCCCCGATCCAATATGCGGACGACACTATATTCTTCGTGGAGGGCGGCAGGGAGGAGGTTGGGGCCGTCGCTACCGTGCCAGAACTCTTTGGAGAACTGTCGGGTCTCGTCCAAAATCGGGACAAGTCCATTTTGGTGCCTTTTGCCTTCTCTGAGGAGGAGGCGCGGTCTTGCTCTGCTGACTTGGGGGTAGGATGCGGCAAACTGCCGATTCGCTACCTTGGGATGCCTCTTTCTTTCGGGCGGACGAGGCTGGCGGACTGGCTTCCGGTCATCGAGAAGATGGAGGGCAGGTTGGCGGGGTGGAGATCCTCCATCCTCTCGGGGGGGGGGGGGGGAGGTTGGTACTCCTGAAAGCGGTTATGGCAGCAATTCCCATTTTCATGTCTGCAAGAATTTTGCTGAAGGGGATTTTTATACGTATTGAAGGGCTGATGAGGAGGTTCTTATTGCGCAGAAGCGGGCAGATGACCGGGGGCATACACCTTGTTGACTGGGATATGGTCACATTGTGGAAAGCGGACGGCGGTTTGGGTGTTCGAAAGCTGGATGCTATGAATGAAGCGTTGCTCTTGAAGTGGATCTCCAGAATTTGGGGGAGCGCTGATGATATGTGCTACAAGTTAATCCGTCGTATCTACGACTGCCGGAGCCCTTTGGCTCTTGTGCCCCCTACGGGTTTGCGACCTTCCTTGTTCTAGAGGGGGATTCTTTCGTTGCTTCCTCGCTTCCAGGAGCTATTCCGACCCATCTTTGGTAACGGCCTCTCTTTTGCATTCTGGCTCGACAACGGGACCGGTGAGGGGGCACTCGCATCTCGTTTTCCAAGGTTTTTTGCCTTGACGGCAGACAAGGAGGTAAAAATTGCCGATGTGTGGTGTGATGGGAACTCGATGCTCCGTTTTTGCGCAAACTTTTCGGAGCAAAGACTTGATGAGCTTCTTCGTTTGTGCGATTCTCTGGCTGGCTGCGAGGGCCCCGGGGAGGCGAGACCACTGGGTTTGGAGGGGCGCTCCTTTTTCTGTCAAGAAGGCTTACGCGGCTATTCGTAGGCTGCCGCCCGCTCCTTCCGAGGTCCTCAATAAGGACTGCTCTTTGATCTGGGGGCTTCACCTCCCTGAGCGCATTGGGTTTTTTGTATGGCTATTCAGGCGCAAACACTTAATGACTCGGGACCCGTGCACGCGATTTTTGGGTTCTACTTCCGATTCTTGTTACTTGTGTGGGGTGGCCATTGAATCGGTGGGCCATCTGTTCTTTAGTTGTCCGTGCACTGCAGATTCATGGGACGACCTGGGACTCGACTGGATTGACGCGTCATCCTTCCACGCCTTTTGGGAGGCGCTCCGGTCTGCTCCTCTCAGACCGCGGACGGAGGTGTTGGGTCCTCTTTCGTTACAGTGGAGTATTTGGCTGGCGAGAAATGCCTTGGTGTTCTCGGCCTGCCGGTTCTATAGGGAAAATGTATTATCTCAGTCCAAGGCTTTTGTGGAAGCCTGGTCATCTCTGTGACTCCTTTTTTGTATTTTCTTCCGTTTCTTTTTCTTTAATTAATATTATGGGGAGGGCACCTTAGCGTGTTACCCCCTCTTTTGCTCTTAAAAAAATTTGTTTGCCTACCCTAATATAATATGTAGGAATTATGTTTATCCTTTGATACCAAAGGAGCTGTTGCTATTGCAAAATCGAAATTAGTTGTACACAGATGCTCTTGCATGAGAACATTTTCACTCAGAGATCAAACTTTGGCCGTTAAGGGGAATCGATTACTTATATTTTTCAACATATTTTGGAAAAATTAATAGCTAACAGTTTTTTCTGAGTTGATTATTCGGGGCGTTCCATCTTTGTCATGAGACATTCCCTTTCTTTACACCAATGCAAATTACCTCGAGATATAGCAATAGAACTTGTCCACACATTTGTAATTCATGGTCTAATCAGACATCTTCCAATTGAGAAAATTACCTTGCTTGGAACAACATGCTTTTGTCTCATAGTGCCCACGTGTCACCTTCATTTGTTGTCTATTTGTTTTAATTTCGTTGACCACATTGCAGTTGTACTTTTACTATGTTACGCCTGAAGAAATTTCCGAATCCATTATGGATGATATTTAGAATATAGAAGCTCCCATGTATAAGAAGAATGCACAAATAATACACAAGACTGCGTATACAAGTTGATAATTCTCTGCCATCATTACATTTTTTAAAATGAAATGCACTTTTCTGTATGGTGCATGGCATATGTTTATTGATTTTTATAATTTCGTGTTAGGGTTCTTGCGGCTGACGCACTCAGAGCGATCCAAGATGATGCAGGTGGATAGATATTCTTTCTTCTAAATAAATATCCCATAATAATCTGCATCATTTTTCTTTTGATGAAGCATAATCTGCAGGGGATGCTGAGAAAGGGATTGAGAATGGCAAGAGAGATCGCTCGATGCCTGATCTTTGTGTGATCTGCCTTGAGCAAGAATACAATGCTGTTTTTGTTCCGTAAGGACAAAGAACATTTATGAATTTATTCCGAGACAGAGATTTTTGACATACTCACATGCACACGTGCATGGGCATCACATGCACACATGCTTATACACGGAGACATTTGTTTGCGGCCAGCACGTTTTGACCGAAGTTTTTATTATAGTTGAAGTCATTCACATGTTACTGATTACCCGTCACACATTTTTTTGGTGCATCTCTTTTATGAAGCAAATTATATTAAGATCTTTTCTTCACCGAGGGGTAAATAATTTATTGCAGGGTTTTTGCCATGCATATCCATGTTCAATAGATATTTTCATGTGGGCAATATGCTGATCTTGACAGTGACATGGGACTGCTAGACTTCATATTCTTCAAACTTCACACGCTAACTGTTACTGTTACATGTTAAAACTTAAAAAGTATTTCTGTCCTAATTTTCATGACATTGCTGACAATCCCTTGAATATTTACGAATAACAATGATTTGATTAAAAAATAAGGCAAACGGTCTATACCATCAAAGTTTGGAGCACTAGGATTTGGATTCTTTTTTATTATATTGTCTTTTCTCACCAACCTGTTTCTCTATTGTTTGTATGTGGGCAATGGGGCTAATGGTTTTACCATGCCAGCTTTCTTATGTCAGCCTTCTTATATTAGGTTTTTATAAGCCCTAGAGATAAAGATCTGACTAGGGGCTGTTTGAAGAAGGTTATAGTTGATGAATGGATGTCATAATGGTACACTTGGTTTTGCTCACATTCTATGAAACATGCTTTCATTCTGTTGGTGTGAACTAGGCATTCCATAGCTGCATACATTCGAAGTTTGTAGATTTGTTTATCAGTTGAATTGCCTGTCAAGTGTGGTTTTTAGAACCTCGTTTACAATGGGTGTCGTTGCAGATTTGACGACACCGGGGGATAACTTGTCTACGTAAGCCCTCACATCTAACGGCAATTCTGAATAGAGTTTAACCCATGGCCAAAGTGTTGTTAAGTAAGAGTTGATAAGATTACACTGGCTAAAATATAATGTGAAAAAGGTTACAAGGGCATGCATGTATAATAGCATCTTTGCAATCTGTTCAAGTACATCGCCTTGTTTCCTGTTCCGTCACAGATGCTTATGTATTTTCCCCTCCATGCCCGGATACAATTACACCGAATTGCATAAAAACGGTCCGCCCTATTTTCCTGTATCCGCAGCAGTTGAAGTTTGTGATGCTTGGTCCACAAAGTAAAGTGGTTTGCCTTGTGTTTGTTGAATCATAAGAGGCAAAGCATCATCATTCTCTCATGATTGGTTTTTCATGGGAGCATATAGCTTGAGTTGTTTAAATGCCACACTTTTGATATTCCTCTGATGTCATACTTCTTTTCCCTTCGGTTTTGTGATCCATCTTCTGTGCATTTCTTATTTCACAGGTGTGGCCATATGTGCTGCTGCATGGCGTGCTCGTCTCACTTAACGAACTGCCCTCTTTGCCGAAGGCGGATCGAGCAGATAGTCAAGACATTCAGACATTAAAGGAGATTCCTGATCATCCGCATTCTCTCATGTAAGATGAGATGGCTCCTCTCTCTTGATATCGTCATATTATCAATGGCATCTGGAAAATGGCAGGTCGCTACGGATCTACTGAACTCTGCTTATACCAACTCTTTTGGAAGGGAAATACTGTGGAAGAGAGAGGTTGCCAAAAAATGTATAATTTGAAGTGTAAGCTCCCATGGTTACAATGGTTGGAAGTAAATATGTTGTGTTTTGTATATTAGCACTGATGAAAGCAAGTCAATGTGGAACTTCTAGAGCTAGAGAATTTGCATTTTTGTGTTCAAAACACTCCTATTAGACATGCCTGTTTCCAGACATGCCTGTTTCCACTGGAAAGATTTATAAAATTTTGTTTCCTACATCATCACCTTGCCGACCTATTCGGTCGACAACAAAATGCATGTAAGAATTTAGAAAAAAAAGGATTCCCTTACCCCAGTGCATAGTTCTTAAGAATGTAGAGGTAAGGTAAGTTTATGTTATCACAGTTCTTCTAGATACTTTAGAGTTTGATAATTTGCTGGAAAAAGTTGTTAAATGGAACTGGATAATAGCTGGTATAATTTTGTCTATCTAAAGTTATAATGAAGAAAAGTTTGATGAAAAGAACGACACGGTAAGAAAACTGATCATGATGTGATCCGATGCAGCAAAATATCTAAATTGAAGAATTTGTAAGGTCCCGTTTGAATGTGGTACACTGTCCCTTTCTCGTGATAAGGATATTTTATTGGGCTCAATGGGGCTGCCCCCAACCAGGCTGCTCCCGCTTCATTTTGTGCAAATTTTTTTATTTTTTTTACAAAATATCATCATGTATATTCATCTATATATCCCTCCAATACATCATTCGAATTTCGTTAGAAACAGACCCCTATGCTCTCTATCTAGAACATGTTGGTTACGGTTACAACAATGTTTAGACCATAAAAATTACATGTTCTAGATGAGGGGCATAGGAGTCTCTGTTTCTGAAGAAATTCGAATGACGTATTGGAGGGATATATAGATGACTATACATGGTGATATTTTGTAAAAAAAATACAAAAATTGCACGAAAATGGGGCGGGGCAGCCCCGTTTTTTTCTATTTTATTCCAGTTATATTTTTAATTTGTTTAACCTGAAGAATGAGTAGTAAATCTTATCTATCGCCTTATTTTTTTCCCTCCTCTGAACGGGTCTTGAATGTGCATATCATCCTGAGGCGTCAGCACTAAAAAATGTTATTTTTCAGTAACACATTGTAATCACATATGCACCACATCCTTATTACATTTAAACTATGGCCTCTGTAATCGTTCTAAATTTACAGTCACTCTTAAGTGCCAGCAAATGTGAAGGGGGTGAATTATAAAGTTCAACAGTGGCCATAGTCTAGGAGCAGAACAGAAGAGTATTTGCAAAATTTTCGCAGGCGCACAAGCATAAAAATTCCTTTTTATTGTTCTTATGTTAATTACACATGTTAAATTTATCATCGTCACCAGATAGAATGACACAATGTCCCGTGTGCATGTGTAACATCTCGAGTTTAGGTTTCCAGTCCGGTAACGAGGAAAATTGACCCTGACAATTTATTATGTTCGAGTCTAATTGGATCTGCTGACAATCACCTAAAATGCTTAAGTCCAAGTTGTCAAGTAGAAATCCCCACTACTTCATATCCTCCACCTACACTTAGTGAATTTTAGACGTGAGACTATTTTTGAGTGTTGGTGTGTTACAACAACCCCCACTTACATTCACATCTTCGTTGCGATAGATATGATTCATTACTTATTCTCATTGACAGTGGCGGCTGCATGTTCTGGGTAAACATTTTCCTCATATCTCTTTGTAGGGGTGGTTCCACCTATCGGGATAATCCTTTCCATTATCAGGACATTGGCTCTGATACCATTCGTAGCGTCTCAAGCTTAGGTCCTCGATCCGTTAACGAGGAAAACTGGCCTTGGTAACTTATTGGGTTCAGGTTCAATTGGACCCCTTGACAACCACCCAAATGCTTAAGCCCAAATCGATTAGTAGTAATACCTACACTTGATGAATTTTAGATGCGGGACTATATTTGAGAATTGGGATGTTACATAATGAATTCATAAAATGGAATCCAAATTTCACATCCCAACTTAGCAATGTAGTACCCGACCTCAGACACTTGTTTCAATTTGTGGCTAATAATACTCATAAACTTGTTTCAAAATTAGATATTTTTTAGTTTATCCAATGACACGTATGTCCCTAACTTATTTTGTAATTACACTTGCGCTATTTTGTAATTATACTTGTGCTCGTATATTCGTACAAAATTCACTACCAGGTAACAGCAAACGGTCACTACCAGCAATTTTGTAAGAATACCGGGTACAAATGTAACTGCAAAAAAGATAAGGGTGAAAGTGTCATTAGAAAAATTTGAAATATCACAAGTGTAAATTTCTCCTAATTAATATATCTTATTAGAGTAGCCTATGGACTTTTTCTCAGATGAAAAAGAAACCCGAAGAGCTATGAGCCCACAATCCGAACCAGAAAAATGCGCGTCAAAGAAGGAAAAGAAAAAAAGGGATTTTTACTCGACAGACTCTATAAACTTTGTCAATTACCTCTACGACATTTGAAACAACATAATTCCTCTCTCGACCACGTAAACTTGTCAACTCTTACCCGATGAATCCTCCGAGTAATCTGTTTGAAGCCTGTCGAGGTTCTTGAGGTAATTTTTAAGGTCGATGGGATAATTATGTTGTGTAAAAGGTTGTAAAGGTAATTTAAAAAGTTTATAGGATCTGCCTAGTAAAAATCCGAAAAAAAAAAAGCAAAACCGCGTGTCTGTGAAGGGAAAAGGAAATCGAGAGGCGTCCGAAGTCGCCGCCTTCCTCCGCCGCCAGATCTACCGTCGAGAGAGAGAGAGAGGGGGGGGGGAGGGAGAAGATGTACGGGTACACGAGCGTGGAGAGGAAGGGGGCGGTGGACTTGGAGGCCGGGGGGAGCCTGTACCCGGGGCTGAGCCACGGCGAGAACCAGCTCCGATGGGGCTTCATCCGCAAGGTCTACGGCATCCTCGCCTTCCAGATCCTCCTCACCACCATCGTCTCCTCCTTCACCGTCCTCCACCCCTCCGTCAACCAGACCCTCCAGGGCAGCCCCGGCCTCGCCCTCTTCCTCGCCTTCGTCCCCCTCATCTGTACGTTTCCCGCCGATTGCTGTTGCCGTGCATCCCTTGTGACGGATCTTTTATATTGATTGATAAACTCGCCTATCGTCATCAATTAGAAATCGAGCTTCAGTTTGGAAAATATAGGGAGTGGAGTAGACATGCACTTTTTTTACAAGCACTGACGCTGTTTGTCCTGTTTAACTTTCGAAGATTCCTCGGTATAATAGGTCTAAAAAGGAATGTATCGTAGATAACAATGAAGATCTTGGAAATGATTAAAAAAATTAATTTTATCAGTGGAAAGTTCGTCTGGGCGGTACCTGTGGAAATTTATTCCACGGAACCCCCATGCGAACTTATAATTTGTTAAGTTCCTCAAGGAAGTCGTCACTTCAAGTCACGGCTTCTATTGGGGTTTGTTTACATGTGATTTATTTACATGGAAGCCGTCTCTTGAAGAGGCGGCTTTGCCAAAACCGAAGCCGCATCTTCAAGAGGCGGCTTCCATGTGTTTTTTTCTCATGTAAATAAACCCCAATGGAAGCCGTGACTTGAAGTGACGGCTTCCTTGGGGTACTTAACAAATTATAAGTTTTCCTGGGGGTTCCGTGGAATAAGTTTTCACGGGTACCGCCCAGACGAATTTACCTCAATTTTATCATGTGGCCTCCTTAAAGGGGTTTGGTGACAGAGCCCTCAAATTCTTTTCGAAGACACATGTATTGTTTGAGTAGGTTTATCGGGATATGTGATATGGACAATAACGCCATCGCAAATGGTTTTTCGCAATAGTGATATATGAAGTCATATGGAAAATTTAGATCTTAAGATTCTTATTGGAGCAAGAGAATTCACCAAAGAAGCAATAAAATATTTCTTTCTAAAAAATGCAAAAGACATGACAAAATTGGGAAAATGGGGGTCTCTTTTTTGCCTATCCTGCATGAGGAAGCGGGCTTATTGTCTAGTTGGGACGAGGGAAGGTCTATGATGATTTTGTTGGTTTCAGGTGAAATCAGAGAGTTTTTCTAAGAAATTTTCCATTTCTCCCATTTTGCTATCATATCACTGATATTTGGCAATATTTTAGAGGACATCCTGGATAAGGGAAGCAAGTGGGATATCAGTACTAACCACGTGAAGTTTTACTGGAAATTGGAGAAATTTGAACACATGATCGTGTTGGTGTAGATGGCTTTCATTTGAGGTGGTCGATAGTGACAATTGTCATGGCTTAATGGCACTCTGGGAGAGATGGAATCGGTGCTTTCTTTGAAAGCTGATTCCAGTAAAACTTATGACACAATTGATTATTGATTGGTGTTTTCAGTGGCTTTTCTTGAGGAAGAGGGGCTTTCCTGCATGAGCAGTGGGATGGATTGTATGAAACGTTGCGCTATTTTTCATGTGTTAAGTTTCGCATCATTTAGTGGTGGAGCTTGAGTGTGTTGGTGGGTGTATAATTATATAAAGCCACAAACCTCTTGTATATTTTTAGAAGCTTGATATGAAGATCTGATTCCTATGGTCTCTTCTCTTATGGAGTATGATGGTCATCTTGACTATCTGATGTAGTTCAGATCCTACTTGAGGGACCAAATTGAAGATTCATGCAATCCATGTATCCCTTCATAGTTTTTCTATCTCTAATAAGTTTAGATGTAATTTTAATATTTTCTTTTGTGTCCACAATTTGTAATGGTGCAACCCCATGTATTGGTATTCCCTTTTGTACTCTAGTGGTACAACTCCTATGAATCCTATTATCAAAGGGGAACACCGGTGGAGAGGAGGGCAGTTTAGAGCTCAGAATTTAGAGAAAATACCCCTCACAGGTCCCTTCCTCTCCAGCCATCTTTCTCTTCTAACCCCAACATCTTCTCCTTCCGGTTCCTCTCTTCCCGGCTCTCCTATCTTCGCCCTAACAGCTCCCACAACCCTCTCCCCCCTTCCCTAACCTTCCCCCTCCCCGATTTCCCCACTCTTTATGCTATTTTCTTCCCTTATCCACCCCAACCTCTCACCCTCTATCACTCTTTCCTTTCCCTAGCCCACTCCCTTCTCCCCAGCATAGCCTCTCCACCATTCCCATCCTGCCACCACCAGCCTTCCACTAACACCCCTGTCAGCCAAAAACTACCGTTGCTACTACTCCGTTTTCTTATCGGGCGCCTTCCCTACCTTTCCTTGCAGTCCTCTTGAATTCGGTTAGCAGTTTCCTGCCTATTTTACTTTATTTTGATTTCCAGTTCTAGAGGGTTTAAGTTTAAATATGTTATTCTTGTCGAGCCTAAGTCTGCTGCAGTTCTTTATGAATGGAATAGAAGTTCAGTATTGTCGTAATCTCCTTGATCATTTATTCTATCCTAACTAGAAGGCAGCAGACCTGACTGTTGGAACTTTGTTTATTTAATTTAAAATGCTAGAACCAGAGCCAACCTTATTTATTTAATTTTAAATCCCGGAACCCGACTTTATTTATTTAATTTTAAATCCTGGAACACAGCCTGGAGCTAGAATAATAGTCAGCCAGAATTATTCTTCGGTCGAGCCCAGACCTTTTTTTCTCCCTTACTTGCCATGAACCATCTTAGTTCTTCGTGATAAGAAAATTCTTTTGAAAGTCAAAGGAAAGTATTACAAAGCAGTCATTGGGCCTGTTATGCTCTATGATCGTGAGGCCTGCTATTCTCTATAGATCAGAATGTTGACTTGTGAACCATAGACATGTGAAGAGAATGACAATAGGAGAAATAAAAGTGCTAAGGTGGATATGCGGTCATGAACGAAAAGATCAGATTCGGAGGTGCGATCAGAAGGAAAGTTTGTGTAGCTCCGATAGAGGATAAATGAGAGAACCCCGCTTAAGTTGGTTTGACCATTTGTAAAGGAAGTTGGTTGATGAACTAGTTAGAAGATGCGAGATTTAAGATGTTGAGTAAATTAAGAGAGTGCGTTGAAGGTCCAATAAGTATTGGAATGAGACTATATCCGAAGGGATCTTATTTATTTAGATTTAAGCTCGAGAATGACCCAAATAAATCTGAATGGAGGCAAAAAAATCCATGTAGACGACCCTACTTAATTGTGGGTAAAAGCTTTGTTGTTGTTGTACTTGTCATGGACCCATCCAAACCAGAGACCTCCCTCCGATGCGATGCCTCCTCCGGACACCAAAGCCACGAAGAGTCTCCCGACTCTACGAGTGGATCCACAGCAGGCTCCCGCTCCAGCAAATTGCAGCTCTCCGGATCCACCATGAATTCCACGCGATGCTCTGTCCCGAAATGAGTATTACGATCCATCCCTTCAATGAGATGAATGACTTCACCTTATAGCAACAATAGGCGAAGAACATACTCACGCGAGAAAGACTTGCTAGAGATCTCCAAGCAACATAGAAGAAGCATGATGAGATGAACGTGGAAGTGGAAGGAGATCATGGATCTCACAAAATAGTACAATACAATTATTTTTGATGGGCAACACTTTTTGTGAAGACATCTGTTTGAGTGAATCGATTATGGTCTGGAAGAAGCTCAATGCCTGCTACCTCTTCACCGTCAACCATGAACAAACATTCATTTCAATCCTTCACAATCAACGACTCTGTTTATCTCCATACAATGCTCAAGAGACATCCACATGTGTAGCGAATCACCACATGATTCGCCTTGCGAAATAAGGTCCTAGAACGTTGCTTCTACTCTACCACCCTCTTCTTATCCTCCGTATCAATAGCTTTTTGTTTCATTGCTCTAGCGGTGAGCTCCTCCTCGGTGAGGACCCTGGCGTCCTCTAAGCTGTCTAAACGCTTCACCTCCATTACTGCCTCGACCAAGGGTTTGAATATCGGTTTCGGATATCGTATCGATACCATGTCGATACGATATTTCGTCGAAATTTCGATGATATTTCGTCTATATCGACCACCATTTGTGAAGAAATGATCGGAAACTGTCCTCATCTCGCTATTTCGCTTGAAATTTCAGTTCCTTGTCGAAATCGAAATTTCGTCGAAATTTCCTGAAATCTGAAACCATGGCCTCAACATACCATTTAGTTAAGGAGTTTTAGGAGTGAGATTGGATACGATTCCTCTCTCTTTGAGGTATTTTTTAAATTCATGTGAGAGTCTGAGAGATACTCGTCACCTCGATTAGATCGAATCCGTTTAATCTTCTCATGAATAACGTAAATTCCATGGATAAGTCTACAACAAAGAGCTTCATTGTTTCTCCAAATCTTGACTATCCACTTTAACTTCAAGGCTTATAGTCTCCTAGTGGTACACTTCAAGGCCACCATTTTCCTTAGCCGTTGCACTTAGTTTGCGTCACTATTCTCAAATCATGTAAATTAATCTTTGATGACAGTTGATTGCGTATTTATCTCTTTATTTCATTTTTCAACATCGTATCAGAGCAAATCATTTGGAGAAGCTAATTTGAGTTTGTTTTGTGGAGGTTCACTATTTGTTAAATTTTTTATGTTCCCAAGTTCTCAGTTTTCAAGAAGTCTTGTTGAAGAACATTTTCTTTGAATCAAAAGAGGGGGAAACATGCTAAGGTGTCCGTCCTAAATATAATAAGTAGAGAGAATAGTTATAAAAAGGCTTACTGGAGCCAAGACTCAAGAAGGTTGTACGAAGAACATGCGATCTTCGAAGATGAACATGCTGTAAGAAAAAGCAGAGATTAGTCCACATGAAAAGTTTTCAAATTGTGGTTCTTTGCTCCATCTTGTCTTTATGAGGCGCACACACTTAAAAAAAGTAAAGAAAAAAGAGGGGGCTTTGACAAAAAAGGAGATGAGGCGACACAATGCATGGAGGCTATTTTTCACCATTGTCTTATCTTGGCCTACCACTATTCATCATGGCTTTGGGTGATGTGAATTCATGACTTGTCTTGGAGAAAGGTGGATAGGAGTCTGGAGGTTTGGGCCTCCAGGACATTATTGCGGGGTGCTAGATTAGTTGCATGGTGCTACTTAACTTGATGTTGATGAAGATTCCACTCAACTACTTTTTTTCCTTTTTAGGATGCTGATTTAGGTGGTAAAGATAGTTGACGTTACATTACTAAGGTCAATTTTTTTTGGAAGGGGCGTAGAGAGGAGGGCCATGGGGTGCCTTTGGTGAAGTGGAAGGAGGTTTGCTAACTAGGTTAGATTGTTTGGAAGTTCATGACCTAGGAGCTACGAACTCAACATTGTTGTCAAAGGATAATGAGAATCATAGGTTATGGTTTCAATCTCTTTTGCCAAGTGCTCTTCACATGCTATGATATAGCTCTTCATTTAGATGAGAGGACTAAATGTAAGTCCATGATCCATGACTTTTTAGTGAGGCCTAATTATTGTGGTGCATTTGGTTCTACCATTGTTGTAGAGAAGACCGAGTCGGAGTGAATTACACTTTTGGTTTGAGCAAATAGATACATGAACCTGAGCTTAGTTGATTTGAGCTTGTTAAAATACAGAATATGCGATCTTTATTAGTGGTAGACTGGTCGGAACAAGTTGCTTGGGACGACCTTCCTAAGACTTTTTACCCTCATCCTAAACTTGGGGTAGTGGTGGTGGTTGACGAATCAATGCTTTTGTGAGCTGCTAGAAATAATTGAGTTGTTGGATGGTTGTAGAATAAGGATTTAGGAGGTTGATTCATGGGTTGTATATTGTGTTCGACTTATAAGCCCTTGGCGACCCATTAATGCGATAAAAGTTTTTGTTTCATCATTGTCTATTTGAAATAAATGTTTGTGAATGCACTTAATATTACGACCCCTTTATATAATTAGGGTTATGTACCGTGACCATATTGAATATCATGCAGGTGTGAGGACACAACTGACATTTACGTGTGATATTCAATAATGATCTCTAGTCTGAGAAAGAGATGGTATTTTTTATCTAAAGACTGATTTTCGACCGACTTCTTGATGTAGGTCCTCTGCATATAAATAGAGTTTTGGAAGTATCGGAATAGTCAAGTCAAAGAGTTGATTTGATGAGGCTGAGATAAACTGAGACTTGAATCGTAACTGTCACGATCAGTCATACATCTATACATCATGGAAGGCCGTATCCCGATATATCGGCGATATATCGCCGATATATCGATATCGACATGGGACCGATATCGAAATCGATATATCGATATATCCGATTTCAGGCATTTTCTTCAGAAAAAATCCTAGATATATCGATATATCGGCGATATATCAGTGATATATCGTCGATATATCGATATCGACACGATATCGAAACGATATCGATATCGATATGTCCTTCCATGCTATACATCTATATGCCTAAGCGTGCACATTAGACATACCATTAGGTTGAAAGCCTAAGCAAGGTCCATACACCGGCGAGTTGGCATGCATATGAAGACATATGCAAACTATGATCTCTAAAAGGAATCATATATGTTCATACTTGATGAACCAGGAGACATAGCCCACCCATGAGATATTTTGGAGGTTATAAAGAATTCCATGCATCACCGTCTTGTTTATGAAATAAGACATGAAATCGAGATATTAATATATGCTTTTGGGAAGTATATGATTAACGTTATCTCCTAATTATCGAATGAGAAATCTTGATATGTTCCGAAGAAAATAGTCAGATTCTTAGGCACATTTGGAACTAAATGGATGTTTTTTCGCTTTGACTGATATCACATCCTACTAAATGGCTATGCTTTATATCCTATTTATGTTATATTTTAACATAAATTTCTAATATTTGAATTTATTTTAATATTTTAATTGTTTATAATTAAAATAATACAAACTACATAATTCACATATACTTCCGCCTTTTCGCTTACTCGCTTTAGACCGCCTCACCGAATGAATACCGCATACCGACTTTCTGAACCTTGCCCTTGTTGACCACCGCTCTATTGAACGTTTTTGTTCTCTGTCGCTAGTTGCCACGTGGAAGAAGCCTAAATCAGCATTACTCCCACAAGCTAGATATGTCATAATCACAGCCACCACTCCATCTCAATCTTCAATTCCTTCTCCCAAGCCACCTCAATGCACTGTCTCCTTTCAAGCACCTCAACCACAGACAACCTCTATCATCCTCCATCTTCTAGAATTTGTTGACCACCTCTATGGCGTCATCCCTCTATAGCCTCTTTTATATTCCAACATACACCGAGAAGGCAGTCAATTTGGAAACTAGAAATCCTACCAGGGAACCTACCACAGAGAAGCCTATCCACCTTTCTTCTACCATCTCCCCAACATTTCTCGAGGCCAAGTCGAAAATGTCCAGTGTTTTCACTCTGTTTGCCTTTGTGTCTCCCACTTCAATGAAGAAGCCTACGTCATCTGCAAATTTTAACGACATTAAGAAGAATCAATCCTCCAGCAGTAAAGCTTCATAAAAGACGTACTGTAGAGATGCTGGCGGCCAGAGTATTTGCCTCCAACATGTAAAGAAGAGGGCCCAGTGAGCTCCCCTGCCTGATTCTGTTCACTTGTGCACCAGTGCCCCGTGCACCGACAACATTAGTAAACCATGCCAAAATGACTGCTACGCCCACAAACTTGACCACCTCGTGGGCTCCGTGGTACCCCTGACCACTTGCAGCCTCTCAAGATTTGAAATATTGATATCGATATTGTATCGATTGTCTCTGTAAAGGGATATATCGGGGATAAAAGCAAACAAACAAATGAGTATAATAAATTATTGGATTATGGAGTACATTATTCATGATATCTGCAAATTTGAAAGAAAGATCTAACATTGATTAGAAACTAAAAATTCAACACAAACTGAAGATAGTCAATATTAATCGAAGCCTAGTTTATCAATGTTGATTGATTACTAATACCTTTGAGCCATAAATTTAGCTATTTATTCATGCTGGACTTGTCTCCAAATGTGTTGATATAAAGAGTGACTTTACAAAATCCTCAACAAAATAACTTTTAATGCTAAAAAAATACCTTCCAAGCTTCTTTCCTTTAAAAGATTACGAAATCAAGTAATATGGTTGATATCGATGATAAAGCATTAATATCGATAGCGATCATATCAACTAACATGGTGGAACTTTTGCCCTTAATACTGAAGTCTTCATTTGATATGAGACGACATATCACCGATATATCGCTTGATATCATTAATATCGAGGAAAAGGATATCTAAGGTAATATCAGTATCCCTGACTAATCGATATGTAAATCACCGACCTATCGAATTTATATCAGGATATTTCGATTCATGCACCTTCTCCTGTTTTTTGTTAACTATTCTATGTATAAGCATTGAATCTGCTTTTGTGATACTATCGCTAAGGAAATTACACTGTTGTAAAAATCCCCCGACTAGTAGGTCCGACTAGTCTAGTCAGTGGGGTGGCCGACCGAGTATTGACTAATTCCGACTAAGTCGATTAGTCGATCGATTTTTGCTTAGAGATACCATATTTTTTACTTTATTTGAAGTGAATTTATTCTAATATGCTTAATGTTTTATTTAAATTCTACTACTTCTTTTCTTTCATTATGATAATATAAAAAATAAACAAATCTTTGTAAATATATAAGAGTATAAGTATAAAAAATGATTTATATAGTTAAAATGATTAAAAATTCAAAACTGATTAAAGCCCGACTAAATCCGATTAGTCGCCCGACTGCCGATTAATCCTTAATCAATGACCCAACCGACCGAGTACCGACTACCGATTTTTACAACCTTGGGAAATTATGAAGAGAATCACTTGACAAGGTTTTGTGTTCTATTGTTGTAGGATCTTTTGTAGCTAATGTCAAGCACAATAAGGAAAGTTATCGAAAAAATTTGTATCCACTTCAATGGTTTTGTAGTAGTGCAGTGTGACTACCACTCAAAATACCAAGGTTCAAATCTCCCTTTATAGGGGTTGCGTTAGGTAGCCGACAACACCCACACATCCACCTTAGCATTTTCATTTCTGCTACATCCATTCTCTGCACATGTCTATGGTTCATAGGCCAACATTCAGATCCATAGAGCATAGCAGGTCTCGCGGCTGCTTTGCAATACTTTCCTTTAATTTTAAAGGTATTTTCTTATCACAGAGAACAGTAGAGTCTCCGCTCCACTTTAGCTAGCCTGTATTTACTCTATTAATAACATGTCCATCAATTTCCCCACCACGTTCCAAAATAGATCCCAGATATTTAAAAGAATCTCTCTTACGAATGTTATTGTCACCAATCTTCACCTTAATTCCTTCACCATTGCTTTCATCAAAGGTGCACTCCATATATATTCCGTTTTAGCCCTACTTGTATGAAATCCTTTAGTCTCCAATGCATGTCTCTAGACCTCAAGCTTCTCATTACTCCATCTCTAGTCTCGTCAATCAACACAATATCATCAGCAAATAACATATACCAAGGTAACTCATCCTGAATGTGACTTGTCAACTCGTCCATAATCAAAGCAAAAGAACTGGACTCAAAGCTGAACCTTGATGTAAACCAATGTTGATGTCAAAATAGTCAGTTTTCCCGTACGGGGTCCTTACACAAGATAAAACCCTATCATGCATGTCCTTTATGAGGTTAATGTATATGAGATGTACTTGTCTCTTCTCCAAAACTCTCCACAATATCTCTCGTGGAACAGAATCATAAGCCTTCTCCAATTCAATAAAGATCATATGGAGGTTCTTCCTTTTAGCTTTATAAATATCCATTATTCTCCTTAGCAAATGGATGACTTCAAAAATTGAGCGACCTGGCATGAATCCGAATTGATTTTCTTTTACGTTGGAAACTTTCCTCAGCCTTCTTTTGATCACACGTTCCTAAATTTTCATAGTGTGACTCATAAGCTTGATACCTCTGTAATTTGAACAATTTTGAATGTCTCCTTTATTCTTATAAAGAGGCACCACGATACTCCTCCAATCTTCATGCA
Source organism: Ottelia alismoides (assembly GCA_037367405.1). Lineage (NCBI taxonomy): Eukaryota > Viridiplantae > Streptophyta > Magnoliopsida > Alismatales > Hydrocharitaceae > Ottelia > Ottelia alismoides. The sequence continues at coordinate 711,126 of JAZKJV010001352.1, read as the reverse complement.
TTTTCTTGCTTCGCCAAATAACATTGAATAGATTCGTAAGCCAAGTCAAATCGCGCTCACCTAAAACTCTCCATACTTCTACAGAGATGTCATCCGGTCCTACACCTTTCCCAGGTCTCATAACCTTCAAAGCCTCCCCTACTTCCTTTCTTTGTATTCGTCTATAGCTTGCACGATTCAAGTAACTTTCACTACTAGCTAGATTACCCAAAGTGATATCTCTATTTCCTTCCCCAATGAAAAGTTCATGGAAGTACTGCTCCCATCTCGTCTCTATGTCCTTCTGAGTAACAAACATGTGACCTTCCTCGTCCTTAATGCATCTCACTTGAGAAAGGTCTTTGGTCTTTCTTTCTCTTGCTTTGGCCCACCTGAATATATCGTTCTGGCCCTCCTTAGAGTCGAGATTTTTATAAAAAACTTCATAAGCTTTTGACATAGCTTACAGTCTTCTTTGCTTCCTTCTTCGCTATTTTGTAGTTTGTGACAGTTTCCGATGTTCTATCCTTAGACATAGCTTTAAAGCATGCTCTTTTAATTTTTAGCTTCTCTTGCACCCCTTTACTCCACCACCAAGCCTCCTTTTGACTTGGAGCTCCTCCCTTCGACTCGCCTAGTATCTCTTTGGCTACCTTTCGGGTACAAGATGCTACTGCCTCCCACATCTCATTTGCGTTTCCGCTATAATCCCAAGATAAGTCTTCTAAAACCTTCTCCTTGAAGCTCATTTGCTTCAGTGGAAGATTCCACCATCTAGTTCTAGTGATCTTAGGAACCCTCCTTTTCTTTGCCAACCCTTCTATTCATCCAAGACTAACAAGCGATGTTGGGTTGTCAAACTCTCTCCTGGGATTACTTTGCAATCTTTACAACACAATCGATCTCTTCTCCTCAATGCAAAGTAATCTATATGTGTTCTAGTTGGCCCACTCTTTTAAGTAATTAAATGCTCCTCCCTCTTCTTGAAGAGAGTGTTTGCTATGAAAAGATCATATGCCGTTACAAAATCCAGAATGACTTTTCCCTCTTCATTTCTTGCCCCAAAACCATGTCCTCCATGAATACTAGCATACCCTGAAGCATCTTTTCCGACATGTCCGTTAAGATTTCCACCTATGCAAATCATCTCTCTTTGCGGGATTCCTTGTAAAATCTTATCCAGATCCTCCCAAAAAGCTTGTTATGTAGCCAACAACCAACGTAAAAAATAGTCGGATCTTTCAACATGTATTTGAGAATCCATGCAGCCGACCCTACTTAAAGTGGGAGAAGGCTTTGCCATTTTTTAATAGCGTTTAATTCGCATTTGCGGTTACTGTCAGGCATGCTATCAAGAAAGTCATCCCAAAGCTCTTTGCTATTCACAATTTTTGTATGTTGGAACTCAACTTTCTAATAGATGGGTTATTCACCTTAGCATTGTGAATCCTTTTATGCTGCAAACAAATAAATCTCTACTGTATAAGTTCCAATAGTTGCTATCAGACCACCAATCTTGATGCTGTGTTTTGTGCAACGTGCCTGTTGTTGAAAATGTGAATATTTTAACGTCAAGAGAATCTTGAAATGGTCGAATGATTGATGACTAAATTATGCTTTATCTAGTTTTATTTGTTTCTTCCTTTACATTTGTGCACCTTATGAGGATGCTACTTAAACGATCTGCTTTTATACAGTGATGTGCCCATTGTACTACTACCAACAGAAGCACCCCCTCAACTTTTTCTGAGTTCAAAAAGAATCTTTTGTTAGCATTTTCTCCTGTTAGTTTTTTAAGTATGCATTATTTATTTATTTATTATTTTACCTTTTTTACACAGGAACAATTGTGCTTCAAGCCCTGATTTTGACTTCTGCTGTTGTTGTATCACTTACTGCTTATACCTTCTGGGCTTCAAAGAGGGGAAAGGACTTCAGCTTTCTGGGGCCAGTTCTGTTCGCTGGTCTTATCATTCTTGTCATGGCTAGTTTTATCCAGGTAATGTATATCGGGATTTTTTAAGTTGCAGTATTTATTTCACGACATGTCTACTGAATATCTTTGCCCAAATATTTGCGCATCTGTGTTGATTGTGAATTTTCATTCAGCAATTTTACTCAAATCCATTTTCATTCACCAATTTTGCTCAAATCCATGAGCTCTGGTGGGTCTCCTATTCTTTGACACAATCCCAGTTGTATCAATCATTTGATGCCACAAATTGTTTTCCAGTATATGGACTTAACATCCTTTTTTACCTTAAAAAAGTGTATTTTGACTTAACCTGAGGCCTATGCCCACATACTATTTTGTTTGTTGCCCTTGTCAGAGAAGACATTTAGTCTGCAGCATAACATTTTCATGTGGTAGAACATAACCTGATCAGACAACTTTTCTTCCTTCGTAAATTTAATCTCTAAGTTGATATTTCCTTACACCGCCCATTTCCTTGAAAAGTTCAGTAAAGGAGACATAATCCTCAATGCTTCTTGTGTCAGTGTCTATCTATATATCTATCTGTTTGTGTATCTGACAATTTATCTATCGTGTTTTACTCCGCTGTCTTCTGACCAACATGAGGAACTTTAATCATATATCTTCCAGTGTCAAGGTGATTCTCCCATAGAGGGTATGATGTGACCTGACCTCAGTGGTTCAGCTTTTGTTTCTTGTATTTTGTTTCTTGTATTTTTATTTCTTTTTTTTATTTTTGTGATCCAGGGGATGTATCCTTTGGAGGTGTCCTTTATGCATGTTGTTGCCTTCTGTGAAGAGGCACAACTCTTGGATGATATTAGCTTTCTTTTAAAGCCACCTTCATGTAAAAGAAAGGACCATAAAAATGAACGATATAAATTTAAATATCCTTTGGATTTGATATCTCTTTTCCTTATTGTTTCTGTTATCCTCTTAAACCCTTCAACCACGTTCTCTCCTTTCATCTTCCCTCCTCGCACATTTTGGCGTGGACCCTCCTTGTGTTCAGAAATGCGGTCCATGCGGCCGCCTATACAGCCGCATATGTGTATGTTGTTACCTTTCTGAACTGCATATGTCATATGTGGCCATATGCGGTGCGAGTAATTCGCATATGTTGTCGCATATTAAATATGATTAATACCCAACCTCTTCCATCATCTCTTATTACACATCTTAAAAACATTTTTTTTGAAGCTTTATACATCAGTTTTTTTGAATTCTCATCGACAATATTTTTGAAATCTTAGATTCATGAATCATAAATATTGATCATTTGGTATCCGGCTTTATCCATTGACTTAGAAATTTTGATGATGATCTATGTTACCAATGTCAATAATGCATTTGTTTGTCTTATGCATAAATTGAATAATCATCACCGATTTTTCAATGGAGTATTTCTTTCTTTTATAATTTATTATATTCCTATGATTCAATTTAATGGATTATGTACCCAACATCCGTCTTATCCAAAATTCTATTTTAATGAAATGAACAATGTAATTCAATAATTTGTCAACTATTTTTATTATATTTTATCAATTTTTAATTATTTTTTATTATTCCAAATTAAAATAACACAAATCGTATAATCTGCATATACTTCCGCTTACTCACTTCAGACCGCCTAACCGAATGATATCACACACTGACTTTCTGAACCTTGGACTCTCCACACATCTTCGTGCATTTCCACCCTAAATTCTAGGGAACATGTTTTCATTTTTATTCCTCTTGTCCTCTCTCACTTTTCCGAGATCTATTATCACTTTTCCGAGATCTATTATTCACTTTTCATTGTATCAATTGGTATAACAGCACGACATCTAAGTCATTCTGATATCTCAGCAATCCTACAAGATAATTCGAGAAAAAGACAACTTAAAGGACAAAATGAGGTTTCATGTCTTTTGAGATTCACATGTTAAGGAATCTCCGTGCATCGTTCTTAAAGGCTCTTGATACAATGAAGTTGGTGCAAGAGGAACTTGAAGACATTAAAGATGTGCAAGGGATTGAATTTTGTCAAATCTAGGTATCTTGCCCCACTCTTCACAGTTAAAAGCGAATGAATCATCTCTATTGGTTCATCACTAAAGTCATTGCCTACATTTGCAAATGCTTGCGATAGTTATTGCCTTGGGCCCTCCACTGATCACCGATGTTGGCGGATCTGATTGTTGCCCATAATTGCTAACAACATCTAATGCAACGTGGCGACTACCATCGGAATTGTCAAGATCGTCACTAAAAAAATATGTGGATGCTATGGAGATCACATCAACAATTGCCCCCACCACCACTATCCTCTCGCTCCTGCCTCCGCAAGAATCGTTTCCTGCATGCTAACACTATTGCGACTCCAGTTAATATTCTTTATGCAAAAGGAAGGTTTATCCTTATCGTAAGGCATAATTCCCTTCTAGCATCCACATTGCATGGGTATAAATGCATCTTTCAGTGTTACATGGAACTTGACTGGTCTCCAAGCCGTCACCAACATCTTCCTTGCCAACTTGTTCACTAAGGCAATACCTGCACGACCTCATCATTCTCCTCCCGCTTCCACTGCTGCCTCACCACATTTTTTACGTCAATTCTTACCATTTTCTCTCCTTAGCGGAGTCATCTTCACCACCTTCTCTTCTCCGTCAAGATGAGCGGCCATCTTTCTCTATTTCATCATGATTATTAAACTAAATAGGAGAACAACTCAGCTGGATATGAGTTTTCCAAGAAGGGGATAGAGCCTGTGCAACTTGATTTCAATGGTTAAGTTATATTTGTTATAATTTTATTTCTTTCAAGATGTATCCTTTGGAGTTGTCCTTTAGGTTTGGGTGGAGCATTGGGTCGGGTCAGCATGGACCCAACCCTGGCCGACCTGCAAAAGCTCAAGCCCATCCCAGATCTGAAGTACATATGGGTTGGGCTTGAGCGCCCATATTTCCAAAATATCAATCTTGGACTGGGTCCAACCCGAACCCATGGTGACTTGGGTTGGCCCGACCTGGACTGTTTCCCCCCACATTGGGATTTTGCATGCGCCACGCCTCCCCATTTTGAAGCAATGTTCGAAGCCCCCTCCCCGTGACGTAATGTTCATCAAGTTTCATCATCTTTCGGGCTTAGAAGGCAACTTTAATATGTCGAAAGGTTTTATATATGGAAACCAGCTTGACCTGTTTCCTCGGTGTTAGGTTTTTCTTTGCATTAAAAAGAGTGAGAAGGACGTGTAAAAACAATACTTTTTATGTTGTGATTTAATGGAAAATAGATACGGAAAGCAAGCACCTTTGGCATAAACTACATAACTACTTCGGGCTGTGTTGCAGCATAATGAAAAACAAGTTAGGGTGGGCCGAGCCCGGCCCGAACCCGCAGGCCTTTAGCCGGTCCCATGTCCTTAATTTACTAAAAAATGTGGGCCTCAACGTGGACCACTGTCTATGAAAAATTGGTGGGCTTGGGCCACACTTTCCCGGGTTGGACCGGGTCGAGCCCAATGCTCCACCCTACTTTAGGGAAGGATCATGCATTTGTGAAAGGGCATGAATCCTTTTGTGAAGAGGCATGCCTGTTTAGATGGATTGTAGTTTTTTATATAAAGCTACCATCATCTGTAAGAGAATGAGCATAAAAATGAATGATATGAATCTGACGATCCTTTGGATTGATATCTGTTTTCCCCATTGGTTTCTCTCTCTTCTTAAAATCTTTAATCTAATCAACCCCTTTCTATTTCCTTCCCTTGACAACTTTGCGTGCTCCTTCCTTCATCTCGTGCATCTTTGTGTTCCAACCCAAAACCCTATGCAGATGATGTGTTTTGTATTCTTCTTACATTTTGGCACTTTTCCAACCCCTATTCTTCCCTTTTGAATATTTAGGTCACATCCCTATATTAAGATGGCGGCAGGATTGTTTTTCACATGATTTGGTTCGCATATACTCACGTATAGGATTGGTCGCATATTTCATTGTTTTCAAGGACTTCAAATTATGTAGTTATATTTTGCATCATGCGAGAAAATTTGCTTTGGCAATGGTTGTGATCCCTGTAAATAGCAACCACATGGATGGAAAATATTTGTTGTCTTTAGGAGTGAATTCTGGATGCCACTTTCACCAGTCTCAACAAATTGTTGGATGGTGATTAGGTTGCAGTTACGGGTGTATGGAGTTTTTAGTTTAAAACAACAATGCAAACCATGCCAATAGAAATAATTTCGTATATTACACAATAAGGTACATTACAGTTAGGTGGAGAGGTAAAAGTTTCCAAAATCATATGAAATATAGTACTCTGAGGATGCATTGTGGTGTTTGCAGCATATTTGCACATGTTTTGACTGAAGAGAACAAGTGTGGTTAGAGATTAACATGTTCAGCAGGTGCCACACGAATCGAAAAGAAGCTGAGATGAATTTAAGGCCTTTAAATTAATATGGATTCTAAAACTCCTCGGGTTTGTCTGGCGATCAAGGACATGAAAGGACAAAATCTTACCCCGAGGACCAGAGTTGAGTGATTCCTGATAGTTTCTGCTGTCTCCAGTAGTGTGATCAAGCCTTTCTTGTTTTACAGCTTTCTACACTATAATCTTGCGTCGACAAGCAGGAGAAACCTTGCTACGTTGGCACCAAAATCCTGACTGCAATTTTTTGTTTGTTTTGCAGATATTTTTCCCATTTGGATCGACATCAAACATCATCTTCGGTGCTTGTGGAGCTCTCATATTTTCTGGATACCTAGTTTATGACACCGACAACCTGATAAAGCGCTTCACATACGACGAGTACATCTGGGCGTCCGTCATTCTCTACCTGGACATCCTCAACATGTTCCTTTACCTCCTTAATCTACTCAGGAGCTCAGAGAGTTGAGCTGCATCCCGCCTTATGGACTGTTAAGATCACATGCTAAACGATGCCCTTGGTTTGCGGCACCCAGCAGGTTGTGCCTCGCCCATCTGTTTTTTTCCTTTCTGAAAATGCACATCTGAGATTTTATCACTATGCTTATGTTATGAAGGGTCTACTGCAAAAACAAACTCAGTGCTTTGCATGTAATCTGTTACAACTATTTAACAGTTACATCGCATACGATATCTGTAATTAGTAACTGCTTGTGATTTAAACTTTCAAATGAAGTCTCTCCTCTTTACACAGTGTGGAAAATCTTTTTAAACCGGTTTGCAACTATTATAAGATTTGTTTTAAATGAATTTTCTCGTCTTACATAGGAAAAAAGGAAAATCTCTAAATATCTGGTTGCCTGTTTATACTTGTTTCTATCAGCACAGGATATTGTACAGTTATTCCTATAGTCACATTATTTGCTCGTGTAGTTGTGTGGATCCTTTTAATATCTGACATTAAGCTCTTTTAGATAATTTATTGACTGTGATGTGAAATAACATGTTGATATTATAGGTAAAAGAACCAAGTTTATACATGTATAGTTATAGGTATAAATACCTGTATTTACTGTATTTTATTTTTTTTGTATTGTATATTTTATTATTTTATATACCTAATTTATATATTTATAATTTAATTAATTACATATTTACATTTCCGTTGCTAATTCATTGCGATAATTACGGCGTTCCTTTCACTTCTATTATAAGACATTGTTTGGATTACCAAAATGCATTTTTCCAGATTAAACATACTGATTAGTACAGCATAAAAAGCGATGGGGTTGTTTAGGTTTTGATTTAATCAACAAGATTATAAATCAACACAACAAAAACTATTTGATTATACTATTAAATTAGGTCCGGGTTAGATGAGAGATAATAAATAAGGAGAAATAAATGAAAATGTAAGGTTTATCCTTCATTTTTGTTCGCCTTTATTTCGAGATAAAGAGATCTTAATCCTCATCCATTTCTCTAAACCCTAATTCAAGGTTTCTAACTCAACTATGGGCTTTTGTATTTTTTAAGTTTTTATGAGATCATCTCAATTTTCTTTTCTTTCTATTTCGTACACAATTATGTAAAAGACACCATCATGCATTTCTTGCTGCTTGGTACTGAAGCATTAAAATGCAATTATTTGGAAAAAAAAACTAAGCAAATGCATATTATGTGTTGAAAATGCCTGTTTATAAAATAGATTTTGTTCTCCTGATAAATTAAATAGTTGACCGCGATATAAAAGTTAGTCCTGCAGTAGTCAGTCAATTGAAAAAAAAACCTCTTTATTCCTCTTCCTATATAGGTGGTCAACATTTTGATCTCCGAGTCAAAATGAGGAGTAATGTTTCCCTCACTATTCTTCCATTATAGTCCTCTTTCTGTCAAAAAAAATACAAATACTTACCACTTATCTAACAATCTTATCTAACACAACTTCCTTATCCTTTCTTATTCTTTCCCTCCTATCGAATAGAGAATAACAAATAACTGCGACTTATTGCTCCTTATTCCTCCTTATCCAAGCGAACAGAAACAATATCTTATCCCTCCTCATACATCTTTATCCCTTTTCCTTATTCCTCTATCGAACGACCTCTAGAAGTATCAGTCGAGTATTGCAGACACTTAGTAAGTTGTACTTCTATTGAACCTAAGCTTACTACATCAGATGAATCCTTGATTAGGTTTGAAGGCGGGATAAAGGACTCGACTGAGCAAGATGGAAGCTTGGGCCTTGAGAAATCTCTTAGGGTGTGTTTGGTTGGAAAATAGCCCCAAGAGTAAGGGTGTTATTCCCCCTCCCGTCACCTCTCCTTCCTCGTACGACTATAACCCTCTCCTCCCCTTTATTTCACATTAAGTCACCCTTATTCCTATTCTTCAGCCGAAAAGGAATAATGCCTTATTCTAGCTTGATCCTCACCCTTTTCCCCGCTTATTCCCGAACCGAACACACCCTTAGATCCCATTCGTTTAAAGAATAAGCACTGGAATAAGGGGTCAATTCCCCAACTGACGCGACGGTTCCCAAGAGTACGGCTATTCCCATCCACATCCCATTATTTCATCTTATTCTACCCTTATTCCTATCTTTATTCCATTTTACCTACACTTATTCCACCTTATTTTCCTTATTCACATCTTTCCAACCGAACAGAGAATATATAATATTCTCTTTATTCTCCGTCTTTAAACCAGTTTATTCCTGAACTGAACGCACCCTTGGGTGCGTACCCTACCCCATATTTTCTCCCTCCATGTGGGTCCCACTTTTTATCTTTTTAAAAAAATTAAATAAATCAATTCTCCATCATCAAATCCATCAAAAAATAATATACTATACCATCATATCAAATAAAAATTATAAACTACTCCACTTCTACTCACTTTTTCAAACTCCAATACAATCACATCACAATAACTTCTCACTTTTTCAAATTCCAATATAATCACATCATCCCAAACCCACTTCTATCCCACCCCCAGTTTAACCCTCTATCCAAACACCAAAACCCAAAAATGAGTTACCTGCAACCAGTTTAACCCACCTAAACCCACTATCCAAACACCCCCACGAAGATCACTAAAACTTGGAGTTGATTTCCTCCTCGTATCACATATCTTCAAAAGATGCTCAAAGGTCTTAATTATAGACGGTAGATGAGCTTAATAAATGTTAGAAGTAATACGATAAAAGTCTAATTTAAACAATTCAAATCGAATTTTCTGGAAATTATCGAAACAATAGCTTGAGAACTTGGTTAGTTGGCGAAACAAAGATTCATCAACTGAATTAAATAGAAATTAATTGAAAAGTACATCAGTTCATAGAATTGATTTTGGTTTCCTTACAGATTAAATATTCAACGTGGTATAGAAGTTAGTCAGTAAACTGAAAAATTAGTCGGCTGAAAGAGAAGAAACTAGTATGCTACGATAAAGAAACTATAAAAGGATATTTACACGCATACGTACACAACACTTAGGGTTATTGGTAGGGATGAAAACGAATGTGAATATATTTGTATCCAATCCATTATTGTTTTCGTTATATATATATATATATATATATATATATGAAATTTATCCAGAGAGCACTGTCCCCATTTGGTACGAGATGAGCCTCTAATTCCAGCCGTGAGATTTGTATCTCTCAATCCCTAAAAAATAGGAACCGTAACTAAAATGGAAGGAAAGCTAATTGGAAATATTAAACATTTCTATAATTAGTATACGTTTATGGAAACCTCTCGTTGAGAGATCAACGAGAGGAGTTTGATCTGGCATTTTTTGATCCAGCGATTTGCAAAGTGAGGCGATCAATCGTAGAAACAGAGGGGAATGTTTTTATCTATTGTAAGGTATAGTATTTTGATTAGTTTTTTATTTTTCGTATTTTGATTTGAATCTGATAGTATGTAGAAAAAATTGATTTTTTTGGCATTTTGATTTGAGTCTGACTGATTATAGACCAGATTTTTTGATTTTTTTTGTTATGTTTCTGGATCATGAGAAAGTGTGATTTGCAAAGATGAATTGCGGTGTATGAGTTCTTTTTGGAGTTCAATTTCAAATGAGATGGATGACTTGCGATTGGGTTTGTATCATGAAATCTCAGAAGGAATGATGATCAGTGATTTGCATTTGGATATTGAGATTTAATCTAAGAACGTTTAAAAAAATCGTAAGGATATTGATATTGTATCAAAAGTTACTGGAGTTATTTACTTATGAGATATTTTATATTACTAATGCTAACACAATTGTTACTTGTCATATAACAAACGTTACTAATAATTCATTATAAGTTACTTGTCACTGAATGAAGAAGTTACTTGTCATTGAATGATTCTTACTGAAGCGAGTATATTGCTGAGTTACTAACAATTCATTACTTGTTACTTGTCATATAACAAATGTTACTAACAATTTATTACAAGTTACTTGCCATTGAATGATTCTTACTGAAGAGAGTATATTGCTGAGTTACTAACAATTCATTACAAGTTACAAATGTTACTAACAATTCATTATAAGTTACTTGTCACTGAATGAAGAAGTTACTTGTCATTGAATGATTATTACTGAAGCGAGTATATTGCTGAGTTACTAACAATTCATTACTTGTTACTTGTCATATAACAAATGTTACTAACAATTCATTACAAGTTACTTGTCATTGAATGATTCTTACTAAAGAGAGTATATTGCTGAGTTATTAACAATTCATTACAAGTTACTTGTCATATAACAAATGTTACTAACAATTCATTACAAGTTACTTGTCATTGAATGATTCTTACTGAAGAGAGTATATTGTTGAAGTACTTTTCTTTATACAATTCTTACTATTCACGGATATAAATTAACTTATTGTTTCTTACAGAACAATGCAACAATTTGGTGTCTTGAAGAAGCTGCTGTTATGCCGAGGAGCGAGAGCAAAACAACATCATCTAAATGAACTAGAAGACAATTGAAATTTGGATGTTCACCATATAACTATAATTAAGTAATTTATGTGTGACTTTCAGTAACAGTTGACGTATTACAAGTAATTAAAGAGGCTACATAAGTAAAGAAGGTGCAATTCGATCTGTATGTCAAAACAAAGAATAAAACAAGTAAGATATATAGAAGCATCAGTAACATGTTATAAATTGTAGGTAAAAGAAGGTAATGGAATAACATATCTTCAGTCGACTCTGATTTCTATTTCTGAGACAAGTAACCAAACAAATAGCAAGTAACTTATACAAACGTTATCAGTAATTTTTTACGAATAAAAATCATACATGACAAATAACATTGTACTAAGTAACTATATCATCAGTAACAATCAAAATGAGTTCAGTAATATGAACATTTGTAATTAGTTCAAGTAACAATCAGAATGAGTTCAAGTAATGACTACTATGAGATCAGTAATAATAAAATAAATGGCAAGTAAGTCACGGACATTGCTCAAGTAAGAAAGTAGCATATAATCATTAACATATTCACCTTCTATACGATTAATATGAAATAGTTCTTTGAAAAAGAAGTTATTAAATACATACACATAAGGAAAAATGAATTAGTGAAATAAACATAATGCTTCATTGACGAAAAAGGAAAAAATATTATAGAAATGAATGCAATATGCATTACATACACAATTGTATTACTAATCATTTGTTATGTGATTACTGATCTCGCAACACACTTTTACTTGACCATTGTATACGTATTACTAAATTCTGCACATGTTAACTATTTGGATGAAAATTACTGATCATTGTCTTCATATTACCGATCTCATAATAAGCATTACTTGACCAAAGTATATTTGTTACTATCCCGTCGTTTGGATCTTAATAATCCGTACGAAATCATTTATTTGAATCTTTTTCTTTCCGAAACTGTCATCCCTTTTTTTAAGGACACTGTATAATTGGCAATATAGTCATTGTTAAATATGTGGCAACCTATAATTAGAAATATAGTTATGACTAATACAGTCGCCTACCAAATAAAACCAACACGTACACGTGGCGAGCCCACGTTTGGTGCTCACCACAACCCAAATCGGCACAGGGCTCTCTGGATAAGCCCTATATATATATATAGGGTTTATCCAATGAGTCCTGTGTCCATTTGGGTTGTGGTGAGCACCAAACGTGGGCTCGCCACGTGTATGTCTGGTTCTATTTGGAAGGGGACGGTTTTGGTAATAACAATATGCTTTGCATTATTAACATAATAAGAATTCGTGTTAAATCATTTCCTTAAAAATAGGTGGTCGGTTTTAGTAAGACAAAAAAACACACATTTGAATTATTGCCGGCATACATTCTATTTATGGAATGATCATTCCACGTATAGATTAGAAAAATAATTTACTGATTATAATAATTGATTACGTCAATTACTAATGTCCATACAATAATTACCGATTACAAATATGCATATTACTGAACGTATTATGATTGTTACTGAAGTTATAGTTTTTTTTACTTCTGTATATGTACTGAACAATTGAATAGATAAAATAATTATGTTAATATGAACAATTACAGAATATTCATGTCTATATTACTAACTCAATGTGATTAGTTACTGAAATTTTAGTTACAGAATGATCAGTTACTGAAGTTGTACTTAATAATGTTCATATAGCAATTACTAATTACAAATGTTCAAATTACTGAATTCATTGTAATTGTTACTGAAGTTATAGTTACTAGTATCCATACATCAATTACTGATTATGTAATTACTAGTGTCCATACAATATTTACTGATTACAATGTCCATATTACTGAACCCATTCTGATTGTTACTGAAGATATTATTTTATTATTAATGATCTCATAATAGTCATTACTTGAGAATTGTATAAATGTTACTAACATGTGATATAATATATAGATATATACATTACTGAACACACAACAAAGATTTACTTGAGAACGGTATATATATTTACTTGAGTATTGTCTCTAAATTACTAAATTCGGTTCAAAGTAATAATACATGTGGAAATTACTGACCATTTGTTATGCTTTTACTGACTTTACAACAAGGACTTACTTGACCAGTGTATTCATATTACTGAAATATGTGCCATATAATAAAATGAATGTAAATTACTAACCGATGTTTGGATATTATCGATCTCACAACAACTATTTACTTGACTATTGTATATATGTTACTGATTCCATTTGTAGATGTTACGCACAATATATAAGATGTTACTTATCGTTCTTACTAATAGGTTGATGATCTATAAGTTACTTACATAATTTAACAAGTTACTTGTTATACACATCATCTTAATGATATTAATACAAAATTTATTGATATTAAAACAAAGAATGTCTGATTATATCTAATGATATCATTTTCAAAAGATGGAACAATAGAATCTCGTGTTCTGTAGATGTAAACTTCTAAGCAATTATATTGCTTTCACGATTCAAATATAATTGAAAGTGATCCATCATCGCTCCTTCTCATATGATGTTCTCACGATCCAAATCCAACAAAGAATCACCATTCGTCATTGCTTCTGAGATTTCATGATCCAAACCCAATGACAAATCCAGCATCGCGTTTGAAACTGAAATCAAAAATATAAAAACAAACGATTAAACTGAGATCATAAATTGACATCACAATAAAAACAAACGATTAAAAAAATTTATACAAAAATACCTTCGAAGAACGAAGCTCATGCAATTTCGTTGTCGCTGATAGATTCAAGAATAATTTTTCGCGAGAGCGATCGATGGTAGCACTCCAGAATTAGGGGAAAACGTTCAATTGGCAATGCAATACATTATGTTACCAAATCAATAGGATTACTATTTATGGAAATCATTAATTTAAAAATTAGACGATGCTAAAAATAAGGGATTGAAATTTCAAATCTGACGGATGATATGTTGGGCTCATGGATCCGTATTCGTTTTAAAATGAATGCGGATATTGATATCACTTTGACATTCGCTAATATTCGAATTCGTATTCGTATATTCTTTTTCGTACATAAGTATAGTAATAAATTTATTTATAACTATGCGTAACAAATTTTTACGATTGCATTAACCATTGTTGATATAATTGTTATGAAATTACTATATATGCTATATTTATTTTATGGGTAGACCACCCTAAATACGTATATTTTAGTTAATCTATTAAATATTTCTAGTATTATTCATATCCGATTCGTATTCATTTTACATTTGTATTCGTTTTTATGGATATGGTAACACATTTTTCACATTCATCAATATTCGTACCCGCATTCGTATTCATATTTCATAATGGATAAGGATGTGATTATACCTATATTTGTATCTGTATCCGACCATTTTCATCCCTAGTTATGGGTGTGAGATGGAGTGACTATTCGTGGTTTTTCGTGTAATTTGTGAGAGTTATGGGTCGGACGGAGTGACTATTCGGAGTTTCTCGTGTAATTTGTTATTACCGAAGTTACGTCCGTAAATATTAAACTACTCAGGGTTATATGAGTGTAAATATCCCAAATATAAAAATATTTCCAAAATTTCTTGCAAGAGTCAAATAAGTTGTAGTTAAGTCGACTGAAGCAAATCCAGTTTAAACAATTATCTATTAATCAAGAAATTATTAGGATAGCCATTAATGGACTCGACGTGGGTTTAATCAATTGAAAAATAGTCTTGCATCTAATACTAACAAAGCGTGAGAGTGGACTATAATAACAGGAGATTACTATTTAATAAACCGGATTAAAAATTTTAGGTGGTTGTCAACGGGTACAAGTGAACCACAATCCATCAAGTTGTCCGAACCAATCTTCCTCGATAATAATCTGGCTCTAAACTTGAGACATAGTATTAGTAGACTTAAGATTTTTTTTTAAAGTGCTATTTAAGGGGCCAATTCTCCTCCCGACACGATTCTCAGTGGTACAACTATTCCCCATTATTCCATCTTATTTCACTCTTATTCCTATCTTTATCCCACTTTACATACCTTTATTTCACCTTATTCTCCTTATTCCTATCCTCCAGCCGAACAAGAATAGACCCTTATTCTCCTTATTCCACATCCTTATTCCTTGTTATTCCCGAACCGAACGCACACATAGTTTACATGCCAACATAATTATACAATGAAAAAAGAGTGAAAACATATAGTAGCTACCAAGTGCATTCTTCATCTTATCCCATCTCAACTGTTATTGTCATGCGGCGAACATGCCCATCTTAGGTCTATTTAAAAATACTGGGTGTGTTCATTTGGGGAATAGCCCAAAAAATAAGGGTGTTATTCCCCTTCCCTCTCCTCTCCTTCCTCGCACGACTATCCCCTTTGTGCATCTCTCTCTACTCTACATCATTCCACCTTTATTCATATATTTATTCCACCTTACCTAGCCTTATTCCACATTACTCCTATCCTTTTAACCGGACATGAATAGTGCTTTATTCCAGCTTATTCTCAAAATGAACATACCATATAAGTTCGATACCATCACTTGCGCGTACTTCTCTTGAACCCGAGTTTACTAAATCATATGAGTTATTGATATGGTTAGAAGTGGTTGAAAGTTAAGGAAGCTTGGCCTTGAGAAATCGCTTAGTGGGTGTTCGGTTCGGAAATAAGCATGAATAAGGATGGGGAATAAGAAGAATAAGGGTCTATTCTCTGTTCGGTTGGAAAGATAGGAATAAGGAGAATAAAGTAGAATAAAGGTAAGTAAGGTGGAATAAATATATGAATAAGCGTGGAATAAGGTGAAATAATGTGATGCGGATGGGAATAACTGTGCTCTTAGGAACCGTGCTAGACAGAGAATTGACCAATTATTCTAATGCCTATTCTCCCAATGAACATGGAGTGAGATCCTTAAAGCCCAATGTCATTTTGTTCTTGTTATCATATGTCTTAAAAGTTGCTCGAAGTCTTGTTATTTGATCATACATCTTAACAACCAGTTAGAAGTGATAAGGAAAAAAAATTCTAAAGTGACGATTAGTCAAATAACATAATTGTTTCTTGATAGATTATATGAAAGTCGATTGAGGTGTATACAAGTTGACTGAAAAATGTATTTGTAACGGATAATAAAAGGAGTCAGATTAAAAATGAGCTTAGCAAGTACTTTATTGCCTATCGAACATAATAGACTCAAATGAAAGATAGCCAACCAAAGAACAAAGGTTAGTTGATTGAAAGTAAAACTAGTATGATAATCTTCTCCGATAAAAGTAGTTGTAAAAGAAATCTCTAGATGAACATTGGAACATGTGAATAATCGACGAAATCGGAATTAGTCAATTGAAACAAAAAAAAGATGAAGAGATAAGTGGTAGTTATTTGCTATTCTCTCTTAAGTAGGAGAGAGATGATAAGAAGGATAAAGACATTATGTTAGATAAGATTATTAGATAAGTGGTAGTTAGTTATATTTTTTTGGCAGGAGAGACCGATGAAGGAATGACAAGGAGGGAATCCTTATCCCTCATTTTAACTCCAGTACCAAAATGTTGACCGATGATGAATGGATAAGAAATTGGAGAAATAAAATGAAATACTCCTCTTTATTCCTCAACCGAATAGATGGAAGCTTGGGCTTTAGAAACCACTTGAGAGAATTAGATCACTGAAGCTTAGAGATGATATCTTTTTGTTGTCCTATGTCTTCAAAGGATGT
Source organism: Ottelia alismoides (assembly GCA_037367405.1). Lineage (NCBI taxonomy): Eukaryota > Viridiplantae > Streptophyta > Magnoliopsida > Alismatales > Hydrocharitaceae > Ottelia > Ottelia alismoides. Next base: position 694,044 of record JAZKJV010001352.1, on the reverse strand, counting down.
AATCAAAGGCATTATTTATAGACCATAGATGAGCTAACTAACTACCAAGATTGTTATAGAAAAGGGATATTTACCCTCACAGACTCTATAAACTTTATAAATTACCTCTACGACCTTTTGCACAACGTAATTACCCTATTGATCCTGTAAATCAGCACAAGAAACCCCACGAGCTTCAAACAGATTAACCACAGGGTTCATGGATAAGAGTAGCAAGTTTACGAGGCTGAGGGGGGAATTGTATTGTTTCAAAAGTCAAGAAGGTAATTTACAAAGCTTATAAGATTCATGGGGTACATATCCTTACACAAAAAGTATAAAGAGATTTTTAAATGGTTGCAATCAAATCCTCCAAAAAAAACCTCTCAAAATCAATCGATTGAAAACTTGGTTAGTTGATCAAACAAAGATTAGCCAACTGAAATATAAAATAGTCCATTAAAAAAGTATAGATCAAAGAATAGATGTTGGTTAGTCGACCAAGGTATAAAAATTAGTTCATTGAAATAAGGATTAGTAGATAATCTATAGGAGAAGTCAGCTAAAAAGTGAGTCCAATAGGCACTTTTACTGTAACACCCCAACTCCAAACATAGTGCCATACCTTAAACTCACAAAGTGTGGGTGTGGTATATAAGTGGTGGGGATTACTACTTGACAACTTGGGCTTAAGCATTTTGGGTGGTTGCCAACGGGTCCATTTGGGCCTGAACCCAACAAGTTGTCAGGGCCAGTTTTCCTCGATAACGAACCGGGGATCTAAGCCCGAGACGTTACAAATGGTATCAGAGTCAAACGCCACTATCACTGGGAATAAGTGATGGGCCATGTCGCAACGAGGACGTTGCGAATATAAGCGGGGGAGGTTGTAACACCCCAACCCCAAACATAGTGCCATACCTTAAACTCACAAAGTGTGGGTGTGGTATATAAGTGGTGGGGATTACTACTTGACATCTTGGGCTTAAGCATTTTGGGTGGTTGCCAACGGGTCCATCTGGGCCTGAACCCAACAAGTTGTCAGGGCCAGTTTTCCTCGATAACGAACCGGGGATCTAAGCCCGAGACGTTACAAATGTTGTAAAAACCCCAAACAAATTCCCATATCGTGGAAAACAAAACTTTTCGGGTGGGATAAATAGTGATAAGATTACTACTTGATAACCCGGCTTAAGCATTTTGGGGTAGTTAATCGGGTCTGTATGGGCCCGATCCCAAGAGGTTGTTAGGGCCAGTAATGCTCCGTTAACGGACCGGGGACCTAAGCCCGGGATGTTACAAATGGTATCAGAGCCGAACGCCCTCTAACAGTGGAAAGGGCTACCCGAGAGGTGGAGCCACCCCTACAAGAGGTTGGAGGAAATGGCTACCCGGAGCGTGCAACCGCCAATGTCACTGGGAAGAAGTAATGTGCCATGTCGCAACGAGGACGTTGCGAATATAAGTGGGGGAGGTTGTAAAAACCCCAAACAAATTCCCATATCGTGGAAAACAAAACTTTCCGGGTGGGATAAATAGTGATGAGATTACTACTTGATAACCCGGCTTAAGCATTTTGGGGTAGTTAATCGGGTCTGTATGGACCCGATCCCAAGAGGTTGTTAGGGCCAGTAATGCTCCGTTAACGGACCGGGGACCTAAGCCCGGGACGTTACATTTACTGTCTATTCAGACTTAATTAATTGGAATGAAAGAAGTTCGATTGAAGAATCAAAAGTATAGTATGCTAAACTTTTATGACAATAATGGTAAAAAAACACTCAAAAGCTTTTGCAATATTCGAATAAATGGCCCTGATTGAAAGCTCAAATCCTCCAATGCCAAACACTGATGATCTGCTTGGTCCCCTGACTCCAACCCTCTCAATTTGGGTTGGGATTATTTGTATTGATCCTACAATTTCATTAATATATTGTTTTTTAACTAAGTTCAAATAAAATTATTAACATAAAAACATATTATCATCATTAAAAGTTAATATAACACATAATCAAGGTCACATCACATCACAATTATCATTCCAACCCTCACAACCCTCCAAACAGCTGCTATTCATAGAGAGATACCCCAACACAGTTACCAAACATGCCCTCTGTGTTTTTTGATCTCTTTCCTCCATCTACGGCCGCACCTCCGAATTTCAAAACTATCATGTTTTTGCAGATGTTGCTACTTAGGTTTTTGACAAACTTTGTCGATCGAATGTTACTCTGCTCTGTACGTTTGGGAAAACTCGATGAATGAATAGAGCCTTTTTGTTGTTGTTTAAAAAAATAGTCGAATTTGGAAGCATGTAATTAGTTGACATAATTGGAGAGTCGACTAAGAAAAATGTATATGTTAAATTAGGATAAGTGCTTGGAATAAGTCATTAGTCTATCATAAAAATTAGGTTAGTTGATCAAAGAAACACTCAAAAAATGTTACCCAACTGCCTATAAAAGTTTGAAAATAGAATAAGCTATATGTGAATATAAATGTGTAAGACAAAAGGAATTAAAGCATAAAGTTGCATCTAAGTGTGTGTTTCTTCTTGCCCCATCTCAACTATGATTGTCATGTGAAGCATACTCATTTTAGGTATATTTAGAGATTCTTTGTATATTAAGGTAGTACATATTTTTTTTGTAATGTAGACACTTTTACTTCTCTTGATCCTATCAATACAATAAAGTTTAAAGTTGGCTCATGAATTGAAAAGTTTGGAAGCTTGGACATGAGAATCACTTGGGGGTGTTCGGTTCGAGAATAAACATGAATAAGAATGGGAATAAGGATATATTCTTTGTTTGGTTGGAAAGATAGGAATAAGGAAAATAAGGTGGAGTAAGGTTATGTAAGGTAGAGTGAAGATATGAATAAGGGTGGAATAAGGTGAAATCACGGTGGATGGAATAGCCGTACTCTTGAGAATCGTGCCAGATGGGGAATTGATCCCTTATTCCTGTACTTATTTTCCCAAAGAAGATGACCTAGAGAAAGAGATCACTAAAGTTTAGAGATGATTTCTTCTTGTTATTATTTTATGTCTTCCGAAATCGATCAAGGGTCTTATTTTTATACCATAGATGAGCTTAATAACTGTTAATAGTGCTAAAACAAAAGTCTAAAAATATTTTTTCAATAATTGGAATCGAATTTCCATAATATATCAAAATTAGTCGATTGAGAACTTGGATAGTTGGTTGAACAAAAAGTAGTCATCAAAATAATCAATCCAAAACTTTAGTTCACAAATTGATTCTGATTTTCCTAATAAACAAGTACTTTATTATCTACCAGAATTGGTCAATTGCAAGATTGTAGAAGTTGGTCTGACTAGTCGAGTGAGGGGTAGCCGACTCGACTAGGTTTAGTCGGTCATTATTTGGTCAACCTGACTAATCGATCAACTTTTACATCGTGCTTTAGTTATTTATTTATTTTTGCTTTTTTTTCTAAAAGCAAACTGACGAATCCGAAAATGTCGCTTTTAAGAAGTTGTTTTTATCGTGTTGTGCGTTGTAGGCGGCAATCGGAAACGATCAAGAAAATACCACAAATAAATTATTCAATTTTTAATCTCGTGGTTTTATGTTTATTTTACTTGGGCAAGTCCCAAGGTCGATTACAAGGAGGCAAAGGAACAACCTAGAATTAAGTCTATCAAAGTTCGTGTTCGGTTTTCGAGGCGGTCTTTTTTTTGGAATTTTCAATGCAATAAAGGATGCACAATGCAAATTTAGCCTTATTTTAGGGACTAAAATATAAATTTCAATCAAACGATGTCCGAAAAATACGAAACTTGGCCACAATGTAAATTATGATAAAATGAGTGCACTATAATTTTTTTAGAATTTTTGGATGCAATATGAATTTTTTATGGATTTTTACATGCAAACAAAATGAATTTCAATATTTAATTTTAATAAATATCAAACCTACGTATTTTCAAGGATCAAAATTATCTGAGATCTATCACTAGGTGACGGACCTCAGAAAAATCCTAATCCTCGAAAATGTGGGGTTTAATACCTAGTAAAAATTAAATACTAAAAGATACAAAATGATTTTTACAGGACAAAATATGCATGCAAATGCAAATTTTTTTGGGCACAATGTTAATAATAATTAACTCTACAAAATGTGATTTTTCGAGGATTTTTAGAGCAATGGTTAATCAACTGTGAATTTCAGAGCAGAAAATGGGTAAAATATGCCAATTTTCACAAAACAATTATTTATTAATTAACCGTCCGTCACAAAAATACCCACAACATGTCAAAGCATAGAGAATCAATTAATCAACATCATGCTATTTTTGGATTAATAAAATAATGTAGAGATGAGGTCCAAAACAAAATGAGAACACAGGGGTACAGATGCAATATAAATAAAATAAGTAAAAGCAGTGGGGTTTTTTTTGTGTAATTACCAATAGCTCGGGGGTGACTTCTGCAAATATTCCAAGTGGCACGTGCCAGGCACGTGCCCTTAGAGGCGGGGTATCAGGCACAAATAAGGTGACCTCCAGTGGGTCCTTCGTAAATAACCCCGCGTGTCACGTGCCGATCACGTGACCCCTGGGTGGCGTGCTGCGGACGTTTCCTCCGCACGTGCAGAGCACGTGGGAGGACCTCGGGCTGGTCCCGGCCGGCGGTGTAGAGGAGCGATGAAGGGGACGCTGAGCTGGCGGAGGGGCGGTGGTCGATGGCTGGCTCCGGCCAAAGCTCGGCCGAAGCGGGATGTCGGTGAGTCGAGGCGTGGCAGGGCTGTAGCGGCGGAGGGCCGCTCCAGGCAGAGGTGCCTGCGGCTGGGCGGAGTCGTCGAGGCGGAGCGGAGCTGCTGGTGGACGGAGGTGCTATTGACGTCGATGACCGGTTGGAGAAGCAGGGGAGTGGCCGGCGGTAGGTGATCGTGGCCGACACACGGCCGTGGGGCGTCGAGGGCGCAGCAGCGGCAACGGAGGAGTTGGTGATGGCGGCTGAAGTGGTGGGTGTCGGAGAAGCGGAGCGGAGTTGCGGCTTGTGGCGAGGCGTGTCCGGCGAAGGCGTCGATCGACGGCGTTGGGCGGAGAGCGGAAAAAGAGAGAGAGAGGTAGAGAGAGAGAGAGAGGGAGGGTATACCTGAAGGAGGTCGGGCTCGACGGCGTGGGCGGCCGGAGCGAGCAGCTTGCTCGGGGCGGAGCTGCGGCGAGGAGATGGACTCCTCGGATCACGCCGGCGACGATGGCCTCGCTGTTGTCACGACTGGAGGCGATGTATTGCGATGAAGATCGGCGGATGGCTTGCTTCGAGGATGGCGGAGGTTCTTTTATAGGGTAGAGATATGGCCGGAGAAGGAAGGAGATCGAGGACGATTTGGGGCTTTCGCGAGATAAGCGGAGGATGAGATACGGCGGCGACGAGATCGGAGGACGGGGAAATCGTAGAGGGATTCGCGGTGGTGCGAGATTCGCGGGATCTCCGGCGATGTGAGGCGGCGGCGGAGATCCAAAAGAGGAAAGGGGGGCTGGAGGAAGATGAGCAGTGGCCGTCCGATCGGGCGAGATCGGACGGCCACGATTGCAACACGTGGCGCAAAAGGGAGGCAGAGGCGGAGGCACGTGCGGAGCACGTGCCTGGGAAGGCACGTGCGGCCTTATTATTATTTTTTTTTTATTAAAACGAATATATAAAAAGGCTAAAAATGGCTGACACGTGGCGGCACCAGGTGCTGCCACGTGTCAGCACCAGAAAATTCAGAAAATAATTATCTTGTAAAATCGAAAATAAATAGCAAATGGCCTCGGATCGAAAAAGTTTCTTCACGAAAATTGCTCGTCTCGATGAGATCTACAATTTTCATGAAGACATCAAAACCAAAATCGATCAAATGTAAAAAGTGAATTTTTGGGGTATCCTATGTACATAGAATACCTTGATTTTTGGGTTTTATAATTTTTATGTCATTTTTAAACACGATAAAAAATCCGGAAAAATATGGAAAAATCAAAGATAAATAAAAGACACTTAATTCTAATTTTTTTGGATTTTTATTGATTAAGAAAATATATACATAAAATACAAGGTCAAAAACCGCGAAAATATACAATGTCTAAAAGAGGCCCAAAACCCAACTTTCACATATGAGCTCCGATTCACTTGAACTTGGTCTTGTTTTGAAGGTAATTGAATGTACATTAGTTCAAAAGTGAGTAGGATTAAATCAGACACTGGATGGGGAAGATATATGGCTTTTAGTCCGAAAATCCTGAAATTAGGGTTTGGGTTTTTGGTCCACTTATTTGGGGTAGTTATTTTTTTGTATTTTTCTTTATTCTTGTTAGTGATATGTACACAGTAGATGTGGTTTTGGGTCATTTGGAGTTAGCATGAATGGGTTAAAAATCTGGGAAGTTAGGCTTATTTACAGGTCATTTTGGCTTGGATTTTTGGCTTCTTATTTTGTGCAGATTTTTGTGCTAAAATGCCATTCTTATGAAATCATGCATGAATGCTAATTATGCAAAATAGATGCAAGAATGCTGTTGATTTTTAGGGGTTTGAGCTTAATAAATGAGATTTAGAGTGATGAATACGAGATTCATCATCCCCCTATACTTAAACCATGCTCGTCCCTGAGCATCAAAAAGAAATGTCATGAGGTGAAATGAGATTGGGTTCCATACCAAGACCATGAGCTGAAGGTGAAAGTGATCCTAACTCAACCTTTGGATTATTTGTGTGTCGGAACTTCTGTGAGACTTAGAATTTTAAAATCAACAGCCCTCAAGTTCTACACATCATTGCTACAGTTTCGGCTCAGAAGTCATCTTAGATCAATCATCTTCCCAAAGTATACCCTATGAACATTGAATAACCGACTCTTGTGTGTGAAATATTTTAGCTCTTCCCACCCAGAATGCCGGACTACCGCGCAAGCCTCCTCTCCAATAACTCGTCCTCGGGGAGTCAGGTATTTCCTTCTAAGGTCTGTCGCGTTGTGTTCACAATCGAATTGGGGGGAGAAGATAGAAGAATGAGAAAAGAACTGGAGGGTGGCCAGTGTAGTCACCTCTCCTTGTGAAGATGGCCAGTGTAGCCGAGTCTCCACCAAGATCTGCAGGTTTCTGGAAGCTTGGACCTTTTTGGTCAGATTTTATTTGGTAGTTGCTTCTTTGTATATGGAATTTTTGGTGGTTCTGCTTGGATCTTGTTGTGCCCCTACGGATATAGAATCTTTTGTTTCCGTACATTTTTTGGGGTCTTAGAAAAAATTGTACCCAGCCGTCCATCCCTTTTCCGAAGCTTTGTTTCAACACGTACTCCGGTCTTTAGATTTCCACGCTACCAGAAAAGAAACTCACACAGTCTTCCAACATCCCGTCTGAGTTGAGCTAAGTGCAAAGTGCGAGAGTACAAATTAATTCCCTATTCCAGAGTTGTACCCAGAATGAAGAGACCAGGTTAGACACTAAGAGTCAAACGCTGTACATTGTCATGTGGAACTCAAAGAATTAAGTCAAAGACCTGAAGACTCTAAAATCCTATTTCTCGGTGAAGTTCCTAAGAAGATTAGGTGGATTAAGGTCAAGTCCAGACCACTCTCGGTTTCGGCTCATAACTCGGTTCAGAACCCAAAGACTTTTCACATATGCAAATGCGATGCTTGATGAAATGCGAGTGTGTGAAATGCAGATACATTTTTTATGCAAAGGATTTTTGTGTGTGTGTGTGTGTTTTTTTATTTGTTTTTTTTAATGCAAAAAATGAATAAGAAGCCATTTTTTTTTCAAAAATTTTTGGGTACAGTCAGTGTTAGTGGCAAAACATTTTTTTTTAGAAAATTACCCACCCCGTAAATACATATAGACTTACGTGCAAGTACGAGGTATGGCTAAAATATATACAAAGTATATATACAGACCCCCCTATACTTAGCGAGTGCTGTGTCCTCAGAGCACAAGAAGCGTAAAGAAGACATAGCTCGGGCTAAGCGTAAGAGAGTGAAAAAGAACAAGATTTACAAAATCGCCCCCTTATACTTAGGCTGTGAATAGGCTAAGTATAGAAGAAGAGCGGAAAAGAAAAGAAAAAGAAATGAAGCGGTCAGGGTATGTGAATGAGGAGGGTATATATAGGTGGTTGGCGGTTCCCCCTATACTTAGGCTTTGGTCAGCCTAAGTATAGAAGAAGGATGGATATGGAATGAGCTAGAGATCGGAATGATATGAGGGAAATGGTATATACAGATGGCATCGGTCCCCCCCCCTATACTTAGGCCTTGACCTAAGTAGAGGAAGAAGTTGTACAAGGGGATCGATGTGGTGGGGAGGGAGGGTGGGTCTGATCTAATATATCGTCAATGTCCTTGCTCTGTGTGAAATAGATGACCTCAACTTGCATTGTATGTTCTTTGGATGATTCTATATATGGCTTCAGTAATTGTCCATTCACTGAGAAAGGTTGTGCATCATCTTTGAGTTCTGCAATGTCCACACTTCCATTGGTATGCACATCGATGACAACATAAGGACCCGTCCATTTCGATTTCAGTTTCCCATGAAAGATCTTTAATCAAGCATTAAACAATCAGACTTTCTGCCCAGGGACAAAGGTTTTATCTCAAATGTGTCTATCATGCCATTTCTTGACCTTGTCCTTATAAATCACACTGTTGTCATATGCTCGGTTTCGGATTTCAATTAGCTCATTCAGATTTAGGTCTCGACATAATTTCCCAAGGTGACAACTCCAGTTCAACTTTTTGATTGCCCATTCAGATTTGTGAATCAGTTCAGCAGGAAGATGACAAGGTTTGCCATATATCATACTAAAAGATGAAGTGTCGAGTGGTGTTTTATAAGCTGTCCTATAGGCCCAAAGAACTTGATCCAACAGTTTTGACCAATCTTTCCTATCTGGACGAACCAACTTTTGAAGTATACTCTTTACTTCTCTATTAGAAACTTCTGCCATGCCATTAGATTGTGGATGATAAGGGTTGGCTATTCTATGTTCAAATTTGTACTCCTTAGCCAACGATCTCATTTCCCTGTTCACAAAGTGGCTACCTCCATCAGAAATCAAAACTTTTGGTATCCCGAACCTTGCAATGATATTATCCTTGATAAACTTACAGACGGTTTTGCTGTCTGCGGTTCGGGTCAGAATAGCCTCTACCCATCTAGACAAATAATCAACCGCTAACAAGATGTACTCAAATCCATTGCTATTGGGAAAGGGACCCATAAAATCAATCCCCCATGCATCAAAAACATCACAGAAAATCATTGGTTGCATGGGCATTTCGTCTCTATAACCAACGGTCCCTCCCATCCTTTGACAAATCGGGCAAGACCGTACAAAATCATTAGCATCACGAAATAAGGTCTGCCAGTAAAATCCACATTGGAGTACCTTGTGTGCGGTTCTCTTTCCCGAATGGTGCCCTCCAGCCTCGAGAGTGTGACAATGTGTGAGGACACTCTGGTATTCTTCCTGAGGAATACATCTTCTCCAGACACAATCCGCTCCTTCATAGAAAAGGAAAGGATCGTCCCAATGGTATTTTCTTGAATCCGACTTTAGTTTTTCAATCATTTTCTTTGTCCAACCAGAGGGAACCTTCTTGGAGACAAGATAGTTCACGATGTTGGAATACCATGGGGTTGAATCAATAGTGCAAGCAGATTCGTCTGGAAAAGTCTCCTTAATAGGTCCAGTATCAGGATAATCATTTTTCTCAATTCGGGAAAGGTGATCAGCAACAACATTCTTTATTCCAGGTTTATCTTTGATCTCCAAATTAAATTCCTGGATTAACAAGATCCACCTCAAAAGTCGTGCCTTGGCATCTTTCTTATCCATGAGGTATCTAATTGCCGTATGATCTGTGAAAATTGTCACCTTGGAGCCCAATAGATACGATCTGAATTTTTCAAGGGCCCAAACAACCGCGAGCATTTCCTTTTCAGTCACTGTATAATTTTTCTGTGCAGGATCCAATACTTTGCTTGCGTAGTGAATCGCATAAGGGATTCCATCCCATCTTTGTCCAAGCACAGCTCCGACCGCAAAATCCGATGCATCAGTCATGATCTCAAAGGGAAGAGACCAGTCAATAGCTTGTAATATCGGCGATTCACATATTTTCTTTTTCAGGAACTCGAAGGCCTCAAGACACTTGTGATTTACAATAAACTCGGTGTCTTTTCCTAAGAGCTCAGTCAGTGGGCGGGCGATCTTTGAAAAATCAGGGATAAACCTTCGATAAAATCCAACATGCCCTAGAAAGGACCGCACTGACTTGACGTTGATTGGTGGCTCAAGTTTCTTGATCACATCCACCTTGGCATGGTCGACCTCCATTCCCTTGCTGGAGATGACATGCCCCAACACGATACCCTCAGTCACCATAAAGTGACTTTTCTCCCAGGAGAGTACCAAATTAACCTCCCTGCATCTTTGGAGGACTTGATCCAAGTGCGCTAAACATGTATCAAATGAATCACCATGGACCGAGAAGTCATCCATGAACACTTCCAGGAAATCACCCACCATTTCGGCAAATACGGCAATCATGCACCGCTGAAATGTACCTGGGGCATTACAAAGCCCAAATGGCATGCGCTTAAAAGCGTAAGTACCGAAGGGACATGTAAATGTGGTTTTTTCCTGATCCTCGGGAGCAATAGCTACCTGATTGTAGCCAGAGTACCCATCAAGAAAACAGAAGAATGCTTTCCCTGCAAGTCTCTCCAAGATTTGATCAATAAATGGCAGTGAAAGTAATCTTTCTTGGTCGCAGCATTCAGGCTCCTGTAATCGACACAGACACGCCACGACGTGGGTATTCGGGTCGCGATCTCAACCCCCTCCTCGTTGGTGACCATCTGGATTCCCGACTTCTTCGGGACGACATGAAGGGGGGCCACCCACTTGGAGTCAGAAATGGGGTATATGAAACCTGCTTTGCACCATTTCTCTATCTCTTTCTTAACCACTTCCCGAAGATTGGGGTTTAATCTTCTCTGAAATTCACGGGAAGGCCTTGCATTATCCTCAACATAAATTTGGTGCGAGCAGAGAGCAGGGTTGATTCCAACGAGATCCGACACAGTCCAACCGATGGCTTTTCGATTTCGCTCAAGGACTTCTAGAAGTTTAGATTCTTGATCCAAGGTCAATGATGAGCTGATGATCACAGGGAATTTATCTTTGGGTCCATTGAGAAAGGCATACTTCAGTGTGGGAGGGAGAGGTTTCAGCTCTGGCAGGTCTACATCATCAATCAAATCTGGCTGAATATCTTTTAAGTCTGGTTCAGTGATTGTTGGTGGTGGATCATTCTGTGATATGCTAGCCACTGATCTTGAAGGAAAGTGAGTTGGATCGCAAATGTATTGCGGTAATTCAGCCAAAGCCGCGTCCGACTCGTCATTGATTTTTTTCGAAGAGGATGGGATGGACCAATCCGAAAGGAGTTCTGTGTCGTCAAGATTGTACAGGTGTTCATATTTGTCAGATAATAGATCACACACTGTATGGCGCATTGTTTCTTGTTCTGATGCGATGGTATCTATGTGAAGATCTAGCAGTTGGTCCCAAGGTCCGGTAGTGCTGATCAGATTACACTCAGATGTTTCAGCCTCTTCAGTGGTAAATTCTGAATCGGGTCTTTGCCATTTTGTTTGTCTCATTTCCAAATCCACTTCTCCATCTAGGGAGCGGAATTTCATCATTCCAGTGTCGTAATCGAATACAGCCTTGGCGGTTCGTAAGAATGGTCTTCCCAAAATGATTTGCGACTCTTTCCAATGGTTCGGGGTCTCCATGTCAAGGACAGTGAAGTCCACTCTGTATTCCGTACCCTCAACCATAATGATAACATTTTTTACTTCTCCCTTCGATCTTTTAGTAGATTTGTCAGCGAATTGGAGTATAGATAGCGATTTCTGAAGAGGTCCTAACTCCAATCGGTAATATAAGGCTAAGGGAAGAAGATTGATGGAAGAACCATTGTCAAGAAGTGTGCGTGCGAATGCGATAACGCCAATGCGGCTTTCCACATAATGAGCACCCAGATCTCTTTTCTTCCTTGGTAAATGCTGGTTTCTCACGCATTTGGTAGCGGCTACTGTCAGAACATGAGTCTCCACAAATTGGTTTGTTTTCTTTGTGCGGGTCCGGGTAGGAGTACATTTCATTTTCAGATATTTCTGGAATGCAGGGTTACTGGCCACATATTGATCAAAGGGCACTTTTACGGTGATGTTTTGTTGACAAAACATTTCCATCACTGGGTCACTCTGGATAGTTTTCTTTTGTCTTCCCTTCTTAAGCGCATGGGGAAAAGGAATGGAAGCATTTGAGACAGGAGAGAGAGATCCAGAATTATAAATAAGAGCATCTTTATTGAATTTGGAGTTCTTATTACAATCATAATGTTCTGGATCATCATGTTGCTGAAATAGTGACAAAGGTATTTTCGCAGAAACTAGAGGTTCAAGATCCTCTTTATTCTCCATAGATGCTTTTCCCTTCCTTTGGGTAGAAATCCTCGGGCGTCATTCGTCTTCATCCTCAGAAGTATCCTCCGGTTGATCTTCTGAGTCATGTTGGTCAGCTTCCCTTGCCCAGTCAGGTACGACCACGGTCCTTCCGCTCCTGAGGGACATAGCATTGATATTGTTAAACGAAAGGGTCTCGTGTTCAGATGTGGAAAAGTCTGAGTAATATACCTGATTGTTGTGTTGAGATGATTGAGGTTTGTTCAAGCTATTGGGGTTAGCTTGAACTTGAGCGGGAATGGCTGTGACAGGGGCTGTCTGTTCTTTCTTCCAACGGGATAGACGATTAACATCTACCCGTAGATCGTACAGTTCACTCCGGAAGCTGCGAATTTCCTCCAGCATTTGTCTTTGGATATCAATTGAGTCTTCTGGAGGTTTGGATGATCGAGATGCTTGATTTGGAGCTTGGTATTGTTGACGATGTTGTTGAGGTTGGTTCTGACGGTCGTGTGGCTGTTGCTGCCTTGAGGGCTGATTGTGTTGTGGAGCGGCATTGTAGGAGTTGGGTGGACGTTGATATTGCTGACGGTCCCCCATATTACCCTGTCGGGTATTATCCTATGTGTACCAGATGCCGTTTATCTCGAAAGTCAGAGGCGGGGCTTCTATGACTGTCTCAGCTGGAGGCGGTGACTGCTGGGAAGGTTGGACGTAGGATTGGTCCTGAGTCCATGGTTGCGGTTGTCCAGATCCTGGTTGCTCTTGGACATGATGCACATGATAAATTGGGACCGTAGGAGTAGTAGGCATCCCGATCTTAGACACCTTCTCAGTGAGTTCCTCCATTTGTTTTGGAAATTGAGAGAGTCGGTTGTCGATGTCGTTCACCCTTTTATCCACAATTGTTAATTTGTCTGTGATGATGTTCATGTTGGGCAGCAAGTCCTCTGCTATTTCTGCGACCGTTTGTTTCCCTCCTTTGGCTTGATAGTTGTTCAGTGAATCGGTGTAAGATCTACTAGCAATTTGTGAACGGCTAGTCTCCGCCATTTGCTCCAGTATTTTCCAGACGGTATCAGCTCCTCAGGATGTGTAGTTTCCTCCACAGGCGGTGCTGACTAGACCCTGAGTCCCGTAGTTAAGGCCAGAATAGAGGGATTGGACCAGGATGTTATTATCTAGGTCATGGCAGGGACATTTTTGCAGCAGATCTTTGAATCTATCCCATGCATCACAAAGTGGTTCATTTGGCATCTGAGAGAAGCTAGTGATGCGAGTCCTCATTTGATTGGTTCGACTCAAGGGGTAGAATTTTTTTAAGAAGAGGTTCTTGAACCTATCATAGGTGGTCACCGTCACTCCCAAATTTTTCACCCAGTAATCCGCCTTACCCTTCAAGGCGAAAGGTAATGCAGTGAGACGGATATAGTTTTGGCTGACTTGTGGGTGCCTCTGATTAGAACAGATTAGCTCCAAATCACGCAGGAATTCATAGGGCTCTTCATTCGAATTACCATGAAATTGTGGTAATTGATTTATGAAGTGTGGCTTCAGTTCATGGTGAACCTCAGGTTGAGGTGGCTGCAAGTAATTTATGACCCTATATTGCCCGGGATTATATGCAGCGTCCATTGGTGGTTCTTCCTCTGCATGCATTCTTTCCAATTGTTCCCTCATCAAATTTTGCTGCTGCTCAGATGCAGCCAGTCTTGCGAGAATCATTTGCATCGGATCTTCATTTTGGTCATCTTCAGGATTGTTCTTTTTTGGAGGCATTTTTTGTGAAGTCTTCTTTTCACCTTCAGATTGTGAAAAATAGGAGTCAATAGTTTGAAGAGAATTATAAGATGAAAAGTCCAGGGGAAGGTGTTCCTGAACCCAAGGTGGTTCTGAGTAAGAGTGGTTCAGATCATTTGAGAGTGGAAAGTTTGTGGTAGTCAGAAAGGGGTTACCACAATTTTCCATTCTTGAATTTCAAGAGATTATCAAGAGATGAATGGATGTTGATCAAATCAAACACAATACAAAAATTTTTTTCACCAACTCACACAGTGAAGGTCGTAAGAGTTCGACCAATTTTCTTGTCAATTTTAAATGGTGAAAAGACAATCTTGTTAGCGAGACGAAATTTCGGATTTGGGATCTAGTCTTAAGTGTCGTCTCTCGCTCACTGAGAAAAATCAAATGTCGGGGTTACTCTCCCGCAAAAATTCTTGATTTTATGGGTTATTTGAGATCAGATATATTTAGCAGTCCCGATTTTAATGAGGTGATCACTGAAAAATTAGATGAGCACAAATACACGTCTATCGTCCAGTCCCAATTTCCTTTAAAGTTATGTTATAAAACAAGAGAGAAGAATTCGAGAAAAGCCGATGCACACGGAAAACTATGATGAATGCTCAGTTAGAAGACTTACAGTGAATCCTCGCAATCTCCATGTGGGATTCTAGACAGAATTTTAAAAATTATTCTATATGATGTGCAAACCGATGGAAAAACCGCACCTAAGCAGAAAGTTCTATTAGCGGGAAGAATTGATTTAAATTTTTGGCTAAATTGAACGATCTATGTGCGTCTCGATTAAAGTGAAGTGTGGCTTAAGATCCTACGAGCACAAGCAAAAATATAAATGCTCTGAGAGCCGTATGTGCAGGTCTATCCTATTCGCCACTCAAGTCGGGCCCCACCCTCTCCGGAGAGTGAAACAGGCCACGACACACCACAGAAAGTCAGAGGTCTTTCTACACACGCGAGAGTCCAAACGGACACCACTGTAAAATTATAAAAAATTAAAAAAATTGCAAGAATTAAAAACCTAGACTCTACGCTCTCTCACGACTCGACTCGATCTTAAATTAATTGCGGATTTTTGCAAGAGTCGGTGAAGTTGCGTCGGTTATTGAAAACCGCTCCACGTACAAGGTACCTCGCAAAAAAAATAAGAGAGAAAATGTAAGAGAGTGACTCAAAAATATATGAAAAATAAAGGCTGAAAATAAATTGCAGGAAAATAAAATTTACAATGAAAAAATTCGGGGGTCAGACTACCCGAATGCGGAATAAAAAATTTTTAGAGAAAAATCTAAGCCGTTTGCCTCCCCGGCAACGGCGCCATCTGACGAATCCGAAAATGTCGCTTTTAAGAAGTTGTTTTTATCGTGTTGTGCGTTGTAGGCGGCAATCGGAAACGATCAAGAAAATACCACAAATAAATTATACAATTTTTAATCTCGTGGTTTTATGTTTATTTTACTTGGACAAGTCCCAAGGTCGATCACAAGAAGGCAAAGGAACAACCTAGAATTAACTCTATCAAAGTTCGTGTTCGGTTTTCGAGGCGGTCTTTTTTTTGGAATTTTCAATGCAATAAAAGATGCACAATGCAAATTTAGCCTTATTTTAGGGACTAAAATGTAAATTTCAATCAAACGATGTCCGAAAAATACGAAACTTGGCCACAATGTAAATTATGATAAAATGAGTGCACTGTAATTTTTTTAGAATTTTTGGATGCAATATGAATTTTTTTATGGATTTTTAAATACAAACAAAATGAATTTCAATATTTAATTTTAATAAATATCAAACCTACGTATTTTCAAGGATCAAAATTATCTGAGATCTATCACTAGGTGACGGACCTCAGAAAAATCCTAATCCTCGAAAATGTGGGGTTTAATACCTATTAAAAATTAAATAATAAAAGATACAAAATGATTTTTACAGGATAAAATATGCATGCAAATGCAAATCTTTTTGGACACAATGTTAATAATAATTAACTCTATAAAATGTGATTTTTTGAGGATTTTTAGAGCAATGGTTAATCAACTGTGAATTTCAGAGCAGAAAATGGGTAAAATATGCCAATTTTCACAAAACAATTATTTATTAATTAACCGTCCGTCACAAAAATACCCACAACATGTCAAAGCGTAGAGAATCAATTAACCAACATCATGCTATTTTTGGATTAATAAAATAATGTAGAGATGAGGTCCAAAACAAAATGAGAACACAGGGGTACAGATGCAATATAAATAAAATAAGTAAAAGCAGTGGGGTATTTTTTTTGTGTAATTACCAATAGCTCGGGGGTGACTTCTGCAAATATTCCAAGTGGCACGTGCCAGGCACGTGCCCTTAGAGGCGGGGTATCAGGCGCAAATAAGGTGACCTCCAGGGGGTCCTTCGTAAATAACCCAGCGGGTCACGTGCCGATCACGTGACCCTTGGGTGGCGTGCTGCGGACGTTTCCTCCGCACGTGCAGAGCACGTGGGAGGACCTCGGGCTGGTCCCGGCCGGCGGTGTAGAGGAGCGATGAAGGGGACGCTGAGCTGGCGGAGGGGCGGTGGTCGATGGCTGGCTCCGGCCAAAGCTCGGTCGAAGCGGGATGCCGGTGAGTCGAGGCGTGGCGAGGCTGTAGCGGCGGAGGGCCGCTCCAGGCAGAGGTGCATGCGGCTGGGCGGAGTCGTCAAGGCAGAGCAGAGCTGCTGGTGGACGGAGGTGCTGTTGACGTCGATGACCGGTTGGAGAAGCAGGGGGGTGGCCGGCGGTAGGTGATCGTGGCCGACACACGGCCGTGGGGCGTCGAGGGCGCAGCAGCGGCAACGGAGGAGTTGGTGATGGCGGCTGAAGTGGTGGGTGTCGGAGAAGCGGAGCGGAGTTGCGGCTTGTGGCGAGGCGTGTCCGGCGAAGGCGTCGATCGACGGCGTTGGGCGGAGAGCGGAAAAAGAGAGAGAGAGGTAGAGAGAGAGAGAGAGGGAGGGTATACCTGAAGGAGGTCGGGCTCGACGGCGTGGGCGGCCGGAGCGAGCAGCTTGCTCGGGGCGGAGCTGCGGCGAGGAGATGGACTCCTCGGATCACGCCGGCGACGATGGCCTCGCTGTTGTCACGACTGGAGGCGATGTATTGCGATGAAGATCGGCGGATGGCTTGCTTCGAGGATGGCGGAGGTTCTTTTATAGGGTAGAGATATGGCCGGAGAAGGAAGGAGATCGGGGACGATTTGGGGCTTTCGCGAGATAAGCGGAGGATGAGATACGGCGGCGACGAGATCGGAGGACGGGGGAATCGTAGAGGGATTCGCGGTGGTGCGAGATTCGCGGGATCTCCGGCGATGTGAGGCGGCGACGGAGATCCAAAAGAGGAAAGGGGGGCTGGAGGAAGATGAGCAGTGGCCGTCCGATCGGGCGAGATCGGACGGCCACGATTGCAACACGTGGCGCAAAAGGGAGGCAGAGGCGGAGGCACGTGCGTAGCACGTGCCTGGGAAGGCACGTGCGGCCTTATTATTATTTTTTTATTATTAAAACGAATATATAAAAAGGCTAAAAATGGATGACACGTGGCGGCACCAGGTGCTGCCACGTGTCAGCACCAGAAAATTCAGAAAATAATTATCTTGTAAAATCGAAAATAAATAGCAAATGGCCTCGGATCGAAAAAGTTTCTTCACGAAAATTGCTCGTCTCGATGAGATCTACAATTTTTATGAAGACATCAAAACCAAAATCGATCAAATGTAAAAAGTGAATTTTTGGGGTATCCTATGTACATAGAATACCTTGATTTTTGGGTTTTATAATTTTTATGTCATTTTTAAACACGATAAAAAATCCGAAAAAATATGGAAAAATCAAAGATAAATAAAAGACACTTAATTCTAATTTTTTTGGATTTTTATTGATTAAGAAAATATATACATAAAATACAAGGTCAAAAACCGTGAAAATATACAATGTCTAAAAGAGGCCCAAAACCCAACTTTCACATATGAGGCTCCAATTCACTTGAACTTGGTCTTGTTTTGAAGGTAATTGAATGTACATTAGTTCAAAAGTGAGTAGGATTAAATCAGACACTGGATGGGGAAGATATATGACTTTTAGTCCGAAAATCCTGAAATTAGGGTTTGGATTTTTGGTCCACTTATTTGGGGTAGTTATTTTTTTGTATTTTTCGTTTATTCTTGTTAGTGATATGTACACAGTGGATGTGGTTTTGGGTCATTTGGAGTTAGCATGAATGGGTTAAAAATATGGGAAGTTAGGCTTATTTACAGGTCATTTTGGCTTGGATTTTTGGCTTCTTATTTTGTGCAGATTTTTGTGCTAAAATGCCATTCTTATGAAATCATGCATGAATGCTAATTATGCAAAATAGATGCAAGAATGATGTTGATTTTTAGGGGTTTGAGCTTAATAAATGAGATTTAGAGTGATGAATACGAGATTCATCACAAACTTATAATAATATGATTAATGTTATATTTAAAGTCAATTACTTCTTTTATTTCATTATGATAGTATAAAAAATGTACAAATCTATTTTAAAATATAAGAATACATGTATAAAAAATGTTTAATATATTTGAAATAATTAACAAATTTAAAACTGAGTAATACATGTCTAAATCTGATTAGTCGCCTGATTGTTGATTAATCCTTAATCATTGACCTACGGATTGAGTACCGACTACTGCTTTCTTTAACTTTGGTCAATTGAAATGAAAGACAATCTTCTAGTCTTCTGAAAGAAAAAACTAGTGTGCTAAAATTTTCTAACTAAAAGAGTAAAAGTAACCCTCCAAGATATTTTGCAAAACGAATGCAAAGAAGTATTCGTAAAATCAAGGTATTCATTAGAATTAATCATTACTGCAATCAACAATTTAGCCAATTGAAAACATAGGTTAGTCTGCAACGAAAGCACCTGAATTTATTGCTTGTTAGTCTTGGATTTACAAATAAAAGGGCTGGTAAAGAAAAGGAAGGTTCCTAAGATCACTAGAACTAAGTGGTGGAATCTTCCGCTGAAGCAATCAAGCTTCAGGGAGAAGGTTTTAGAAGACTTATCTTGGGATTGTAGCGGTAGTGCAAACAAGATGTGGGAGGCAGTAGCATCTTGTATCCGAAAGGTTGCCAAAGAGATGCTAGGCGAGTCAAAAGGAGGAGCTCCAGGTCAAAAAGAGGCTTGGTGGTGGAGTGAAGAGGTGTAAGAGAAGCTAAAAATTAAAAGAGCTTGCTTTAAAGCTATGTCTAAGGATAGAACAGAGGAAACTGTCACAGACTATAAAATAGCGAAGAAGGAAGCAAAGAAGGCTGTAGGCGAAGCTATGTCAAAAGCTTATGAAGTTTTATATAAAAATCTTAACTCTAAGGAGGGCCAAAAGGATATATTCAGGTTGGCCAAAGTAAGAGAAAGAAAGATCAAAGACCTTTCTCAAGTGAGATGCATTACGGACGAGGAAGGTCACGTGCTTGTTACTCAGAAGGATATAGAGACTAGATGGGAGCAGTACTTCCATAAACTTTTCATTGGAGAAGGAAATAGAGAGATCACTTTGGGTGATCTAGCTAGTAGTGAAAGTTACTTGAATCGTGCATGCTATAGACGAATACAAAGAAAAGAAGTAGAGGAGGCTTTGAAGGTTATGAGACCTGGGAAAGGTGTTGGACTGGATGACATCCCTGTAGAAGTGTGGAAAGTTTTAGGTGAGCGTGGTTTGACTTGGCTTACGAATCTATTCAATGTTATTTGGTGAAGCAAGAAAATGCCTGAAGATTGGAGGAGGAGTATCGTGGTGCCTCTTTATAAGAACAAAGGAGACATTCAAAACTGTTCAAATTACAGAGGTATCAAGCTGATGAGTCACACTATGAAAATTTGGGAATGCGTGATCGAAAGAAGGTTGAGACAAGTTTCCTAAGTAAAAGAAAACCAATTCGGATTCATGCCAGGTCGCTCAACTATTGAAGCCATCCATTTGCTGAGGAGAACAATGGAGATTTATAGAGCTAAAAGGAAGAATCTCCGTATGATCTTTATTGATTTGGAGAAGGTTTATGATTCCGTCCCACGAGAGATACTGTGGAGAGTTTTGGAGAAGAGACAAGTACCTGTCCTATACATTAATCTCATAAAGGATATATATGATAGGGCTTTATCTTGTGTAAGGACCCCAACAGGGAAGACTGACTATTTTGATATCAACATTGGTTTACATCAAGGTTCAGCTTTGAGTCCATTTCTTTTTACTTTGATTATGGACGAGTTGACAAGTCACATTCAGGATGAGTTACCTTGGTGTATGTTATTTGCTAATGATATTGTGTTGATTGACGAGACTAGAGATGGAGTAAATGAGAAGCTTGAGGTTTGGAGACATGCATTGGAGACTAAAGGTTTTCGTATAAGTAGGGCTAAGACGGAATATATGGAATGCACCTTTGATGGAAGCAATGGTGAAGGAATCGAGGTGAAGATTGGTGACGATAACATTCAGAAGAGAGATTCTTTTAGATATCTAGGATCTATTTTGCAACATGATGGGAAATTGATGGAGATGTTACTAATAGAATAAATGCAGGCTGGCTAAAGTGGAGAGGAGCCTCCGTTGTTCTCTGTGATAAGAAAATTCCTTTAAAAATTAAAAGAAAGTTTTACAAAGCAGCCGTGAGACCTGCTATGCTTTATGGTTCTGAATGTTGGCCTGTGAACCATAGACATGTGCAGAGAATGGTTGTAGCAGAAATGAAAATGCTAAGATGGATGTGTGGACATACACGTAAAGATCGGATTCGGAATGATGCAATCAGAAAGAAAGTTGGTGTAGCTCCGATCGAGGATAAGATGCGAGAAAACCGCTTAAGATGGTTTGCTCATTTGCAAAGAAAGTCAACTGATGCACCGGTTAGGAGATGCGAGTGTTGGGATGTTGAGCCGGCTAAGAGAGGGCGAGGACGACCCAAGAAGTGTTGGAAAGAGACTATACGAAGGGATCTTAGTTTTTTGGATATAAGTTCGAGATTGACCCAAGATAGATCTGAATGGAGGCGAAGAATCCATGTAGCCGACCCTACTTAATTGTGGGAAAAGGCTTTGTTGTTGTTGTTGTTGTTGTTTAAGTATGTTTTGAGTCTAGACTCTTTTTTTTGCGATGTTCTAATATGAAAGCTTGGTGTTAAATAGCTTCATTTCTTCTTCTTCTCTCCCTTCATCTTCTTGTCAACATGCATATTGGTACAAGAGTAATAGAAACACTAAAACTGAAATTAATAATTATTAAAAAATTTAGAATAAGAATATTTTAGCTCTCACAATTCAACAAGATAGCAAACTATCCAAATTTAATAAAAAGAAACCTTTTTTGATTGGATGTGAATTAATCAAGAAAAGTTATATCGTCACATATCAAATCGAAAACCCGCATTCTTCCCCGAATTTGGAATACTTTATGATACTTATAATGCGTATAAGATTAAATCATGAACCACACCAATCAAATTGCTTCTCAATTTTGACATACCAATCAAAATATTTTTACTTTTGCAGACATACTTTTCCGTTTTTTGAAGAGTTATATGCTCCCTCGTCTTTCTTTTTCCTTGACTTAGATGCCTTTGTTTGCCTTCCGCATATCTTGATTTCTTCTTGAGAGTGTCTTGCAGCTTCTCGTGCTTGCAAGGACATGACATACTTCTTCCTTCTTTACTTGATATTGTTATTTCAACCTAAAATGTTAATTTTATAGAAATTACAAGATTATGTGTATATATATGTATGTATGTATATGTATATATATATATATATATGTATATGTATGTATGTATACATATACATATATATATATATATATATATATATATATATATATATATATATATATATATGAGAGGCCCTTCCAATATGACATGATCCTTCTTGAGTTCAGGAAGACCGTCCCCGATTTGCATAAGATACCCGTAATTATGTAAAATAGGTAAACATTTTTTATTATAACCGCTCATTGTAATGCAAAATTACACATTGTAAAATACAAAACTACACATTGTATTTTTTTCCTAAAACTAACATCAAAACTGTACATTATAATACGATATGTTTACCTTTTTTACAAAAATGCTCGTATTTTCTTCTAAAAGAGGCGGCCTTCCTGAACTCAGGAAGGATGATATCTTGTTTAAAGTATCTTCTATATATATTTATTATTTTTCGAATGTAATGTACATACAACAACAACACAACAACAACAAAGCCTTTTCCCACAAACAAATGTAATGTACATGAGGTATAGAAAAATCCTAGAAGACGGTGCTCTCCCGAAAGTGCAAATGAATTGTATCTTTCTTTACTTGTGATTGTTTACCCTTCTCTTTGGAAGGGGTTTTCCATATAATATTCCATGTCTCTTGTGCAATTGCTCTATGGATTGTGTCTATGTGAATCAATACCTAAAAATACCCTATATAAAATGGTATAGCATGCCAACTCCTAATTATTTTTCAAAAACTAACAACTACCAACATTTTTCTCTTACATGATTTGTTAGACGACATGTGTCAGAAAGAAAATAACAATTTCTATTTAAAAAAAATCAAATTCTTCGATAGTGCATAGTAAACCCGAATTGGGTTGTGTAAAAAATACATGGATATTTACACCTATAATCTTGGGTAGTTTCGTAATTACTCCAAGAACCCTCGGTAATCTTGAATTACACCAAGAACCCCGAATAATGCTTAACCTTTACATGACATAATCCTGTGTCAAGCTCCGTCTCGATTATCCGTTAACTTTGACGGAAAAAGTCAAATGTTGACAATTTACCCTTGGAAACATATCATATTTGAAAAATGATCCCCATTCTGCAATCAAGGAGGTCTTCTCCTCCTTCAAGCTCTCCCACTGTGTGAGGGAATGGACGGAACCAGAACGCGTCCATCACCTGCACGTTGCCTCTATCCTTGCCGTGACGTGAGAAGAACACCGTGAACTCAGCGTGGTCCACGAAGTCGTCCCCATCGTTGTCCCATCCATGCCATCATCCTCCCGACCTCCTCGGGAGATGCGTCGCCAGAGCTGAGCATGCACAAAACCTTCACTACATCGTCGTCCTCCAGTGTCGCAATGTATCTCACCTCCGATGCCATCGACACATCCGTTGTTGTTGTTGCTTGATGCAGTTGTTGTTGTTTCTAGCCCTAGCCATGGCGTCAAGGATGTGGGGGATGTGGGAGCGAGGCACTAGAGGACGAAGGGGCATGGAACTTTTGGATAACTTTAGCCGTTAGATCGTGGATTGGTTAGATAAACTCATTCATCCAATTGAGTTAATGAACAAAAGTAATGGATAGTCATGATTGTAAAACAGAGCACTTATTCAAGATTCTGAATGTAATTTGTGATTATCAAGAGTTCTCAAGGTAATTAGGAAACTACTCAAAGTTATGGACATAAATATCCAAAAATATAAAATGTTTCGTAAGCATATAAGCAAAAATATCTCACACTTTGACGAGCAAGACGAATCGAATCTCAAACAGGCAGATGACCACATATATAAAATAAAAGCAATATAACAAAATGGCCAACTTGTTGCGTAACCCCGAACGGGTCAAGACGACAGCTCAGATAATATGAACACTCTCTTATGGTCAACGCCTCGATCTTACCTAAACAAAATCTAAACCTTAGTCAAAATCGGCGTCCGATTGCTCGATAAGGACATCAGATGTCACAGTTTCATGATGCCCACAGAGAGGTACTCTTATACGAAAAAATTGGGCATAATTAATAGGTTGGTTATGTAGAGGATTGAGTTGTGTAAATGGAAATTTATCTTTACATTGATATGTTGGGTTTACTATATTTGTCTTTAAATTATTCCGAGCTCGCATTTTTTGGGTAAATTACAAATTCTCAATTAAGAGTCTCAACTTTCAAGTGAAACAAAGAGGTGATTAATCTTATTTTTGTCTAATACATGTCTCTATAAGCTTCCCTGACCATAGTATGTCGACGTTAAATCCTAAAATTAAAATTTCAGGTCCTTAATTGAAAATTGACATATAATAGAGGACTTTTCTACAATTTACCCTATTTTTTCCCATGGAGTCTAACCCGTTGTCAGATATATATGTGTGTGTGTAGGGTTTCGTGTAATAAATATCTCTCAAGTTGCTGGAGTCTCTACATTTCAGAAGTCTACAACTCACACCTCCTAAAAAAGGGTTTTATCATATGTGTTCTTCTAAGTTATTACAATATCAATAATATCCCTCTCTTTTTTGGATCAATTATTTGCAGAATTCACAATTATGTCTTTTTGTAGTATCAGTTATGTCATTACTTTACCTTAACAGAAGGGCAGAACTGTGAATTTTACAAGAAAGTAGCGGTAAAATTGGTATTCTAAAAAAGGGAGAATCATAACCGATATTGTAATATTTCAAAGGGGAACAACTGATAAAAAACCCTTTCTTTTTTAACGAGGCTAGGATTCTTTAAATATTTAGTGTAAATTACACAAAGTTCATCAACTATACAAATAATTTTCAATGTTCTACTCTAAACAGTAATATTGTGGTCTTCGATCTTAAAAATTTGCCTTAAATTAGTTGTACACTATTGTGAATTAAGGTTAGAAAGACAAAACAAACAATTAACTTTCAATAATCTCGAATCATATCGGAACAAAATTTTAAAGATCAAGTACAGCATTGTTACTTCAATATTTACTCTAATATGCATCTCAATATTGTTGTTTGAATTTCCTTATATTACATACGGGTGCAAAAGGCACATGGCTTAAACCGCGTAAACTTTTCGAAGTATAGGTAAAATATGTTTATCTTGGGAGTATATCCTAATAGTGAACATTTAAAATGATGCATAGACCAAACCTAAAAAGGAAAAGAATATTGCAAACAACTTTTTCTAACCTCATTGTCATACATGATCATGTTCTATTAGAGTCGATCTTCCTTCGAAAATAAAGATATATATATATAGGGCCCTTCCAATGAGGTGCACCTTTCCTGGGTGTATGGAAAGCCCATCACGAGATCCGTTAGATCTCGATCTAGCGATTCTTCATCCAAAAGGGTATTTTAGTCCATACATTTTCGTTTTGAATTTGAATTTAATTTTGAATTTGAAATTTATTTCGTCTTTATATTTTTCCATTTTTAGCGTGTCTGATTTGGTATTTTTTGTTGTCTTTTAGTTACTGAATTTTCGCCAACACAGTAGCATTTTCGCGCAATGTAGAATAGCAGATTTTTTTGTAAAATTCCCCTTGATATTGTAAAACTGCATCCTGCATTGTAAAATAAAATCACAATTAGTAATATTTATATTATAATAATTGTAATTTTGATAACACTATTGTAAAAGATCATGAACGTTTTGTAAAAGTTGTATGAAGATTGTAAATCCATCAGATCCTATTATGTGCATTTTTCACAAATGCCAAGCATCTTTGTAAAATTCGAACCCCTGTTGTAATTTTGCATC
Source organism: Ottelia alismoides (assembly GCA_037367405.1). Taxonomy (NCBI): domain Eukaryota; kingdom Viridiplantae; phylum Streptophyta; class Magnoliopsida; order Alismatales; family Hydrocharitaceae; genus Ottelia; species Ottelia alismoides. Next base: position 668,266 of record JAZKJV010001352.1, on the reverse strand, counting down.
CTGCATTGTATAATAAGATCACAGTTAGTAATACATTCAAATAATTTTTGCCATATCACATAATTTAAATAAATGTAAAAAAACTGTCTGAAATTTGTAAAAAATGATATGCAATTGTAAAATACGATCTGAGATTGTAAAAAAAACTCAAGATTGCAAAACAGTATGAGATTGCAAAATAGGTCATTTATATTGTAAAATACGATCTGGGATTGTAAAAAAACACTCGAGATTGCAAAATAGGTCATTATATTGTAAAAACCTGGGCACGCCCTCCATCTCCAGCATCCTCTCTACCCGCACCTCCTCCGCCCTTCTCCTCCACGACCCACCTCCTCCATGCACGTCCTCCTCCGCCCACACACCTCCATTCACGCACTCCTTCAACTTTCTCCTCCCCTCCCCGCTTACCTTCACATCCACCAGCACAATCTCCGACGTTTGAACCTGTGGAATCGACCAGCCTCCTCCCACATACCGTCATCGATGATCTTCGCGACGTGGGTGAACGTGATCTGTTGGGGAGGCGATGGAGGACGTCGGAGCAGCCTCCTCCCACATGCCGTCATCGAGAGAGAGACAGGAGAGAGAGAGTCGTCGTCGAGAGAGAGCCGCCGTCGAGAGAGAGAGACATGAGAGAGAGATGTGAGATAATTTAGGAGATATTTTGTTGCATTCTAAATATAGAATATACCAAAATGACCATAATGGGTTTTTCGACATTTAAAAAATATAGATAACGAGCCATTAATGATAATCATCAGATTGACTATGGATGGTTAGGATGTCAGGATTTCCATGCACCCAGGAAAGGTGCACCTCATTGGAAATATTTCCTATATATATATATATATATATATATATATATGGATCGGAGTAAACCTTTTGTATTACATATCTATATTTTTTCAGATTTTATGATCCATTTAAGATTTAAGTATCACACACATTTCTATCAATGCTTTCATACCCCTATCTCTCACAAAATCCAAGCAACTACCTACCTTGTTGAAGCTCTGTAGCTATGGGTGTAAACGAACCGAACCTGAGCGAACCTAGCCAGGTTCGGTTCGGTTTAGCATTTTTGAGGTTCGGTTCGATTCGATAAAATGAAAATTCTATTCAGGTTTGGTTCGTCCCGGCCCGATCCGTGAAGGTTCGGTTCGTTTAAAGTTTGATTAGCAATGAAACTCTTTGGAATCTTAAGTATTTTTGGAATGTGGAATGATTGCGTACCTTCCGATATCTCTTAATCAAGGGCCGTGAACTTTTATGCTATACCCTATTCGCATCATGTTGCAAATTCCTCATTCCTTGTACAATTTTTTGAGGAAAAAATACGTATATAAGTATAAATAAATAAATAAATAATACAAGTTGTGCATCGAACTTTTAACAAATTGGACCTGAGCGAACCTACCATTTTAAGGTTCGATTCATTTAAATAAACGAACCCAAACCTATATCAAGGTTCGGCTCATTTATTTTCGAACCGAATTTGAATCGAACTTTTAATGAATCAAACCTGAGCGAATATCGAACTCGAGATTTTTATGAAACCTCTATTTGTTGCTACCATCATCAAACTGTTTTATATTGTTTTATATTGTCGGAATGCACAAGAAACTTCGATTGAGGACGGGGAGGTCGTGGGAGAACATTCTTGGTCAAGTAATGATGTATCATATATTTTGTGCATAAACATATGGAACCCTCTATAATCGTTATGTGTTTTTACGTGGCTTTTTTGGTATATGGTAATGTATGTATGATCTGTATAATGTAAGGGTACGAGAATATCATGTAGGGCTCTGTTATTTTCGATTAAATCTATATATGATCCTAAAATTTGAAGTTCAAAAATATATACAAGGTGATCGATCATTATAATTATACTGATCAGCCAGGTAAGACCACTATCTAAACTTGATTGATCGCTTTTTCACATGTAATCGATCATGTAGGCCTACTGTTGTAAAGTAGTCGATCAACGTAACTTTTCGACGAATCGCCAAACATGTGTTAAGAAATTGCATCTCAAGTCTCTGTTTAATAGTGAGATACGATTGCTGTCTTTGCACCTTATACGACTGACAAAGATATCAAATCCATGCCTTCAGAGCAAAGACCAAGCTCTACTAAAGGTTACTCAAGTGTTAATGTATTTATCATTTGTATTTGTGCTTGTAAATGTTCCCAAATCATAGGCATGCATACATATCATATAAAGGCATTCCATCCACTCAAAATGTCATTTTACATAAACACTCCTAAACCGATCGATCGCTTTTTTGTGACTTGATTGATTACATCTCACTGCTGGTAATTATTAATTGATCACTTTTTCTGACATGATCAATCATTTTATGTTACCGCTTAAAATCTAATTGGTCTTCTTTTGCGATGTGATCGATCACTTTTTTGACTACTAGTTAATCTGACTGATTGATCACGTTTATGACATGGTTGATTGCTTTTTGAACTGACTATTCATTGATCAATTACTTAGCTGATCAATCAATTTCAAATGAACCCTCTAAAGTCAGCCGCTTAACCGATCAACTGTTGTTCTGGATGAACAACACCCTTTGTAATTAACAAGAGTTTTATAAGTCAAATCACATAAATTTAATTTCAAAGATATGGTCTAATCTCCCACCCTAAAGTGTCAATAATTAAAGGTGTGTTGTATACTATGAATACACATGCTAGACATCTTGTTATCCTCCATCTTTATACTTCGACACAATGTACACCCTTGGTAGTGCCCCTAGGTCTATGTGTCGAGATAAGAGCTTGTATTGACCATGTAGGGGCTACCCAAACATACTCTACGTGCAACCTTAACATTTACGTACACTACAACACACTCGCTTCCTCGAGGTTTTAGTTGACAAGTCTACCTTCAATCAGAGCGCCATTGCAAGATGCACTCCATATGTACATGGCTCAACACAACGAAACCCTACCCCTGTATATCGATTCGAGGCATGCCTTCATTCCACTATCTCGAGTCAGATTACACACATACAATCTGGACAAAATTTCGAGGATGATTCTTTGCGATGACATTTATGATTTTACGTGTTTAACCCCCAGTTTAAATTGTTGTAACGTCCCCGATCGTCCGAGAATGTTGCGGAAGCGAGAAACTCGACGGACATCTCGGGAACGTTACTCATAGCATCAATCATAGCATAAAAGAGCAGTAAAGAACCATCTTAAAAAAAACTTTTCCATAACATAATAAGGTCACAATTACAAGAGTTCCTTAATTAGAGATAAATAAACTAGACGAAATCGTATCCACGATTTCCTTATTCCAGTGGGCATAAAGACGTCCTCCCAACAAAACGCAGTAGATCCATACCGCTCCTACTTCTTGAAGACGGTGTCGTCTCCCTTAAACTGCTAATGGTCTAATCCTCACGTTCCCCTGAAAAAGTTAGCAAAACATGTTATGAGCATAACGCTCAATATGTGCCGAGTTTGGGTCAAGCCAGCTAGCGTAGAAAACAAGTCACAAAAATCATAAATCAACTTATTTAGTGCATATAATTAATTTTCTTCATAACCATGCATGACATAACATATTGGTACATATACCCTTAAGTTTTACCATATTTGCATGTATGCCCATAAGATTCACATAAATTACCCATAAGCACTTTACAATAACATGATTGCAAATGTACCCTTAAAATTATCATAATTTGCACATATGCACATACCATTAACATAAATTGCATATATGCCCATAATATGAACTTATTTTGCACACACGCCCATCTCATTAACATAATTGCATATATGACCTTATCTTAACATAATTTTGCATGTATGCCCATATCATCAGCATAATTGCACACATGCACTTATCAATAACAGAACTTACACATATGTCCATAACAGTAACATAATTGCATATATGCACATAGTATTAACAAATATTGCACATATGCCCATGACATTTTTCATGTTTAGAGTGGTCTTGATTGTTACTTCTTAGGCGGCTTTGATGGCTTTGATGGCTTACCGCCGGCACAAGCGGATCATAATACATAACATGACAGTGTAGCTACAACTGTAGAGGACTTATCTTTTGCCTCACGCCCCCGGTAGGCGTTGGCCCTTTAGGCCCTTACGACCCCTTAGTTCGAGTCGGTGCCGAAATCTTGACATTTTATAACCTTACAAAAGATGCTTATTATGCCTATTATCTAAGAACCCTGAACAATAAAGTTTTGTCATTTAACCATGAGTGTTAAGTAATTTTACTTTTTATTCTTATAACAATAAGACATTTATCAACATTATATCCTTGTACTTTCCTAAGATATTTCATGCGGTAAATATCAAAATATAATAGAATAACCTTTTCGATGTTGTTGAACCGTTTCATTATTTTAAGGAACAATTACAATAGTACCAATGCATATTCTTGCCGTTAATTTCCCACAGTTTTTTTTTAAGTTCACTAATAAATAATATTAAAAATTGGCCATCACAAATACCCTTAATTATATACGCCACTTGACCAAAAAAAAGCCTTGTCAAAGGAGACATATGCGACTCAATTTTAAATGTACAAGTCAGATTATGATGAGTATTGATGAAGTCTACTTATATTTAATTAACACAAAGAGAGCATGTGACTCATGGCACTCAGCAGTATCCATGCTTAATATGTGTAGGCTTCATAGATTAAAAAAAATCTTCATTAATATCATCATAAGAAATCGCATGCTTCTCGTTAGATATCAGAGAATGTTTAAAATCAAAGGTTTTCAATATCTTTTGTTTACCGTGAGCAATTTTGAACAAGAAAAGAGTACGGGTGCATGCAATTAAATATAATAGCAGTAATCGATACAATTATGGATATAAATCACTCAGCGATTCAATATTGCATCTATCATTCTTAGGTACGCAAATCTATAAGTCCTAATTTTAAATCAAGGATCTAACACAAAACATCATTTAACGATCCTATGTGATCGACACATACCTTGTCGACGATAGAAATTCGTCGACCAAGACTCCGTCAAATCCGGATCGTTCCCGGCCACATCGATCTCTTCTCCGATTTCGCCGGAATGAGTCTTCAACATTGACGGAGAAGGTTGTCGTTGCCGGATTCGAAATGCGACCAATATTGTTGCCGAACTCTCTCTCTCTCACACGTAAGGGGAGATGATGAGAATTGATAGGAGTCTCATGTATTTATAGGTACCAATAATGAGATAAATAACAATTTAATTAAAAGATAATTGTGATATTTAGGTAGGGTTGTTTCTAATTTGTTATCTTTTTCTTAATACTAATAATATAAATATTATTATTATCTTAATTGGTTACGGTTTTTTTTTAACCCCGTCCGTTACAATCTACCCTCCTTAAAGAAATTTCGTCCTCGAAATTTATACTGTAAAAAGTCACTTACCAAAGAGATGCGGATAATGTTGACGCATTTCATCCTCCAACTCCCAAGTCGCCTCTTCTCTCTGATGGTGCTGCCAGAGTACTTTGACCATCGGGACTATGCGACGCCGCAACTGATGCTCCTTACGGTCTATGATACGAACAGGTCTTTCTTCATATGTTAGGTTCGGTTGAATGTCTGGAACTTCGTGCTCGATCACGTGCGATGGATCAGGATTGTACTTCCTTAACATCGATACATGAAAAACATCATGTAACTTGGAGTAATGAGGTGGAAGGGCAACCTGATATGCTACCTCTCCCACTTTCTTTATTATCTCAAAAGGTCCCACATATCTAGGACTCAATTTTCCCTTTTTGCCAAATCGCACTACTCCCTTGGTAGGAGAAATCTTTAAGAACACATGGTCACCTACCTCAAAATTTAATTCCCGCCTTCGACAATCTGCATAAGACTTTTGTCTACTCTGCGCGGATAAAAGTCTCTTCCGGATTACCTCCACACCCTTCGTACAAACTTGGACTAATTCAGGTCCCAATATGTATTTTTCCCCAACATCGCTCCAGCACAAAGGAGATCTACAAGGTCGGCCGTATAATGCTTCGAAAGGAGCCATCTTAATGCTTACATGATAGCTATTATTATAGGCAAATTCAACCAAAGGCAGATGTCTATCCCAATTTCCAGCAAAGTCGAGGGCACAAGCTCTCAACATGTCTTCTAAGGTCTGGATTGTTCTTTCAGATTGTCCATCAGTCTGAGGATGGAAAGATGTGCTGAACTTCAAACTAGTACCCAAAGCATCCTGTACGCTCTTCCATAATCGGGAGGTATATCTCGTGTCTCTGTCTGACACGATTGATACCGGGACACCATGCAACTTCACAATCTCATTTACATACAATTCAGCAAGGCTCTCTGTAGATTGATCTAATCTGATAGGTAAGAAATGAGCCGACTTCGTTAAACGATCAACAATCACCCAAATAGTGTCGAAGCACCCCTTCTTTGTTTTTGGCACCCACAAACAAAATCCATGGTGATATGCTCCCATTTCCATTCGGGGATCTCTAGTGATTGCAGAGGACCTGCAGGCTTCTGTTGCTCAATCTTTACTTGCTGACAAATAAGACACACCGACACAAATTTTGCAATGTCGTTCTTCATCTTAGGCCACCAAAAATTCCGTTGTAAGTCTTTGTACATTTTTGTAGTGCCGGGATGAATGGTATACATGGACCTATGAGCCTCTTCAAGAATTTCTTGCATTAATTCACTATTATCAGGCACCCACAGTCTATTACGGAATCTCACTGCTCCATCTATCCCAATTGAGAAATCAGATTTTCATCATCCTTCTGAGCCAAAATAACTTTCTCTACCAATGGTGAGTGGATCTTCATTCCGGCCATAAGAACTCTAGTCTTTCTTTCAATAAAAGGGTTCCATTCCTCTAAATCCTTCATTACCTGCCACTGCAATTTCATACTCGCAAGCTTCCCTTCATATTTCCTGCTAAGCGCATCAGCAACTACATTCGCCTTTCCGGGATGATAGTCAATGGAAAGATCATACTCTGACAAAAACTCCAACCATCGTCTCTGCCTCAAATTCAGTTCCTTCTGAGAGAAGATATACTTGAGGCTTTTATGATCAGTAAATACCTCAAATTTTTCTCCATATAAATAATGACGCCATATCTTTAGTGCAAAAACTACCGCTGCAAGCTCTAAATCATGCGTCGGATAATTTCTTTCAGCTTCTTTCAACTTTCGGGATGCGTAAGCCACAACTTTTCCATGTTGCATGAGGACACATCCCAAACCAGAGCCAGATGCATCAGTGTAGACCATGAATCCACCACTACCCGAGGGTAGCGTGAGAACAGGAGCAGTCGTCAATCTTTGCTTTAACTCTTGAAAGCTCTGCTCACACTTCTGAGACCATTCAAATTTTACATCTTTCCTCAACAATCGGGTCAGAGGTAGGGAGATCCTAGAAAAATTCTGGATGAATCTCCTGTAATATCCTGTCAGTCCTAGAAAACTGCGGATTTCAGAGACATTCTTGGGCTGACTCCAATTTAAAACAGCCTCCACCTTCGCGGGATCCACAGAAATACCATCCTTGGATACAACATGACCAAGGAATGCAACTTCCTGAAGCCAAAAGTCGCATTTGGATAATTTAGCATAAAGCTGGTGTCGCTGCAATGTCTCAAGAACTAATCGAAGATGCACTCGGTGTTGTTCGATATCTGGTGAATAAACCAAAATATCATCAACAAAGACGATCACAAACTTGTCCAGGTATTCTCGGAATACCCTATTCATCAACTCCATAAATGCAGCAGGCGCATTTGTGAGGCCAAAAGGCATCACTAAGAATTCATAGTGCTCGTATCTCGTTCTGAATGTTGTCTTTGATATGTCTTCGTCCCTGATCCTGAGCTGATGGTAACCGGACCGAAGATCAATTTTGGAGAAGACCGATGCTTGCTGCAATTGATCGAATAAATCATCAATGCGAGGTAGCGGGTACTTATTTTTGATGGTGACTTTATTCAACGCTTTGTAATCAATGCAGAATCTAAGAGATCCGTCCTTATTTTTCACGAATAAGACAGGAGCACCCCAAGGAGAAACACTTGGTCTCAAGAACCCTTTATCTAGTTGTTCTTGCAATTGCTTTTTCAACTCCTCCAACTCAGCAGGAGCCATTCTGTAAGGTGCCTTAGAGATAGGGGTCGTACCCGGTAATACATCAATAGTGAAGTCAATCTCCCTTCTAGGTGGAAGATCTGGGAGATCATCTGGAAAAACATCCGGAAAATCTCGTACGACGTCCAAATCCTCAAGTTGTGCCATAGAGGGTTTTGTACTTATTATGCTAGCCAAATAGACCGTGCACCACGTAGCTATCAATTGATGTGCTCTTATGGCTGATACAATCATCTGATCTCTCTTTTTGCCTCCACGGATGACCAATTCTGTCATATATGGTTTGTTAAAAACCACCTTCTTTTGCCTGCAATATATGGCCGCATAGTGCTCCCAAAGCCAGTCCATACCCAGAATAACATCAAAGTTATTCATCTGTAGTAATATCAAGTTGGCTGGTAGATTGTGTCCTTCAACAAGGACAGGCACATCCGCCATGTATGTTCCCAAAGTAGAGTGTTCACCCATTGGTGAAGTCACACTTAGTATATATGGAAGTTTAATAACCGCAAGATTCAATTTGTTGGCGAATCGATGAGAGATAAAAGAGTGCGATGCACCAGAATCAAATAAAACATAGCTCAAATGATCCGCAATAGAAAGAGTACCTTCCACTGTGGTGTGTCCATCTTCATCCTCTCCTGAAGGTAGAGCGAACACCCGCCCTTTGACGTGCTTCTTTTGATCTCCAGAGTTCTGTTCCTTCTTCTTGGGACAATCTCTAATAAAGTGCCCCTTCTGTCCGCAAGCCAGGCAAGCTCCTGTAAGCTTATAGCATTCTCCCGTGTGCCTCCTATCACAGTGAGGGCATAGAGGATATACTGGTTTATCTTTCGTGGCATTCTCGATTCTGGGCTTCTTTCCTTTATCCTTATCATGCTTACCCTTCTTACTGTCAGTAGAATGTGGACGTTTTCCACCACCTTGTTGTTGGATTCTTTTATAGGCTGAGTCGATCTCCACAGCCGCTGAAACTGCATCTGAAAAGGTCTGAGGGCCTCGAGTGAGCACCTTCATGCCCAAACCTGAATTCAAGCCTTCGACAAATTTTCTAGCACGTTGCCTTTCATTTTTGCATATTCCTTTTCCGTACTTTTCCAGCTCTTGGAATTTGGAGGCATATTGTTCAACGGATAAACTCCCTTGTCGAAGCTCAATAAATTCCAGACTCTTTGCATCTCGAACATGCTGAGGAATGTAACGCTCGGTGAAACGTTCCTTAAAGTCCTTCCATTCGATGGTGGTTTTATCAGCAAAGTGTATGCTTTTACAAGAGGTCCACCATTCTTTCGCGTTGTCGCATAGACGATAAGTGCCAAATATCACCTTCTTCTCTCCAGGACAATCGGTCGCCTCGAAGGTAAGCTCCATTTCCCTCAACCAATGCTCAGCTTTATCCGGCTCAGGTTCTCCTCTAAAGATAGGTGGATCATGCTGAATGAAAGTCTTCAAGGTCAATCCACTAGAATCATGTCCTTGGTGCTTTTGCTGCTGAGCCATCATGGTCATCAATTCCAACATTTGACGTTGCATGTCCATAGCCATATCCTGGGTAGATGAAGAGTCACGATCTCCGTTCGCCTCATTCCCACGACGAGGGGCCATCTGAAATGATGACATGTGAAATTACGGTCAAAAGCCTATATTTTCTAAAACTAGTGGATCTAAGTCTGTTTTGGTCGGATATCTTATGCCCAGAGGAACTCCTGCTCTGATACCACCTGTAACGTCCCCGATCGTCCGAGAATGTTGCGGAAGCGAGAAACTCGACGGACATCTCGGGAACGTTACTCATAGCATCAATCATAGCATAAAAGAGCAGTAAAGAACCATCTTAAAAAAAACTTTTCCATAACATAATAAGGTCACAATTACAAGAGTTCCTTAATTAGAGATAAATAAACTAGACGAAATCGTATCCACGATTTCCTTATTCCAGTGGGCATAAAGACGTCCTCCCAACAAAACGCAGTAGATCCATACCGCTCCTACTTCTTGAAGACGGTGTCGTCTCCCTTAAACTGCTAATGGTCTAATCCTCACGTTCCCCTGAAAAAGTTAGCAAAACATGTTATGAGCATAACGCTCAATATGTGCCGAGTTTGGGTCAAGCCAGCTAGCGTAGAAAACAAGTCACAAAAATCATAAATCAACTTATTTAGTGCATATAATTAATTTTCTTCATAACCATGCATGACATAACATATTGGTACATATACCCTTAAGTTTTACCATATTTGCATGTATGCCCATAAGATTCACATAAATTACCCATAAGCACTTTACAATAACATGATTGCAAATGTACCCTTAAAATTATCATAATTTGCACATATGCACATACCATTAACATAAATTGCATATATGCCCATAATATGAACTTATTTTGCACACACGCCCATCTCATTAACATAATTGCATATATGACCTTATCTTAACATAATTTTGCATGTATGCCCATATCATCAGCATAATTGCACACATGCACTTATCAATAACAGAACTTACACATATGTCCATAACAGTAACATAATTGCATATATGCACATAGTATTAACAAATATTGCACATATGCCCATGACATTTTTCATGTTTAGAGTGGTCTTGATTGTTACTTCTTAGGCGGCTTTGATGGCTTTGATGGCTTACCGCCGGCACAAGCGGATCATAATACATAACATGACAGTGTAGCTACAACTGTAGAGGACTTATCTTTTGCCTCACGCCCCCGGTAGGCGTTGGCCCTTTAGGCCCTTACGACCCCTTAGTTCGAGTCGGTGCCGAAATCTTGACATTTTATAACCTTACAAAAGATGCTTATTATGCCTATTATCTAAGAACCCTGAACAATAAAGTTTTGTCATTTAACCATGAGTGTTAAGTAATTTTACTTTTTATTCTTATAACAATAAGACATTTATCAACATTATATCCTTGTACTTTCCTAAGATATTTCATGCGGTAAATATCAAAATATAATAGAATAACCTTTTCGATGTTGTTGAACCGTTTCATTATTTTAAGGAACAATTACAATAGTACCAATGCATATTCTTGCCGTTAATTTCCCACAGTTTTTTTTTAAGTTCACTAATAAATAATATTAAAAATTGGCCATCACAAATACCCTTAATTATATACGCCACTTGACCAAAAAAAAGCCTTGTCAAAGGAGACATATGCGACTCAATTTTAAATGTACAAGTCAGATTATGATGAGTATTGATGAAGTCTACTTATATTTAATTAACATAAAGAGAGCATGTGACTCATGGCACTCAGCAGTATCCATGCTTAATATGTGTAGGCTTCATAGATTAAAAAAAATCTTCATTAATATCATCATAAGAAATCGCATGCTTCTCGTTAGATATCAGAGAATGTTTAAAATCAAAGGTTTTCAATATCTTTTGTTTACCGTGAGCAATTTTGAACAAGAAAAGAGTACGGGTGCATGCAATTAAATATAATAGCAGTAATCGATACAATTATGGATATAAATCACTCAGCGATTCAATATTGCATCTATCATTCTTAGGTACGCAAATCTATAAGTCCTAATTTTAAATCAAGGATCTAACACAAAACATCATTTAACGATCCTATGTGATCGACACATACCTTGTCGACGATAGAAATTCGTCGACCAAGACTCCGTCAAATCCGGATCGTTCCCGGCCACGTCGATCTCTTCTCCGATTTCGCCGGAATGAGTCTTCGACGTTGACGGAGAAGGTTGTCGTTGCCGGATTCGAAATGCGACCAATATTGTTGCCGAACTCTCTCTCTCTCACGTAAGGGGAGATGATGAGAATTGATAGGAGTCTCAAGTATTTATAGGTACCAATAATGAGATAAATAACAATTTAATTAAAAGATAATTGTGATAATTAGGTAGGGTTGTTTCTAATTTGTTATCTCTTTCTTAATACTAATAATATAAATATTATTATTATCTTAATTGGTTACGGTTTTTTTTTAACCCCGTCCGTTACAATTGTGAATCTTGTTCTAAATGTAATTCTAACCACATAAATTTCAAGAACTAGGGTACGTAGGATTTGTTTCACATGGCTCGTGATCATAGTCTAAGAGGCATGGCTCGCTCACATTGACTAAGTTGTTAGACTCCACTCATACTAACACTATCTAGGGCCATCGTAATCCATTGATCAAACACGAGGCATCCTTCTCTCAACTTGTGACAATCTCCCAAGACGCCATGCTAATATTGATCCAACTACGATGTGACCCTAGCTTGCCAACATTGAGTAGGGACATCATTCACTAGCTTACCTTGAAGCATAATTTTCTCATCTTGTCACCATCTCTAGTGGGACTCAAAAACTCCCTACTCTCCCACCCTCAAGGTGACCACTCTCTTATCTTATGCATACATCACGTGCACTGCTAGTGATATAGTGAAGTAGTCGAGAAATGTCATCCTTAAAAGTTGGTCGAACTAGTGTGAATTTCTTAAGAATGTCTCATAAAAATCCAGTCTTCAATATGATTGCCCGTCACTCATTCTTTTGCATTACAATTTCACGATGCTAGGCATATTGCTTTATAAGGGAAGCACATACATGTTTTTGGCTAGAAGATTGAACAACTCATAGAAGCATCTGACTCCTTTTTAACAAAGGTGCTAACCGAGAAACTCATTGAACATGGCGAGTAAATTGGAACGCTTGGCATCTTGACAATCTAGAGAGGAAATGATTGTTGGATTCCTTGACTTCTCTCTTCATTCCACCTGTAACTCTCCACGATTGCTGACTACCTAGTTCAATTGAAAATGCAACAGTCATTTATTGCGTGTCGTCATAAGGGACAAGCGAGGATCACAACCATTGTTTAAAAAATCGAACTAGGTCACCCCGTCAGACCAGTTGGACCGAGAATCAGCCTCGATCCGGTTGGTTCAGCCAGTTTCATATAGTTAATTAAATAAAGAAAATAAAAAATGAGTCTAACCGCGGTCGGTTCGAAATGACCCTGCTTTGATGGTCGGATCGGAAGGACACTCTTCTTTCTTCAATAAGCAAAGAATGACCATTTTAATACTACTTATATCTAGTCACCAACCACTCATTGATGTACTTGCATTATTTTTTTGTCTTGCACTCTCTTCCTTCCATTAATTTAATTTATAACTCAAGCTAGATGTAATCTTATCTAATTTTGGTTGTTGCTAAGCTTGTAGGGGAGGAATCATTATATCTGAACCCAAAACACATGTACTTTAAAGGGTGCATTTTGTTGGGGGTTACCTTAAAAAACACACATCCTTAACCCCTTTGTGGGACCCATCAAAATCAACTCTCTCTTATTTAATACATCAAACAACTCATTTCTCTTTCATCAATTTTCAACAAAAAATAATATTATACCATCTTATCATCTAAAAATTATAAAATACTCAACTTCTACTTACTTTTTCAAATTACAATACAATCAAATCACAACAACCACTTACTTTTCCAAACTTAATGCAATCACATCACAACAAACCCTCTATCGAAACACCAAATCGGGTTATCCCATCCTAGGTAACTTGCTATCGAAACACGCCCTAATGCTTACGAAAAATTCGTCACCTAGTAAAATATACCTTACCGTTAGGGTCTGTTTGGTTACTGAGATAGAGCATGTTGGGGTACCTCCTGTGAATAGTAGTTGTTTGGATGGCCGTGATTTATGAGGGTTGGAATAAGGAATGTGATGTGATGTCACATTGATTTATAATAGAATCCAACACATGAATGGAACATGGTAAACTAAAGTAATCCGATAACCAAACAGATCTTTAAAATTATAAATAACTTATTCATTTAAAAATTAATTGAGTCAATAACCATTCTCACCTCCTTCCTATATTACTAATTTAACCAACTAAATAAGCAACAAGCATAACGAACCGAATGTTCCTCACTAACGCAATGGCCCTCACTACAACGAGTCGACCTCGTCCCCTCCATCTTGCCGACGTGTCGCACCTCCATTGGTCAAAGGACGTGGCCGAACGCGAGTTGATGGAGCGCGACACCGTCCAAATCGGGCGGAGCGAAATCGCGTCCGCGTTGCCCTTCGGGCAGAGAGAAAAAAAAGAGAGAAATTGCGACTCACAAAACACAACTTCGTCTCTCCTCCTCCACCTCCTCCCCCTCTCCCATTTCCGGTTTAGGGCTCCCGTTCCATCTCCCCGCTCCAGTTCCCCTCGTTGATCCGCCTTCCAGATCAGGTGATCCTCGCGCTTCCGTGTCCTCCCTCGAGATCTATGCGCTTGATTTGATGCTGATCTTCTGCTTTCGCGTGATTCTCTCTCGATCTGCGCTTATGCTTCGGACGCGGGTGTTTTTGTCGCTGGGATTTGCGCATGCATGGATTTCTACGTTCCTGATGGACTCCGTTGAGCAGATCGGTCCTCGTTTTTTAATTAATTAGCCGATGTTGTTAGGCATTTCGTTTTGACTTCCCGTCGCTTTCCTAAATCGCTCGTGATTTTTTTATGGATGTGTTTTGCTGCCGGCAACCTTTGTATCTTTTGATCGTAGGTATCTCTCTCTAATTTCGAAGTGTAACTGGATTGATATAGAATTAAAACTAAAAGTTGTAAAAAATGAATTTTTGCTGAGAATTGGTGCTTGTGGTTCGAATGGTTGCAACAGAAACATGCCGGGGGGATTCCGGGTGTTGCACCTTGTGAGGCCCTTCTTGGCGTTCTTGCCCGAGGTTCAGAGTGCTGATAGGAAAATTCCGTTTAGAGAGAAGGTGATCTACACTGTCATCTCGCTCTTCATATTTCTGGTGTGCAGTCAGCTCCCGCTGTATGGGATTCACTCGACAACGGGAGCGGATCCGTTTTATTGGATGCGTGTCATTCTCGCGTCCAACAGGGGGACTGTCATGGAACTTGGTATTACTCCTATTGTGACTTCTGGGCTGGTCATGCAACTATTGGCCGGTTCGAAGATTATTGAAGTTGACAACAATGTAAGAGAGGACCGAGCCCTTCTGTAAGCAACTCTGCACATTCTTATCTTTTGTTATCTAGAATGTTTGACTGGATGTTATACTTACGGTCGTTACCATGACATTTTATGTTATGATGATGTATTGACTTCTTTTCCTGTTGGCAATTTTCCTTTAGCGTCAGTTTTTTGGAATTTATTCAATGTCTACATTTAGGATTGCCTGTTGCATGTTCGATGGACCCACCTGCATGAATTCTTCCATATGTTTCCTTGGAAGTCTTCTGATCATAATTTTTTGAGGTCATCAGGAGAAGCTAAAAGCAAGATTTATGTGTATTTTTGGTACCTGGATTGTTTAACCACTACCACGTCTTATAAATCACTGCATGTGCTCCGGTGTTTCAAAAGATCTCTCTGTTATTGTTTTTGTGTATTGTTTGATTGCATTTAATTTTTACTTGCCATATTGAAAGCTCTTATTCAAATGCAAACACAATTTTGCATGTATTGGACATACCATCTATATACTTTATCTTGCAAATCAATAAGCATCTCCCCAAGCATGAGCTTCGCCTAGCTGTTCCTTAGTGTCAACTTTGATCTCTTTGCAATGGATTTGATTGGAGAATAGAATAAGTGTCTTTTATTAAGTCAATGGTGTTCTTTGTTAGTGTTGATACTATCAGTTTGCAATGGCTTCTGGAGTTAACATTTTTATTCTCTACGTTCTGCAGAAATGGAGCACAGAAGCTGCTTGGCATTCTTATAGCCATTGGAGAGGCAGTTGCATATGTTGTGTCTGGAATGTATGGCAGTGTCAGTCAACTTGGTACTGGCAATGCAATCCTTATAATTCTTCAACTTTGCTTTGCTGGAATTATAGTTATTTGCCTGGATGAGCTCCTCCAGAAAGGATATGGTCTTGGCTCTGGCATATCCTTGTTTATTGCTACAAATATATGGTGAGTCGATTTAAACAGCTTCCATCCTTCATTATCTATCTGTTCTGCAAGGTTTTAACATTTACATATGACCTTTATTTATATCTAGCGAGAATATCATCTGGAAGGCATTTAGCCCTACAACAATCAACAGTGGACGAGGAGCAGAGTTTGAAGGTGCTGTCATAGCCCTATTTCATCTGTTGATAACAAGAACAGATAAAGTCCGTGCCCTACGTGAGGCCTTCTACCGACAGAATCTTCCGAATGTGACCAATTTACTTGCGACAGTTTTCGTCTTTCTTGTTGTTGTTTACTTTCAAGGATTCCGTGTTGTTCTTCCTGTGAGGTCTAAAAATGCTCGGGGGCAGCAGGGCTCATATCCTATCAAGCTTTTTTATACTTCAAATATGCCCATTATATTGCAGTCCGCCCTTGTCTCCAACTTGTACTTCATCTCTCAGGTATAACATGGCAGACTTTCACGAGTTTTTGCTGATGTTTTGCTCTTGATCATCGTAGTTGGCTGGCCTTCCAGTGACACTCTTTTCATCTCGAATGTTAATGATGCTTTGCCTTGTGGAAAGTCTTACAATTCCCATGTTTGTTCAGTTGCTGTACAGGAGATTCAGTGGAAATTTCTTTGTGAATTTGCTTGGCAAATGGAAAGAATCTGAATATTCTGGTAGCCAATTCGTTCCAGTCGGAGGTCTTGCTTACTACATAACAGCACCAGCAAGGTGAGATTAGTATCAGATTATTTGGTTCTTTAGCGAGGCTTTCATTGTACTATTTCACTTTTTAATAATAGTACTATTTCTTTCAGAAAATTGAATTGTCCCAGAACTCTTATTGTCTACATCTTAATGCCTCTACTAATTGTTATGTTCATTTTATAGCTTGGCTCACATGGCTGCAAATCCATTCCATGCGCTTTTCTATATCGTCTTCATGCTCTCTGCATGCGCTCTTTTCTCCAAAACTTGGATTGAGGTCTCTGGTTCATCAGCAAAGGATGTGGCTAGGCAACTTAGGGTACTTTTCAGAACTTGAATATCCAGCTCCATCTAGTTTCATGAATAACACGGTCAATGTTTTGATAGATGCTCAAGTAGAAGCTTGTTAATGGTTTTAGTATGTATTTTATTCATTTAACTAGATATTGCTAACATGGATTAACATATTTGATTATCTTTTCAAAATTATAGTGGTGGTGGTACCTTAGAAAGCATTTCTTCTTAACATTTGCAAAATCGGAGAACACTTAAAATTGTAAGTTGAGGGATCTATGATTTAGGTGAAATGAAATTTCTCTAACTTGTTTGTGATATAGAAGGGAATAAACTTTGATCTATGAGATAGAAAGCATTGGCCTACTTTTTAACTAATATCACTTAATTCTATATAAATGAAGTCAGAAGGTAGAACTAATAGTATATGATGCCATCGGGTGGTGGTTCAAGAGGGAAGAGGTTTCAGCCTTGCCACCATTTTTTGTACTCTCTCTTGGGGCATCGTTGCAAAAAAGTGGTCCATTGCAGGGCATAGGGTAAGGATACTGGTAAGCGACTTATCAGAATTGGGCGGTCTGGTTGCATATGAGCATTTATTGTCAGTAAGTTTGCTTCTGCAAAGAAAAGATTACAGAAGCATTCCTCCTTTATCCGCTGCTCACACTCGCGCAAGCCTACTTATACATATACATAACTGAACACCCCCCCCCTTTCTACTCTTGTGCCCCACCCTTGAGATCTAGTAGCTCCAGCCTTGACAACATCAAGATGGCTCTTCCATGCTAGACTAGAAGGATGAAGAGCTCCATATTGAGAGGTTTCTACTTTGATATCGGCATCGGATGGTCAGGAAGTGTGAAATCTCAACAAGTTTCTATTCTCGGGAGAATTGATGTCTCTTCACTTCCAGTATCATCTAGGGCCTCCACTGTTACTGTCCTGATTATGACTATGGATAAGGGGGTAATTGTACGTTCTTACTCGTAGAGTTCGTGGGCTAGGCTTCGCCCCGTCGAAAGAGCATTGAGTTGTTTACACGAATCAATGGGGGTCTAACTGATTCCTAATTGAATTGACCTTTTATATGCTTGTTGGAAGGAGGGAGCTTTTAATAGATATATAATGTTTCCTAGTTCGCCGACTTGAAAGATTAGCTCTCTCTGCCTGGGCTCAAACCTGTGGCCAAAGCCTCGATCTATCCCATAGAATCTAATGGTGAAGCCCAATCCCTTAACTATAATAGTTTTCCTCCAGTGAATGCTAAACTAGTCTAGCTAGACCCATCAGTCAAGCACAAAGGTGACCACAAAAGATAGTCATCTGATCAAAATTCCCTTGGAAGGGTGTGGATGCCTATGCCCGCTTAAAGCAAAGCGGTAGGCAATAAGTCAGAAAGCGAGATGACCAACTAGAAGCTATATAAAAAAGTGAATGCAAGTTTTTCAATATAATTAGATACTCAACATGAAAACCTTTAGGCTAGATCTTATTGGTATACTATATATTCATGCTCATTGATTTTTGGACATTCTTCGGGTAGGCTCCTCCATCTGAATTGAGACCTTGGATAATTTGGTCTGAGAAGAATGCGTTGTTGGGGAACCATGAGAAGTGTGCACCCATGCGTTGCTATTTTTCTTTTCGAGAAAGGGATTATAGTAAATCGGAGGGATCCCCCACCGACTTCGTCCAGTAAGAAATTTGAGATGCTTGTCGTTACTCTTCACCAGATGTGAGCTTCTATCTGCCCAATTAAAAGAGACAACCTACGTACGAATGTTCCCTTTTGGGTTATACAATTGCCTCGAATAAGTTATTAATATTTTCTTCCAAAATATTTTTAGTAAAAGTTCCCTTGTGAAACTTAAGGTGAACATGTATTTTGGAACATGCTATTTGTATGCTACAAATAAGTTTCTTCTTTGGCAATCTCAACCTGTGAACTTTTCCTTCAAGAAGTCTATATCTGCACATGTCTGGGTTCGTCATGTTTATCCCTTCGGGGGCATGGATGTTGTTCGAAGTAAAAAACTACGTGAGGACTTGTAGATGTAGTTACATCACTCGTCACCTATGTACTCCTGGATTTTCCAGGCTGTTGGATAATCCGAGGCCTGCGACTACTGGAGATAATCTGAGGCCCGTGATTCCCTCTTCGAGGAAGTTGGAAGTGCTGAGTGCATTCAGGTTACCTTCTTTCGAGGAAGTTGGAAGTGCAGACTCAGAGTGCATACAGGTTACCTTCTAGATGCAGTGACATCACAAGTTACCTGTGCTGGCATATTGTTTTGCTTGATACGATGATAGGATAAGCGGATAACTATGGTTTGTTCAATCTCATGCAATTGTAGGAAATGCTGATTTTGTGATTGGTAGTGAAACATTACAAATCCTGGTTAGAGTCATCTTTTTTTTTCATAAACTGGTTATTGAGGAAGTTGAACCGAGTTTAAATATCTGTGATTTCTTTCCTTAAATTAATTCCACGATATAAATTTCTACTGGCAGGAGCAACAAATGGTAATGCCAGGCCACAGAGAATCAAATCTCCAGAAGGAGCTAAACCGGTACATCCCGACAGCAGCTGCTTTTGGTGGCATGTGCATTGGTGCCCTGACGGTGATGGCTGATTTCATGGGCGCAATCGGCTCAGGAACCGGTATCTTGCTGGCCGTTACCATCATTTACCAGTACTTCGAGACATTCGAGAAAGAAAGGGCCAGCGAACTAGGCTTCTTCGGCTTTTGAGTTACCTTGAATCAAATACGCAGCCCGGATAACCCGTAGATAGGCCTCGAGGAAGACCAAACAAGGGGATGTTTGGGAATACAAAGCTTTCTGCGAGAGGCCGAGGATCTCTTGTCCTGCGAGAATGAAGTAATGCGCACCTCAAGTGTCAAATTTTTAACATCAGGTAGGCAGAAAGATCTCATGTCCTGTCCTTTCCTTTTTAAATAGCTGATGTAGACTTTCGTTTTTTGCTTTAAATTTGTTTTCGCTTTAGCCATCCCTCACTGCCTTTCTTCCTCTGTAATTGTACTGCTATTTCTTACCCTATACAGCCTTTGGAGATGTTTCTATGATCTCTTGTTCTGTCGTTGGGCTTGGTCTGCTGTCAGCATTAACATTTCTTATGTGCCCACTTACTTTGTAATCAGCATGTAATTTTGAACAAGAAGGTCCCAAGATTTAGCTTCGTTTTTAAGATTTTTGTCCCCTTGACCTTCTTTTGACCATGCCGTCGCTTCGAGATTCTCCACCATAGATCGATATATCAATCTGAAAATTTACGCTAACTTTTTATTCTTTCAGTTCACTACGTTTTCTTGCGTGTATTGCCGATGGAAGTTCTTGTTCTTGTACATATATTACATATATTGATAAATATCAATATTCATCAAATTGTTGATGCCAATACCTAATTTGTTTTTTTGTATTATTATAGGAAACTGCTGCTTATTGAGATATCTTATGTATTTTTTTTATACTGATACATTGGTGTCTCTGACTACCTGCTAAATGAATTGGATTTTGACTGAATGTTTGTTTCGATTAATGGGACTTCTTCACTTTTGATGATGTTTTTATAAGTTGAATCCAGTGCTTATCGTATTGATCTATAAATTTAGAGTTTAGAGTTCATTCGATAAAGTTTAATCCTAAGATCGTGGTTTGTTCGCGCAAACTCTAATACCTAATAGTGAAGCAAGCATCTCACGAAAATTCGGAGATTCGTTAGAGTAGCTGCATCGGGTGCAACACGGCGACATGGTTCTGCACAAAAAAACAGTACATTATCTTTTTCTTTTATACTATAGAGGGGAACACCGTGTAACTAAATGGCGAATTGTTCTTGAAACTCATGCTTGATAGAAGAGTACAACAGTTTTCCATATTTCAAATTCCACTGATAACTCAACATACATGAAAGGAATGAAGTGATGAGCTGGATACTATCTGCGACTTCTTGCCTCTGGGGGTGGCATGCCCTTCCCATGATTATTATATGTCACTTGTACATTGTATTAAGTTTTTAATTTGGCACATTTTTAATTGTATTATAGTTAATGTTGTTAGAGAAAGATTGTAGAATCATTAAATGGTCAAGTGGTAAGAGTAACATGGTTACTATTTTGAAGACTAGGGTTCGGATTTTATCTCCCTCAATTTGCTCTCTTTATATGGGTTACCCAATCACTTCCAAAATATCAGAATAATTTGATATAAAATTGTATTCGGATTTATTTATCTTTCCCGTTGTTTTTAGTGCTCCTTGTAAAAAAAATAGATTTTATTATTTCCTTTTAACCATGAGTCATTTATTTCAAAATTTCACTTGATAATTTAGCCTTTTTAGGATGGATCTAAAGAGGTTTAAATTATTATATTTATCGAATTTTAAAATCGCCACTGAAAATACCAATCTATTTGAAAATCTAACATTAATAATAGATTTAAATTCCACGTTTATAAAAACTGTAAGAGATTCATTTTAAAATATTAATTCTATTTAAAAATATCGTTTGAAAATAAATATTTTTTCCATTTTTGAGCATACATATTAGTTGCATACTTGCCTTTGATGAAAATTATTTGTTCCACCCATGAATCTAGATACTCAATTAATCAACCCATGCATATCAAATTAACACTCGAAGTAAACAATGAAATGAGGATTGTGATCATATCGAGTCCATGTTTAGAAACTGAGGTGTGTGTGTGTCTCGAAGTAAAAAATGAAATGAGGATTGTGATCATATCAAGTCCATGTTTAGAAACTAAGGTGTGTGTCTATATATATATATATATAGAGAGAGAGAGAGAGGGGGAGAGGAGTGATCTTATGAGAGTCAAAACCTGTGAGAGCATGCATTCTGGGTCACATGATTCAATCAGGATAGAGAAAACAGAATCATGTGGTCGAGACTGCATGCTCTCACAATTTTTTGCTCTCATAGGATCACTCCTCTCTCTCTCTCTCTCTCTCTATATATATATATATTTAATGGGGCTGCCCCGCCCCCTTATTTCGGTGATTTTTTATGTTTTTTTCAAAAATATCGCCATGTATACTCATCCCTATATCCCTCCTATATGTCATTCGAATTTCGTCAGAAACAGAGACTCCTGCGGCCTCCATCGAGATGGTGTCGATTTAAAAAATCCTGTTGTCGTTAAAAAATGATTGTCTGGATGAAGGTCGCCGTAGGAGTCTGTTTCTGACGATATTCGAATGGCATATAGGAGGGATATGGGGATGAATATACATGGCGATATTTTTTGGAAAAAAATAAAAATATCAAAAATAGCCCGGGGGCAGCCATGTTGACTGCCCCAAGGGGGCAGCCCCATTAACCTCTCTCTCTCTCTCTATATATATATATATAGAGAGAGAGAGAGAGGGGGGGGGATGGGGAGCTTGCACCAAGGTGCATGTAACTTTACATGCATCGACACTTATATCTTTCACATTTTTTTATTTTTTTGAAAAATACCACCATGTATATTCGTCAATATATCCCTCCAATATGTCATTCGAATTTCGTCAGAAACAGAGACTCCTATGACCTCCATCCAAAACAGTTCAATTACAGCAATTCTAAGACCGTTAAAATTACTTGTTCTGGATGGAGGTCATAGGAGTCTCTGTTTCTGACGAAATTCGAATGACATATTGGAGGGATATATGGATGAATATACATGGTGGTATTTTCCAATAAAAAAATGTGGAAGATAAGCACCGGTGCATGTAAAGTTACATGCACTTTGGTGAAGCTCCCCATCCTCATATATATATATATATATTATATATATATATATATATATATATATATATATAATATGGGAAAAGGGAGCCTACACCCATGTGTAGGTAACTTACCTACACCCAACTCTTTTTCCCTCAACTTTTTTTATTTTTTTGAATTAATTCCTTGGGGAATTTAGATCACAATATATCACCATATCGTCATTCAAATTTCAACTTATTTTGAGACTTCTAACTTATCCATCATGACAGTCAAATTTTAACGGCCTGAGATTTGCTGAAATTGGCCCCTTCCGATGGAGCTGTTAGGAATGTCTGTTTTACATGAAATTTGAAACACATATTCCATTTAATATTCTAAGTAAATCCCCTAAAGATCCATTTTAAAAAAATCAAAAAAATTAAGAAACAAGAGGTGGGTGTAGGTAAGTTACCTACACATGGGTGTAGGCTCCCCAATCCCTATATATATATATATATATATATATATATATATATATATGGTTAATTGGGTTGCATGTTGTCTGCCCCCGCACCATTTTCGGTGTTTTTTTTCAAAAAATATCATCATGTATATTCATCTCTATATTTTTCCTATATGTCATTCGAATTTCATTAGAAACAGAGACTCCTACGGCCTCCATCCAGACAGTCATTTTTTTAACGATAACAGGATTTTTTAAATCAACACCATCTCGATGGAGGTCGTAGGAATATCTGTTTCTGACGAAATTCGAATGACATATAGGAGGGATATATGGATGAATATACATGGTGATATTTTTTGAAAAAAATAAAAAAAACGCCGAAATAAGGAGGCGGGACGGCCATGTTGGCTGCCCCAAGGGGGCAGCTCCATTAAATCCTATATATATGTGGTTTATATGTGGCTGCGCCCCCACCTCATTTTCGCAATTTTTTTATTTTTTTTAAAATATCACCATGTATATTGATCCCTATATCCCTCCTATATGCCAATCGAATTTCGTCAGAAACAGAGACTCCTACGACCTCCATCCAGACAATCATTTTTAACGGTAACAGGATTTTTTAAATCGACATCATCTCGATGGAGGCCGTATGAGTCTCTGTTTCTGACGAAATTCGAATGGCATATAGGAGGGATATAGGGATGAATATACATTGTGATATTTTTCAAAAAAAATAAAAAAAATTGACGAAAAATGGGGAGAGCGCAGCCATGTTGGCTGCCGCTAGGGGGTAGTCTCATTTTTTTTCATATATATATATATAGAGAGAGAGAGAGAGAAAAGGGAGTATGCACCGACGGGTGCAGCCAACTGGCTACACCCGGCCATTTTTTTCATTGGTTTTTATTTTTTTTTGAAAAAAAACTTATGGGAATTTACTTAATTTATTGTGTGGAATATGTGTTTCAAATTTCATGCAAAACAAACACTCCTAGCATGCCCATTTAGATATGGTCAATTTCAATAATTCTGAAACCGTTAAAATATCATAGCCTTGATGGAGATGATAGAAATGTCGAATTTAGTTGAAATTGGTATGATATCATGGTGAAATATAGTGATTTAAATCCCCCTAGGTTTCATTTCAAAAACACAAAAAATCAAAGAAAAAAATGGCCGGGTGCAGCTAGTTAGCTACACCCGCCGGTGCAGCCTCCCAGCCGACGTGTGGACGAGGTGATGCCAACGACGGAGGAGAGGGTGGGCGGTGTGGGGAGGAGAGGGAGGGCCACGTGGGAAGGAGAGGAGTCCATGTCTTGAGGGAGGGGATCATGCAGTCAAATTTATGACATTTAAAAGAGGGGAGAGCGAATAAATCCTAAGGTGAATAGAAAGTAAATCCAACGGTGGAGACACTATGAAGGAGGGAAGTTGCCTCCACTTGAGAGGAGGCTCCCTATTCCGTCTCACTAGCCGTTGTCATTTTCCGTTGCCTTCGCGGAGGGAAGTTGCCTCCACTTGAGAGGAGGCTCCCTATTCCGTCTCACTAGCCGTTGTCATTTTCCGTTGCCTTCGCGGAGGGAAGTTGCCTCCCACTTGAGAGGAGGCTCCCTATTCCGTCTCAA